>OX411556.1:8254993-8854993 GCA_948146395.1 Fragum whitleyi
TAGAACGTTTATGCATATTTTATTAAAAAGAGGTAATTCATATCGATAATTTTGTTCATCCTGAACTAAAATATCGATGATGGCTTACCTCCCTTAAATTTCACCCAAAGCTTGCTCCACACACTCATTTAATTTCCTTCAAAAATCGTTCCAATTTCATTCACCTTGTCAAATTCATGATGTTTTAACTGTACACAACGCGATATATCTATAGGACTATTTTCTCATTTGGTTTTCGTAAAGCGAAACATTTAAAACCTAGAAATCCCCATAATTTATGCTTAAGATGGCGAACCCATAACATTCTCCGACCTTTCAAAATGCATTGTCTTTCACACCGTTAGCCGAGGTATCCTAATAGAATCATTAGGGAAACCAGATATGCGTTTAGGATCACCAAACGGTGCAAACAGTTTCCCATTGGACCCCGCTTACACCTGCACTTAGGTGAAAAGCGGGGTACAAAAAGTGGAAAGCTGTTCGCACCGTTTGGTGATCCTGAACGCAGGGCTTGGTTAACACTATTGAAGTTCGTGAGTTCGTAACTTTATCTTGAAACAGGATGCGGTTATGAGTTGACAAAACTATATTTTGGTCCTGTGGTAATTAGTTATATAGTGGAAATAATACTGTTGATAATTTTGGACGTCACTATGTAGATGTAATTATAAGTATACATTGTACATGGGCCGGTGGCCTAAATACTTCATTAAAGAATTGAATTGAACTTACGAAACGTTGCGGAACTATTACGGGTCCTATCTCTTATTAACATTTTTTTCTTTTGGACCCCGTACGGCGCCGTTTACTCGCCGTTACCCCAAAGTTGTACCCCAAAGTTGCCTGTGCGACGGTATTTGTGCGACAAAAGATTTTTGTACTGTGGAAAAAGAAATAAATACTTGTACATGTAATAAACAATTCTTGTTTTTGAACGATTATTTCCTTTTCACTCAGGATAGTTTCGGTTAGATTTTCACAAAGTTACGTTTACGCTGTAACCTCAGATTGTACCAATTAAAAATGTCCAAGTTAAAGGAAGGGGTTCAAACTGTGCAAAGCAAAAACGTCGGCTAAAATGAACAACCATCTCAACATAATTCGAACAATCTGTCGAAGGTTAACCCTAACCTGTTAACTACAGCTTAAATAAAATAGCTTTACAGTGTTGTGGTCGGTCAAACACGGGATGCGATCAAAATCGTAATAACTTGTTCCACAATCAATGTTGAATTAATGAGGTTCAACAATACCAACAAAATTTAAAATGAGTCTATGCATGACATTTTCAACAATTTCAAATGTACGCAAAGCAAAGACTCTGGCCAGTCTGTGCATATGCACAGTCTGTCCAGTCTTTACATTGTGTTTTGTAGATAGATAATGTCTCAAAGTATCTTGTGACACAAGCAATCGTCTAATTACACTATTTCGACATGAATGCTTCTCAATGATTGTTCCTCATGCACACATCAAATTGTTGGAAATGTCATACACAGGCTCAAATATGATAAGAGCGAGTTCAAATTTGTCTTTCAATATTCTTTTAATCTCCGCATTTCATAATCTAGCGCAATATATACGGGCCAATGACGGCCTGTTACGGTTATATGATCCATCCGGGTTAAACCACAAGTCACCGTGTCTTAAATTGAATAAACTTCGAGGTGACCTTTTTCCCACAATATATATAGACTATGGGCTACTGGGACCCCTGTTCCCCCCCCCCCCCCCAGGGGGAATTTTGTACACTATGATTTTCTGAAAGGTACATGTATAAGCAACATTTTAAGACATGTTAGCACTCTGGCAAGTGGGGCTTTTGTAAGATACGTTACTTTGAAATCACCCACCCTAGATCCTTATTAAATGCTACAATTTGCTCCAATTTTGTGAAAATCTTTGGGCAAATTGCGATTTTTAGTACTATCTCATACATGACTCTTGAGTATGAGTGATAAAACATCCACAGAATCCTGTATGTTTCATGAAAAAAGGTGAAATATATGTTACAATTACAAAATTGTCCCTCAATATTCGCCTATATAAAGATGTTGGCATTTGGGCACCAAAAATGTTCAAAGTCAACACTTGTTGGCAAAATTCACAAGATAATATGATGAATTCATATTTATATAGTTTTTATTGGCCTGCATTTTACTTGTTTTATACGTTTTAATGAAAAGATTTGAGCACATGTCATTTCAAGCCCTTAATACAATGTGATTTTATATGCCTTTCATAAACAGAAAGGAGAATGGCAGGTGCAATTCACTACTCTGATTATGCCTATTAAAACAAGAATATCATTTATAACTGATATCCTTATAACATCAAATGCTTAATGTCTCTAAAGGAATGTTGTAACATACGTTACCTCAAAATATTTTACCAAAACCCGTTAAAACTGTTTTATTTTTTTATCAATAAGGATAAAAATTCTTTGAATTTATAGCTCTCACTTCTGTTTCTTAGAAAATGCATTGATACTGAATGCAAATGCGCGACCAACAAAAGATCAAAGAACCCCTAGCACTTATGGTATTAAAATTTAGACCTTAATTGAGAAGTCAATATTATATCTTTGAACATCCAAGAAGGAAATTCTTATTAAATGCTAGTTTTTACATATTGTCTTTTAATGTAAAGTGATAAATCACACAAATTGAAGTTAGTATCATTTGCAGTATCCCATCCCACAAAGTTAAAAATTTGATAACAAGATTTGAGATCAAAATTTTGAAATAACCAAATCATTAATACATGTATATCCAATTGCTGAAATCAAAATACCTACACCCTTCTAAATCAGCACAGATCGCGATAATCATTTTACATTAGAGATTACAAACATCCTGAAATATTCAATACAAATACTGGCTTTTTGATAGATATGGATATGTACTTTGTGTTGTGCTATACTGATTGTTTAATTTCATCATAGGGAAATATCTGTTCAGTGCAATTACATATCTATCAATCACACAATGCAGCATGACAGCTAAAAGAATTTAATTAATTGAAACTTTTTTTTCAAAATTACTTATTCACATGTATATCATTTATCTCTAATTCCGTGCATGGGTTTATTCGTTGCCTATAGATGTTTTGACACAATACCGATGGTCATAATCTAGTAACGTATGTTACCATTTGTATGAAACAAGTCGCAATTATCTTAAATGCACTTCAGTGTCAATACTATAGCCATTTAAAACAAAATTATTGTTTCTCTTTGATAAAGATGGATATTTTGGTTTTACTGCATGTTTTTTTTTCAATTTGTTTGTCTGGAATTGTGACCAAATACTTAGAATAAAACTTAATGGTTAGTAGAAGAGTCTTGTACTTGTGCACATGAGAAAA
The DNA here is from genome assembly GCA_948146395.1 of Fragum whitleyi. Taxonomy (NCBI): domain Eukaryota; kingdom Metazoa; phylum Mollusca; class Bivalvia; order Cardiida; family Cardiidae; genus Fragum; species Fragum whitleyi. Next base: position 8,258,360 of record OX411556.1, read on the forward strand.
ATATGAGAGTTATGCCCAAAAACCATGAGTTTATTAATTAGAATGGGCATTTTTCAATTCTTTTCTCTACTTTAACACAAACTGCATATACATGTATATTGAAAGTCAGCCAGCAATGTCAAACAGGAATGCAAATTGAATGTTAAATCACCAGCCATTTACACATAAACACATATAAAGCTCTTAAAAGCATGCGACTTACAGACCAATCATGCAATTTTCTTATTTTTATGAATCAAGTCTTCGGTTGTATTTGAATGAGGGCTTGATATTGATAAAATCCTATTGTTTAAGCAATTTATCATTATTCATTTATTGTTTCAGAATGTTAAGATATAAAAGAAGCTCTGATTCTATCTAAGATATGTTTCTTCTGCATAAAAATTACTTGTAGTTTGTATCTAGTTCAAAGTTAAAGCATTTTTAAGCTACTTTGTTTTACTAAAATCTTTACTTTTGTAAGAACTAATCATGTTCAAGAGCATTACAATTGCATCTAATTTTCATTTGGAAGCAGCAATTATATTTGATTTTTTAAAAAAAGGGTCTTTTAAATGTAACATATATTACTCTCTTTGATAGCTAAATCAAAATGTAAATGGCAATGTTCTATTCATTTGAACATAATATGGTCATACTCATATAAATTTTCAGTATTGAACTGAATTGCGCAGTTTCTTGGCAAAACTAGGATGGCATGCAATGTACTTTGCATTCAATTGGAAACAATAGAGAGCTAAAATGCTTCAAGGAATTTTCAGGCCATTTTAACAGTATTACACTTTTATCGAGGTGGCTTATCCACCTAACCATGAATTCCTTGTATTTATCGCACACATCATTCCATTCATCACATCATCCTTTTAAAGCCTCTAGATGCTTATACAATGAAGATGAATGATAATCGACTCGTTTGTACTGGCTGATGAAACCTTGTATCTCTGATATTGAATCAAATGCGCTACCAAATCCAATGTGCTACCAACTGGGCTACAATCATGATCAACTCTTAAGAAATATCTTTAACTTTTCTGTACTAGATTGATGGTAATATTGCTTAAAAAATATTGTAGGAACCGCTTTTTTCATCTATTTGGTCATCATTTTTACAATGAAAACTGTCGCTTATCATCAGAAGTATAACTTGTGTTTCATTCTAAAAATGTGAAAAAAAGTCTCAAACATGGAAGAAACCATAAGCTGCCTCAACATTGTGTTTGGAAGCTGCCTCAACATTGAATTTGGTGCATTTCCATAAACTATGATAGCATCTCAATAATAATTATACCAATAAATAAATGGTAACGTATTTTGCACGCTTTCAAAACTACAATGAGTTTTGAAATGATTCAGATTTATATTGATACCTTAAAAATACTTTTAACATGTGTGGTTTAAAATTAATTTTGACAATGAGGGATTTTACAATAATTGCAATCAGATGAGATATGAATAAACCTATGGTAATTGATGGGTAAATTGGTTACTTCAGAGTAACGTATTTTGCAAATAGCTTGATTGCCAGATGCATAAAAAAATTAAAATCTCCCAAAGAACAGAAGCTCATAGAAAAACACAGTAGAGCATTGATGATTATAACATTTCTTTTGAATACATTAAATCGAAATTTAAAATTAAAATGTAACGTATTTTACTCCCATGCATTGCTTGTAAGGGCTATATTTTTCAAGTCATAATGTAAATGGGCTTCAAATATCTCCAGAATCACAAATATCATTAACAAAACACAATATTATTTAATTTTTACTAAATTACAGGTAATTTCTGTAACAAGACAAACAACTGAAATTGTTTAATGAAAATTTTATGGGTTGGTATCTTTAAAGTTACGTATCTCGCATTTGCCCCGGTGGCCAGACTGCTAACATGTTTCAAAATGCTCAATATTGCATAGGCTTTAAGAAAAGCAATGTTAACAATCTTCCCAATGGGGCAGCTATGGAAAAATCATTCCTATCTATGTGCCTTTCTTTGAAATTCAAAAGTAACGTATTTTACTTCCAAATCATGCCTTCAAGGGGGATTTATTTACAAAGTATTAGTATGAATTTGCTCTACATACATTCAGCAACATATATTTTGGTATTAAAAGATCACTTCTGGTCATTTTGACTCATTTTTTCACTGTACAAACCTAAAATCTTGTCTTGAAGAATTGATAGGTAATTTACTTTGAGGTAACGTATCTCACTAACGCCCCACTTGTCAGAGTGCTAACAAGTCTCAAAATGTTCTTTATACCATGGACTATCAAACAGGCAATGTTAACAAAATGCCCAGTGAGGCAAGGATAGACAATTGATTTCTATATTCATAGTTTTCTATGAAATTTAAGGGTAACGTATTTTACTGCAATATCACGACTCTTAAGGTGACCAGATTTTTATGATGGCATTCTTTGTTAATGCTCGGCATCCATTCTAGAATTGTTCCTTAGACTATTACAAACAAGATAGGGGTGGATGCCCAGCGTGATTTTTCGATTTAAGGTCACAGTGAGGTCAAAGGTCAATGAGTGCAAAAAATCAAGAAAAATTACCTTGTAGCTAAAGCAAAATTATTTTGGTCAACACAAAATGAAAGCGATGTGAACGAAATCAAATAAATTGAATCAGAGTTTGTCAGAGTCTCAACCCAGAGCCTATCTTGTCATTTTTAAACAGTATTTTACCATATTTATTCTTAAAAATGCTCAGGCCAATAACAAAATAAAGCACAATACTTAACGAAATTTTGAATGAATAATATTGTATTATACATACATATAATCCAAGGCATTCTTGTAACCAAAGGTAGCCATGCTAGAAATATTCTAGACTACTTCAAAAATGTTAGGATGCATGCTTAGTGTCTGTTTCGAATTTCAGGTCAGAATGAGGCCACAGGTTAGGTACGTTCAAATGTGGGAAACTGGCAAATACGTGCAACTGATGCACATTTAACATTATTATTTATCTTTAAAATTATGACAATAGGAACAAAATCAAATTCAAATAAGTAAAAATGAAACCAAAGCTTACCACAGCCTCTCAGTTGATTTTTACAGGTAAAACGTTACCATATTTCTGCTAAAAAGCGCCCCGGCACAATGCAAAACAAAGAAATAATACAATACTGTGACTAAACATGATGGAACACATTGCTTTATATAATTGTCATATACATGTTATTCAAGACACTTCTAAGGCCCAAAAAGTTTCTGATATACAGCTTTTATTACCATACACCTTCTAATAAATGTCCATATGTGACTACTTTCCGAAACATGTTTGTATCCTTTTAAAAGTGTCCACATGTCGACCAGTGGAAATTGCACTGATTCTGTGTACTCGATAGCCTCCAAGGCTTCTGCAAGTTCTACAGGATTAGCACATCCTGCTGCATCACATGCACATTCAATCATGCAGATCTGACGAGCCATACAACACTACTTCATGCTTATCTGTTTGGCAAAACATGCACTTTTCTAGTCTACTGGAGCGGCTGGTCGTCGCCCTAATCGAGAGGCTGGTTCAGTTATACTTTTGTTTTGGAAATTATTTATCCTCTGCTTTTTAGCTCAACTATTCGTAGAATACGGGGGCTCTTCCGGTCACTCGGGCGTCGGTGTAATGCTTTGGTTAAGTTTTTACGTGCAAGTGTGTCAAATCTCTGTGTCTAATAAAGCTATTGCTTTGAAAATTTGCACATGACCTTAAATCAAGCCTCTAGACAAAGATTCATGACTCTGATACTGGAATTTAGTGGAATTCTAATCCTTTTCAGACTTAGACATTCTTGGTTAAGTTTTTACGTGCAACTGTTGTTAATCAGTTATACCTCTATTTCTACTTAACCTATTAATTGGAAACCTTGCACTTGCTTCTGTGACCATGAGATCAGCCCCCAAACAAAGATACATAACTCTGATATCCTATTTAGTGGATTACTTACACTTAGCAGCCTTTTAAATTCTTGGTAAGGTTTTTACGTGCAACTGATTTATATTTGTAATTTCTCTGTTTCTACTAAAGCCATTGCTTGGAAACTTTGCACATGCTTGTTTGATCATTATATCAACCTTTAGATAAAGATTTTTTTCTTAGAAATTGAATTTGAAGGAATTTTAACCTTTTTTAAACTTAGTAATCCTTGGTTAAGTTTTAATGTACAATTGATGTTAATACATGCATATAGTTCCTCTGTTTCTACTAAAGCCTAGCTTGGAAACTGTAAATGCGTCTATGATCATAATATCAGCCTCTAGACAAAGATTCATTACTCTGATGTTCAATTTAGTAGAACTTTAACCATTTTTAGCTCCACTGGCCGAAGGCCAGCGAGCTATTGTCATGGCAGTGCGTCCGTCCGTCCGTGCGTGCGTAAACTTTTTCTTTAAACAACTTCTCCTCCCAAACCAATGGGCGGATTTTCATGAAACTTGGTAGAAATGTTCCTTGGGTGACCTTCTTCTAAAATTGTTAAAGAAATTTTGATTGACCCCCGAATATGGGCGTGGAAGGGCGCCCTCCTGAACCACTTGGCTGATTTCAACCAAACTTTACCAGAATGTTACTTGGGTGACCCTTATCAAAGATTGTTGCTGAAATTTTGATTGGCCCCCAAATATGGGCATTTTAGGGCAGGGCTTTTTTGAGCCCGAAATCTTTAAACGACATCTCCTCCTGAACCATTGGGTCGATTTCAATTAAACTTTACCAGAATGTTTCTTAAGTGACCCTCTTTCAAAGTTCTTCAAGAAAGTAGGATTGGCCCCCAAATATGGGCGTGTTAGGGTGGGGCTTATTTTGAGCCCGAAATCTTTGAACGACATCTCCTCCTGAATCACCGGGCTGATTTCAATGAAACTTAACCAGAATGTTCCTTTTGTGACCCTTTTAAAAATTGTTTGCGAAATTTTGCCTGGCCCTTAACTATTGGCATGACAGGGTGTGGCTTATTTTGACCCTGAAATCTTTGAAATACATCTCCTGATGAACAAGTGGCCGATTTCAATGAAACTTGAGAATTTTGGTCTAAGTTGGGTTATACCCTGTTAATTATTATAAAAAAGGTCTAAAGAGATTTGAAAGTGTTGTTTTCATTCAAAGAAAGCTTCATTTAATGTAAGTCTAAAGATGTTAAAGCCAGTGGAGCGATACAGGCCCTCTTGGGTCTCTTGTTTGACTTAGAAATTCTTTGTTAAGTTTTTCGTACAACTTTTGTGTAACAGTTATATCTCTATTTCTTCTTAAGCTATTGCTTCGAAACTTTAGAAATGCTTCTTTGACCATCATATCATACTCCAGACAAAGATTCATTACTCTCACTTTCATTCAATGGAATTTTTAATGTCGATATTGATTTGCTGTAACTATCCAGCACTAGTAATAGTCGAGCCTCTCTGTCCTCCGAGCTCTTGTTTCTGCAATCTCTGAATGTGCATCTCGGATGTAAATGAGCTGTAACAATACTTATGCAATTGTATCACTGAAAATGCCCACTCAGTGTCACTCAATGAGTCAATCATATCTAACATGTCCTTACTGGCAACATCTCCGAACAGTCGCCGCTTTCGCATACACTCTCTCACTTTCTTTTTCCCATCCTCACTACCAACCCTTAGCTGATCTCTCCTAGATGCCTGGCATATAATGCAAACATCAAAAGAGCGTTTCAACACATCAGATTTTCTTTTCAACACAGTAACTGGATCAACGGCCATGATTGGTGTAACTTAAATTCTGAATTTTAAAAGAAAGATTTATTACAAAACAATCAAATACTGAACTCACTGAACATTAGCTACAATTAGTAACATCGTGAAATTGACACACATTAATTAATTAATTAATTAATTAATTAATTAATTAATTCATTCATTCATTCATTCACTCATTCATTCATTCATGCATTCATTTATTTATTCGCTCTCTTTAACCATTCAAAAACTCTCCAAAATTACTGTAATTGATAAGATTAGCAACTTCAATAAAAAAAAAAGGTAAATAAAATCCATGTTTTCACAAGCATAATTGAATTTCGAAAGCATATGATAGGTTCGAAAAGACTTAGAAAGCTATTCATAGAATCTGTATGCATATTTTATTAAAGAGAGGTAATAAATATTGCTAATTTTGTTCATTCTGAATGAAATTATTGATATCGGATTACCTCGCTTTAGTTTCTCTCAAAACTCGCCTCACACTCTCGTTCCATTTTATTTCAAAATCAATCCAAAATCATTCATTTAGTCAATTTCCAGATGTTCTTAACTGTACTAACTAGCATAAAATCAGCAGGATACGTTGACAAATTGTATAATCAAGTCTCAGTAACACATTTTAAACGAAAAACATAACTGTTTGTAATGTATTTATCACCTTATCAGAATATAAAAAATCTTTTGACTTCAAGATAGTAAATGGTTTGTTTTGTAGAATGAGTGCAAGTCACCTAGCGTCCGAAACAAATATATTCATATTGTCGTTTTGTAGTGCTGTATTTACTGGTAAAGTGGCTAGCAGTATGCACAGGGTAATCAAATTGGTGCTATTTGCCTATTACAAACCTATAAAACAGAAATCAAGAACTCTTCTTAATATTACGAGAATTCAAAACCAATCTACAAGTTTTAAAGCAATGTTACGTACTGAGCAAGGTCAACCGATTCCAATTAAGTTGATAAAAGCAAAATACTATCCAAATATTCCCAGACCTTTTCTTAACGTAGAGGACACACTTACAAATGAAGTAATGCATATGACTGAGGCATCATGCCAAATGCTGTTGAAAAAAAAGGCTGAAAAATGTTCAAATATTCAGATGTAAGCCGTTTTTAGCTTCGGAAAGTACATTTTTCTATCCCATAATAGTCAAAATATTCACAATAAGACATCTTTTCTCTAAAATAATGTCTTTGGTGCAGTTTTCAGAAAATTTAGCTCAATTATTATTAATAATACAGCATGTATAGCAATCAAAAATATCACAATGAGGATTCTAATATGAAAGTGCACCTGTTTGACCTTTGACCTTGCTGTGACCTTAATTCGAAGTTTCAGGCTGGGCATCCACCCTAGGAGGTTTTGTCAGAATATTTCTAGCATAGATGCCGAGCATTAACAAAGAATGCCATCAAAACAATTTTCTAGAGCCTGTACGAATTATAGTCGGTAAACTATATTATAATTTGTTAACAAAACGCAGTACAACACATAATTACAATTACAATATGCCCCATTTTAATCTTTCGTTGATTTTGTTTTATGCAACGTCATCCTTAGCGGGATCGTTGATGTTGTTGACGTCATATAAAACCACGTGCGAAGTAACACGTTTCATGGCCGCGCCCTTTTTATTCTCGAGATATATTCCGTAGAATCGCCGAGAGTTTCCGATTGCCAATTTTGTTGTTGGCGTCAGTGTCGTCATCGTGGTCGAGGAGCAAAAACTTCGATATTTTGCAATACGTCTGGTATTTCCATGGGCATACGCTTGAAACCTCGCACACATTTTCATTATCAAAAGCTCAACCTTTACTTTCAAGAGAGATAACTCGAGATGCATTTTTATGATACTATATTTTCGACGTATACTTCTTTTTATTAAGCACCCAACAGCCGAGCGTAGGCATCTGCTGGCCGTGCTTTTGTCTTCCTCGACGTTACACATTTGATTATCAAAAAAAAAAATATTAGGTCAAACAGAGGCTAATATCATTTTCATACTGGCCATCTTCATAGCGCATGGTATCGATCCCCATTGGTGGCAAATTTGTCTCCAAACAATGGATGGATATCGTTGACCTATATTGCGATTACAGCTGGGGGCTGGGAAAGGATGAACTGGAAGGTTGTGCGAGAAGTATCGCCAGGAATCCATTGTTAGGTGCTCAAGCCTCGAAAAAAAATGATTGAAAATTGTTACAGGAGGCGTTAATCCCAATAAATCAATCAATCAATCAATCAATCGATTTCATTTAAGTGATTTTTAGCTCCACTTTTGTTTCGACATCGAATAATACAAGAAAGCCCTCGCAAAGGCATTGGTGTCCAAAACGCTGCCACAATTTAACATCATTTTTATCTTTTTTATACGTATAATTTACCATTTAGCATGCACATATTTCATGTTAATTATAAATGCAACGTCCCCCGTTGCAACCTAATAGCAGATCTATTTTTAGAAACATTACTATTTAAACACGTGATTTTGAAAGTGCATGTTTAGTAATTTGTATTTATCAAATGTCCTTAAAGATGAACTCGTAACTTACGATGGAAATAAAGATATGAAGATAATTCTACATTTGTTTGAGTTGCTTTTGTTGTTGCTGCTGTTGTTTTTGTTGTAATTGTTATCGTTGTTGGCGACGTCGTTATTTTGATTCGCTTTGTTTTTATTTAGGTAGAAGACCCAATAAACCCAAAAATACCATCAAAACACTCATCGATGAAATTGCGAAATGGACAATAGCAGAATTTTAACAGATTTATGTGAAGCTAAGCCATTTAGATTGTTAGTGTGAGACTTAAGAAAAAAATTATTATAATTATAGCATCTTCTATTTAATACTATTTATTTAAAACAAATGCTAAAGCTAAAAAATAAGAATGTACTATTAGGATATAGGTTTTTGTGCATTCAGGGTATTATCCAATCGTTTAGTCCCATTCTCGATTGACGGAACTAGGAACATAGAATCAGGTTTAAAGCTTTTTTTTTACGACTCTTAGTTCGATCATGTGTCAGAATTTGGCATTTTGGCATTTTTTCTTAACTTAGTGAGATTTTTTTATACTGATCTACAAAAGAAACGTCGCAATAAAACAACTTTATTTGAACTTTTTTTGTGAGTGTGTGTGTAAAGGCTTATTTCTTAACGTTCAATGAACATTCATTTTCCAAATTGATGAAAAACGCGACTGATAGCCATAGTAAAGAAAACGGCAATGCATACATACATCAGAAACCCCGATTTCTCTGAAATATTTGAACTTGTAAGCGTCTTATTGGTTCAGGATTCTAATCATTGAACTTGTATGCATATTTATTAGAGAGCTTATAATTAGAGAGTTAATAAACATCGCTTATTTTGGTCATACTGAACAAAAAGTAGCGATATTGGATTACCTCCCTTTAATTTCACTCAAAACTCACTCACCACACTCATTCAATTTCATTCAAAATCTTAGTCTAAACTGTCTGCCAAACCTTTGTTCACATCAGGAATATGTTGTGAAACGTAGATGGGTTATTTTAAATTCTGCATCAAAATTAAATAACTGGGCTTTAGAGAGGGTTCGTTTGAAACCCCCGAACCCCCTCTAAATTTGCCACTGACGTTATGGGTAGAAATTCCACATTCTTGAATAGTGTTCTGGCCCAAAGGTAATAAATATATAATACATACTTAGTGTATTATATGGAAAAAAATATCTAACGAGGTTGGGAGAATTGATCATTGTCGAGGCTCTGCCGAGACAATTGTCAATTCTCACAACCGAGTTTGATATTTTTTTCATACAATACACTAAGAATGTATTATATTTATCTTATAACCTCTTTTTGTCTTGTTTTCGTCGATGTTTCTTACCGAAATGCAAGTTTCTAAAAATAACTGTATGATATTATTGTTCTAAAAATAACTATGTGATATCATAAAAAATATCATACGGGTTGTTATCACACAGATACTTGTATAGTTATAAGATAAAACCTTTTTCGTCCTAAAGACAGCACTGACTCAAATTTTGAATTTTACTTACAAGCGTATTTCTGCTCAATTCTATCATGTGTGTATGAAACTTACGAGATTGTGTTGCTGACAATACACAAAGTTTAATTTAATTAGAAAATAATGTTTGTTCAGATTATCCTTTTGAGTTAATGCTTTGATAAGTAATTGAAGGTTTTAGAAATTTAGACCCTAATTTCAAGTGTATTCAGTACATTTAAGGTGGCCATGGACATAGGCTTGGCATCCTAACACTTTAGTGTCCGGGTATTACCGAAAGAGTAAATAAGATGCTGTAACAGCTGTCATCGTTTTTTTTATTTTTTCAATACATAGATCTATGTCAAGTTTTATATGAAACACCCAAACATTTTTTGTTTACATTTTTTAAAAAATACAATTTACTCAATCGATGCTAATTAAACCAGTTTCATCTATACTATCCCAGTCGCACAATTAGTTATATCGAATAATATAGAATAATACAAAAGCGTTACTCTGGCCTAAGCGTACGACTCTGTCGCACGATGTGGAACGATTAATGCTTGTCTACTTACTACAAGGTCAAAATCTTATGAAGTGTATGTTAGATATTCAAGGTGACTTATGGGCGCATGGGACAGGGTGTTCATTATTTATGCTAATTTAAATGTTAACATTAAAATGTAAAACACATGTCACTATAATAAATAATCATCTACTAACTTACTTACTTATATCGTGGAATTGACATTCATCTCAATCAAAATCATCCTAAATCGCTCGCTCGGCGCTCCATTCATTCACTCCAAACACTCAGACTATTCCGTAAACGCTCCAGAACCACAAAAAAAGTTAAGATCATTCAAAATAAATATAGCAAGAAAAATGGCGATTAAACTGAAATGATTGAAATTATAAGAGCGTCTGATTGGCTCTAGATTTTTTAAAATCTATTTATAGAACTTGTATGCATATTTTATAAAAGAGAGGTAATAAATATCGCTTATTTTGTTCATCTTGAGATTTTTTTTAAATCTAGTTATAGAACCTGTATGCATATTTTATAAAAGAGAGATAATAAATGTCGCTTATTTTGTTCATCTTGAACAAAAATAGCGATATTGGATAACCTTCCTTAAAATTTCACTCAAAACTCGCTCATTTCACTCATTAAATTTCAATCCAAAAACATTCACCTTCTCAATTTCACGATGTTGTTGACTGTAGCAATAGAAAATCCTGTCATCAAGTCGAATGTTTTTATGCATTTGATAAGAGTACTCAAATGTTAATTGTGGCAAAGCTTTTTAGATTAATCAATTTTTAAATGATACTCAAATGACATCAGCGACAGAGAAATACTGTTAAAATCGAAAACGAAACTCTTCCTATTTCTTTGCTGCAAAAATAATGTTACGTTTAGATGAAAATGAATGAGTGGTCACGAAATATTGAGTCCGTCAAATGAGTATTCCCTAAGACAAATTCGTGTGCAGTTAGTTACATAGTTAAATTGACAATTTACCTCAATCAAAATCATTCTATATCGCTCACTAAGCGACCCTCTTTAATTCATTCGAAATTCATCCTCAAACCATTCAAAAACGCTCCGAAATCTTTCAAAAAGTTCAATATTTCATTCAATTCGATCAAATAATTCAACGATTTTATTGGCTGGGGTGGATTTTAAAACAAACACTAGAAAATAAAACAGATTTGTTCAAACTATACCACCGAAAACTTCACGCCATTGGTGCTCCATAGACTTGTCTTTTTAAAATTTTCGATAATACAAATTTGTTGAATTAAGAGATCAATGATTACGCGAATCCGATTCATACATATATATAGGGTGTGATAATATTTTAAGTTTCACACCTCAATGAAATCAACAAAAGCTCTCTTCATATTTTATTATTTGATGTAATGATGCAAAAGTTTGAATATTTCTCGAAACTACACAGATTTCGGGACTACTTTGTACTTAGTCGTCCGTAGACAGCATGACTACTACTGTACACGTGTTCAACCAATAATAACAATAACACTAGTCAAGAAAAAGGCATTAAAGAAAGAAAATCTGGTAACATTGCTCAAGCAACAAAAATAGTGACAATTTGGTACGAATTAAAACAATCAGATGGATGTCTTAAATGTCCTACTTCTGCGCATATATTATTTATGTGTACGAAATTCGGGGATCTTGGGAATCGCTGAAAGCTAAAAATAGATTCTGGTGAATGTAATGACTCCAGGGAACTAGTCTAAAGTTTATTGAACACTTTAACACTCATTTATAATTTTTTATTCCTACTTATGGAGAATATTGATTGAAAAGGGGAAAATAATACCTTTGGCGACTCAATGTTCACAGTGCTGACGACTCAACATTCTCGGCAGACAATAGTTTGTGTTTTTTAAAACATTTTAACACATTTTCCAGCATACAATCATTATAGGATATGCCTAAAAATGTGTAAGAGGTCTAGAAAAATTTTGGGACACGATTAAAATCAATAAAACTGCACGAGTCGTCCCGAGCTCCTCATTTATGGCAAAAAACTGACCAATGAATGTTCCTTTACGTTACTATAAATTGATCTCATTGGGGAATGAAACCTTTTTTTTTCAGCCAATCAGAATACACGAAAGTTGATGGGATCAACCATAATTAAATCGTTATCACATGAAGTAATTGGCTGTTAATCTAGCGGTATCCTCGGATTCGGGCTCTGTTTTTGTGTGTGTGTGTGTTTTTTTGAAGTTTCTTACAAGGTAGATAGATAACCAAGTTGAACCCTTCAGACCTAAAATATGAATTTACTTTTCTTCAAAGAATAGACATTGACTTCTATTTCATATTTTAATGTACCTCTATTTACGAGACTGACACCAGTATATCCCAGCGATTGCTTTATTCGAGCAGGCTCAAGCAGATTCTACCCAATATTTGAAAAAAATAAAATTGTATGCATCTAGATTTTGGCATTTGATTTTCATAACGACGTGATGACACTGATTAATTTGGCCCCAAGTGGACCTTTTTATTACAGTTTTGTGAAAAATTGAGAAACAGTGCTTTTTGAAGGGAACTCAATGTAATCCAGTGAAGATTTTTTTCTTAAGTCAGACAAATTTTGGCAAATAATGGGCCAACTTATTTCTCGCCCGCTTTCGGGTCGGGTGTAGACTGGTCTCACTGTCGAATATCAGAATAGCCTGTTCTAGGCTATTCTGATAGTCGATATGTTGACCAGTCTAGAGCTGGTAACCCGCTTTCTGAAAAAATACTCTGATATTGCGGGCAACAGTACCCGCCCGGGGTCAGAAATAAGTTGGCCCGATCACTCGAGAACTCCTAACTGACTAAACTTTTTTTTTATCTGAGTATATATTGCGATAAAGATTAAAGTAACAGTGTACACTGGTAATAAAATACCTGATGAAATGTAGATTCCTACGTCCACAAGTTTACTCCGGTAGCTTTGAAAACTCCATCACGACAAAACTATCATATTGCCACTGTATAAATACGAAACGATATGCATTTACAGCACTAACACTTACAAAAGGTTCACATTCATCTTATAAAAAAAGTTTCTGTAGGCATTAAATGGCAAAATTTTCATATCGCCGAAACTAAATACATGCGAGATGATATGCATTTACAGCACGAACACTTAAACTTTTCCCAATGAACGTATTCAAAAAGTTTCTGTAAGCATTAAATCTCAAAACTTTCAAAACTACCAGAACTATATACATACGAGATGATAGTTAGATATATGTGATTATGTATGATCAGTGAGATGACAAATAAATTTGAATATTTTCTTTTCGAGTTGATTCGCTTGAAATGCGTATATATTTAAAAAGCTATAACAACTGTATGGATAATAATATCCCAGAACACGTGCAAAACTGCAGTATTTGGCTATCTCAGAGCATAGGTTTGATTCGGTTTCCTATAACTGCTCAATAAGTAAACAAAAACTCTAAATACAGTTAAAAACTTCGTGAAATTGACAAGATGAATGATTTTGGAATGATGTTGGAATGAAATTGAATGAGTTTGTGGAGTTAGTTTTTAGTGAAAATAAAGGGAGGTAATCCAATATCACTAATTTTGTTCAAGATGAACAAAATTAGCGATATTCATTACCTCCCTGTATTAAAATATGCATAAAGGTTCTGTAAATTGCTTCCCATTTTTTCAAGAACCAATCAGACGCTTACAATTTCAATTATAGCAGTAAAATCGCGATTTTTCCCATTTATATTTATTTTGAATGTAGCTGTTGATTGTATACTTTTTAGTCATTTGGAGCGTGTTTGATCGATTTGAGTGAATGTTTGGAATAAGTGCATCGAGCGCTGAGTGAGTGATTAAGAATTGTTTTGATTGAGATGAATGTCAATTTCACGATGTAATTAACTGTAGGGTTAATTCCACGTCTGTAAAATTTCGTGATATGACGGAAATACAAGCGAGTTTATCTTTGAGAGATGAAGACAGTTATTGTTGAATCAATGGAGATATGGAACTAAAACCCTAATCACCCTGTATGGATACGTAAAGCGGATTCCCATATGAGAGTAATAAAGTTTTTAGTTTCATACCTCCATGAAATCACCAAATAATGTCTTCATATCTTATGATTCGATATCACGTAGCAAAAACGTAACGTTTCCCAAAAAATTAAACAGATTAAGAGTGGGCCTACTTCCTGCAAAAGCTTTCATAAAAGGAGTGTACTCAAAATCGTTTCATCGAGAAATAAACCCATTTTAGGCCAATAAGATTACACGAATCTTGAAGGACCCAACATGAATTAAATTATTTTAGCGACAACTTGATAAAATCACGTCTCAGTACGCAAAGTTCGTCAGTTCCTACAGCGCAACTTCCGACATGTCAGTTCTTTGAGGTCGAATCGTTAATTCTTTAATAAAACAAAAAATAAACGTTATTTTTTCTTCTTCGCGAGTTAAATTAGTCGCGAATATTCGCGAAATAAAACACATGCAAATAATAGCCAAATTTAACACAAATGTATCTTTTCTATTCCGATTGGGCTGTCGGTGGTAAGGACTTATAGATATAATTCATTGAAATTTCTTTTATACACTTAAAAACAAAAAGGAAAAAAGACAAGATATTCGAAATGTAATCATAGGGACTAAATACTTGAATTTTTTTTTTATGTCAATCAATAAGGTCGGTCCTTCTGATTTGCCGAAAAAATGTTATAAAAAATGTTAAAAAGCCCAAATTTAAACAATTTCGGTCACATATTATTTTCTATGGTTTCACATAAAGTAATTCCGTATAAAAGACTTAGATTGTTTTAACTGTATAAAGATAAAAACATCCAAATTTCACTTATGAACGAATGCGCCAAAAATTGAATTCCTTAAAATTATTTTATATAGATCATCATTAAAATCACAATCGTTATTTAATGTAGTCAATACGATATCAACACAACGTAAGTTTAAGTCATAATAGTTAATATATAATGCAAGCTAATGCAGTGATGCAAGCGAATGAAGGTATGACGAAACCTAGCTTGAATCTTTTTGAAAAAATTGGTTACCTAGTTGATTCTTCATAAAAGATAAATTTGAGGTAAATACCGATATATTTCTTTTTTCACACAATTATTATTGTTATTATTATTTATCAACATTCAACGATAAGACTAATGTTATTGTGTTCCTAAAATATTGCATCGTTAATAAAAAAAAATCGTTGCAAGCATCAAAATTTTATTTGGGACCATTTTGATAGTGCGTTTAGTCTCGATCCTAATCAAACTGCGCAGACTACGAGGGTGACAAGAATCGAACCTGTTGGCACTTTGCTAATTTCCTGAATCTAGAATGATCAATCTACCTTCCTGTGAAACGATTTTTTGAACAACGGCCCTAGTTTGCCAATGCTGGACCCAATCTCCTTTTCAACTATTTATTTTAAAATGTTCCCAAATAGTCCATTTCCGCGTGGCGGGTCACAAATAAAAGATTCACAAATTGTACAATAGTTAAACATTTAGATTCACTTTAGAGCCATGCTCATTTTTAACACTTCAAAACTAGGTCCATTTAACAATATGAATGTAATACCCCAGACTCTATCGATAAATATAGCAGTATCATCCCTGCTCGTATTTTTCTTACGACCTAATTTTAGACCACAATTCATCATCCCTTTATACTTGAGGATTTAAAATTAAACTTCTTATCATAAACCATAAAAACTTATGGTAAGTTAATTATAGTACATCGTATCTCAAGCCTCAATACAACAACAAATTACAGTTAGTAACATCGTTAAATTGACAATCGTCTTAATTAAAGCCATTCCTAATCGCTCACTCGGCGATCCATTTATTATATCCAAATACTCACTAAAACCATTCAAAAACGCTCCAAAATCACTAAAAACAAGTACAATCAAAATGAAAATTGGTAGATAAAATCCACGATTTCATTTACATTATTAAAATATCTTAACGTATGGTGAGTTCAGGAAGACATAGAAAGCTACGCACAAATTAACCTGTAAACATGCTTTATTAAAAGGAGGTAAATATATATTGCTAATTTTGTTCATCCTGCAAAAAAAACCCCAAATAGTAATATTGGATTACCTACCTTGAATTTCCCTCAAAACTCGCTCCTCACGCTCATTCAATTTCATTCAAATATCATTCTTAAATCACTAATCTTGTCAATATCGGGATGTTCACAACTGTAGCTCTTTTGTCCAAAATTATAAAATCAACTCCGGTCTTGAGTTCAAGGGGAAAATGTCCGCAAAACGTGTAAAACATTTTACAGTTAACAACATCGTGAAATTGACACTGTGAATGATTCTGAAATGCAGCTCTTGGAATGAAATAGAATGAGTGCGATGAGTGAATTTTGCGTGAAATTAAAGGGAGGTTATCCAAAACTGTCCATTTTGTTCAGGATGAACGAAAATGCGACATTTATTACCTCCCTTTAATAGAAAGGTAAATGCATACATGTAAACATATTTTATTAAAGGGAGGTAATAAATATAGCTATTCATGTTCATCCCGAACAAATTTAGCGGTTTTGGATGACCTCCCTGAATTTCACTCAAAACTCCAAATGCTCATTCAGTTTCATTCAATTTCATTCCAAAATCAATCAACTTCGCGATGCTCCTAACTGTAATAATGTTGAATGTGCATGTGATTTTTAAGATTCTGATAGCCTGTTTACTGAGTTAATGGTAGAAATGGAAACAAAAATTCGCTGAAAAATGTAAGAAGGGAAAGAAATGTAAATTGCATAACATGTTGAGCATCCCCAATTTCAAATTTAACATCGTTTGGTTGGATAAATGAAAAAAAAATCATCTCATTTACGAAAGTTGACGTCCGAAATTATGTTTGATAAGTTTATTTCTATTCTTCTACCCTCTTGGCACTTTAACTTCGTTAATGCCAATTCAAAAACAAACCAAAGAAATTTGTAAACCAGTAAAAAATAACTATTGGATATTTAGAAATTTGTAGGTCTACCTTTTGTATGCGTATGTATTGTTAGTACATACATGTATGCATTTTCACAGATCAGGGTCATTTAGAATAAGTCTAGCCTTATAAGGGCTGCGATTTCGGTTAACTATTTACATACATCGTTTTTTTATCTATCTTCGACCTTGACGGGTCCTCGTAACACGTACATACAAGTACAGTAAGTTACATCGTGAAATTGACATTCACCCCAATCAAAACAATTCTAGATCGCTAATTCAGCGCTCCATTCATTCATTCCAAACACTCACTCAAACCATTCAAAAACTCTCAAACCAATTGAGAAACATAGAATCAACAACGTCATTCAAAATAAATCTGGATAGAGAAGAATCGCGATTTCACTGACATGATTCAAATTGTAAGCGTCTATTAGGTTCTTGTAGAAATATAAAGCTCTCTAGAGCACTTGTAGGCATATTTTATGAAAGGGAGGTAACCAATATCGCTAATTTTGTTCACCCTGAACAAAATTTGCGACATAAGATTACCTCCCATTTGATACGATCAAAACTCGCTCCACGTGCTCATTCAATTACGTTCTGGGAATATCATTCAAAAATTGTTTTTCTTGTTAATTCAACGATGTTCTTAACTGTTCAACTTACGATTTTAATTAAGTAGCAGACGATTAAATTGTAAACTGGTCCAAACTAAAGATGATTCAGACCAGGATTCAAAGTTTGATGAAATAATAATTGTTTATATACCATAAGACGATGTTACATTTTCATAATAAAGATTGTATTTCGTAATTAAACAAGAAGCTTTATAAGAATAAGAGGCTTTCCCTACTCATATATTCAAATATTTTCCATATAATGAAAGGTTTCCGCACCTCGAAAAATTATATGAGCCTGTGCGTGACATTTCCAACAAGTTCACATGTGCGCAAAGTTGAGACTCAGGTTAGTCTGTGCGGCCGCACAGTCTGATCAGAGTCTTAACTATGCGCTCAATAGATGGCTAAGGACCTCAAATCGCTATTCAAAACTCACAATTAATTTCAATGCACTGCATGGGTGTCCAGGCTACTCAAAGTCGTTAGAATTGTCACGCACAGGCTCATATATACAGTAAAGCATTGTATTAAGATACTTTACAGTTAGAAATATTATGAAATTGATACTTTTTCCATTAAAATCACTCAGACGTCGCGCACGTTAATGCTTAACATTTTGTAACGTCGATTTGCTATTTAGACGTTATTACACAACGTACTTTTCTGAAGCGCTTCTTGTTTATTGCATGTTCATTTTGCCATGCTTATTTATTTCAAATTGCCATATAAGTAATATACCGAATAAGACATGATATATTTTTTCCTGCAAGAAGCAATTTTATCATCAACCAGCTTTAATCATTTTGTCATTGATTGCTCATAAAAAGGACAGCGCGCAATGTAATAACGTAAGACGTTAAATAACAATACGTTTTTGACAAGTGTGTCCACACAAACAAATCTGAATATTTTTGACATTTTCAAATGTATCTATACGAGGTGATTGTATGAAAAAATAATATTTCAAAAATATCAAATGAATTATGATAGTCATTTTGATAATGAAACGCTGCAGAGAAACATTTTGAAAATTGGCTATATAATTCGCGTAATGTAAAAATTGCGTCCACACAGATTTTCGCTTTTTATTTTGGTGTATATTGCGTATTAGTATTTTGGACCACATTATCGAAAACTAGAAAAAAATAATATTTCTATTTTGAAATTTCACATAATTTTATCAATTATTGATAAAGATATTGAGAAAAATATGTTAAATTTCACGCCGATTTTTTGCTAAATTTTGACGTTTTACAACTTTTGAATTGTTAAATAAATCTCTTTCAATTGTTTCTTATTTGTCTGACACACGTCTTAGTTCATATTTTAAGTTAATGAGCCTTGTCGCGCAAATATAAACATTCTCAACATTTTTCACGAAAAATTTTACGCATTTTAAGGGTCTATAGGAAATCCACCAACACAAAATTTGTTACGTTTTACAGACGTAATTTAAGAGTTTTTGTGACAAAGAAACTTAATTTGACGCTACTTTAATTTCCCTCAGTTCACGTAACGAATATTCTGGTATTCAGTATGCCTTTTTTGTTGTTCATTTGGTATAAAGAATATAGAAATTGGCTTACAGATTTAGAAGAAAAGGCAAATTGAACTTGACGGGAGACGTACGCTTTCAAATGTTAAGCTTTACCGTGCGCGACGTCTCAGCGCTCCATTCATTCCAAATACTCACTGAACCATTCAGAAATGCTAATAAAATGCCCCATAATAGATCACGAAGCTTCACATTCAAAGCGAACAAATCATTCCTTGTTTTTAATAGCTAGCTTTTCTGTGACCAATCACAAAAAAGGGACCATCTGGGTAGTGCGAAAAGTGTCGACCCCACTCAGACTTCGCGGATTGCGCAGACTGTCTAGTGTCGAAACATTTCGCACTTTGCTAATTTTTTTAATCTAGAATGATCGATCTTCCTTCCTGTGAAATATTTTTTGAGATACGACCTTTAGTTTACCTATGCTTGAACAAATCTCTTTTTTTCAAATATTCAATTTACAAAGTTCCAAGATGCTCCCCTCTCGCGTGACGGGTCGAATTTTATTTTTATTTTTCTTCCGTGAATACACACTTATCATTTTGGTAGAAAAGAAAATACCAATGCCAAATACCAATTTGGACGTAATTAGCGGTATTGTATTACCACCCTAAAATTTCATTTAAAGTCCGCTTCACACACCGATTCAATACAAACTGAATTTAACTTTTAATCGTGCACTACATGTTTCTTTTTTTTCTTTTTTTTTTATTATTATTTTTTTTCTCATTTACAAGAATTTACCTTCATTCGAAGACAAGCCATTCTCAGGGATTTTGATAAACAATTGTAAAAAGTACCGACAGAACTATTAAAGCAGCCAAATGAAAACACCAACCCTATTTTGAAAACGTCTCAAAACTCGCAAAATGTAGGGAAATTTCAAATTTCAGTCGAGAAATTACCGCTATGTTGTTGAAATATCTCTATCCTTTCGATGCCTTAAAGGTATCTGATTATGAATTAGTAAAGAAAACATTATTTAAATGAGGTGAATTTGTTAAATTTACCCCTCCCACCAATGTTAATCTTTGAATTAGGGGTACCGATGTTCTTATGCAAGTTAAATTGCTTTCCCGGGAGAATTTTTTGATGAATTTTGGTTTCGCTATCTACCAAGTGAACGGGCTATCGGAACTCAACAAACGCTTGAATCTTTAACATTATAAAGCGATATTTGAGTGGCCGATTAGAAGTTGGTTTAAGTTTAATTCCAAAATCATTTTTAAATCATCCAACTTGTCAATTTAACGGTGTTTCTAACTGTATTACTTTAGTCCTAGGGGTTCTTTTAAACTCAATAGAGACGATTCAAATAAGCCCTCGCCTCCGATATCTGCCGTCGTTTCCTATACCGAACTGTCATCGAGAATTTTTTCTCTTCCGTTTTGGAGATTGGAAAATAGTTTGAATGTACAGAAACATTTTATGCGAAAGCATAACCTGCTATTATACTTTCTCTTTCAGACAAGCTGATATTAATCTTGAAAATACCTAAAACCCTCGATAAGGCTCGAACCTTCCGAATTCGTGCAAAAGAAAGTCGGCCCTAAAGGGGACCACCTGGGTAGTGCGAAAAGTATCGACCAAAGTCCGAATGCGTTGACTGCGCGGGCTAACAAGGATCGAAACGTTTAGTTTTAGCATTGATTTTTTAATCTTGAAGGTTACTTTGCATCCATACATGATTAATTTTGGAATGCTGGCTGTCCTGCCTGTAAACATTTTCCTTTATAAATATTTATTTGTAGGAGTTCCTAGCTGGTTCTTTTAGCATGACAGCTCACAATTATAAAACGAGGCAGTTGTTTGCCCCTATCAATAACAAAAAAAATCGTTTGATTTTTTTACCAACTCTCAGGTGAACGTACTCTAAAATGACTACGTGAGTTCTAGTGTGTTCATTGAACACGTCTTTCTACTTATAAAGAAACGACAATCACTCTGTAGAAATTAATGACAGAGTTGCGTGACTTTCTTTCCCTGGTTAAGGCAGGGTCACACCTATGGCATTTCTAAAGAATTTTAAGAGGGGTGTATTCTGCGTAATAAATGAACTGGCAGGACGGGGCTTAGCTGTGACGTAATTTGGCGAGTTAACTTTTAAATATTTTGGGTTCATTGAAAAGTTAGTCGTCAATAATCGTGAAAAAAGCGCGATTTCACTAAAATAATTGACATATTAGGCGTCTGATTGGTTTTTGAAGATATATGAAGCTATTTATAAAATTTGTATGGATATTTCATGAAAGGGAATTTAATAAATATCGCTAATTTTGTTCATGTTGTACAAAATTAGCCATATTGGATTACCCCATTAAATTTCACTCAAACCTCACTCAACACACTCGTTCAATTTTGTTCCAAAATCTGTCAAAATCATTCAACCTGTCAGTTTCACAATGTTGTTAACTGTAGCTTCACACCGTCCTTAAAGACTAGTTTTATGAGATAAGCGACCGATCGTCCAGACGGACTAGATGTGGAAATGAATGAAACTAGCAGCATACGGTCCCTTAGGCTTAGATTTTTGAAATCAGTGACTAGCCATCCATACAGACTTTTTAGGAGTGAAGGTGCCACCGTCATAGCGCAGTTGGTAGCGCGTCGGACTGTCAATCTAGAGGTCTCGGGTTCGATCCCGACGGCGGCACTCATTCTTTCCGACTATTTGTCTCTCACCGATGGGTCGATAATTGTAGACCAATGTGAGATAACAGCTGGAGGCTAGGAAAGAATGTAATGGTAGTAGTAATGGTGTGAGAAATACCAGGAACCCATCGTTAGGTGCTCCAGCCGCGATATAACTGAAAACATGTTTAAAACGGCGTAAAACCCAATTAAAAAAAATAAATTAGGAGTGAAGTTAAATGAAAATAGCCGCATGAAATGCTCGAGATCAATACGCACAAGATGTGAAAAACATGTAACTAGTGGTACGCCGAATTACGTATTATCAGCCCTGTGTTCAGGATGTAAAAACGTTTCGCAAGCGCTTTGAAATGATACCCCGCTTTGCACGTGCACATACGTGCAAAGCGAGGTATCATTTTGAAAACGCCTCGCTTACGCCTTCATCCTGAACAAAGGGCAGATCCCTATTTTTTGATTTGGCTGTAATTAGAAATTTTTCACCTTGCTTTGGAAGAAATTTTATCATCTGGCTTGGGAGGAAAATATTTCACCTAACTGGGGAGGAAAATTTTTCATTTGGCTGTAATTAGAAATTTTTCACCTTGATTCGAAAGAAATTTTTCATCTGACCAGGAAGGAAAATTTTTTCACCTAACTGTTGAGGAAAACTTTCATTTAGCTGTAATCCTAAATTTTTCACCTTGCTTTGGAAGAAATTTTTTTAACTGACCAGGGAGGACAAATTTCCACCTAACTGTGGAAGAAAATTTTTCATTTAGCTGTAAGTAGAAAATTTTCACCTTGCTTTGGAACAAATTTTTTTATCTGGCCAGGGAGGAAAAGTTTTCACCTAACTGGGGAGAAAATATTCATTTGGCTGTAATTAGAAATTTTTCACCTTGCTTTGCAAGAAAAATTTTTATCTGGCCAGGGAGGAAAAGTTTTCACCTAACTGGGGAGAATTTTTTTCATTTGGCTGTAATTAGAAATTTTTCACCTTGCTTTGGAAGAAAATTTTTTATCTGGCCAGGGAGGAAAATTTTTCACCTAACTGGGGAGAAAATGTTTCATTTGGCTGTAATTAGAAATTTTTCACCTTGATTTGAAAAAAAAAAATTCATCTGGCAAGGAAGGAAAAGTTTTCACCTAACTGGGGAGGAAATTTTTCATGTGGCTGTAATTATAAATTTTTCACCTTCGTTAGGAGGAAAATTTTTCATCTTGCCAGGGAGGAAAGTTTTTCACCTAACTGGGGAGGAAATTTTTTCATTTGGCTGTAATTAAAAAAAAAAATTCACCTTGCTTTGGAAGAAATTTTTTAAACTAGTCTGGGAGGAAAAATTTCTCCTAACTGGGGAGAAAAAATTTTCTTTTGACTGTAATTACTAATTTTTCTCCTTGGTAAGACAGATTTTTTTTCATCTGGCCAAGGGGGCAAATTTTTTACCAAACTAGGAAGGAAAATTTTTCATTTGGCTGTAATTAGAAATTTTTTCACCTTCCTTTGGAAGAAATTTTTTTATCTGGCCAAGAAGGAAAATTTTCACCTTACTGGGGAGAAAATTTTTCATTTGGCTGTAATTAGAAAGATTTCATTTTAACTCGTTTAGTGGCGCATTTATCAATGTCACATAATAAAGATGTAAATATTTAGTAAGTAAACATTATAATTATCAACAAACTGATAATAGGACATTTTAAGGTTATCATCAACTTCATGACTATATCATAGGACGCTTTTCCATACATATAAAAAATTGTCATATGTTCCCATGGTCTTCGTTTTCGAATAACAAAGCAGTTGAATTTAAATATCTTAAGCTAACACGGAGAAGTATTATCAAATGAAAACTGATGAGATCGGCAAGCATCATGATTTAATGGTATTGCTAAATAATGACGTTGTACTTTCCTCATCGATAAATTCATCGATAACGTTATCGTAGTGCTCAATTGTCGTAAGTGTCTATACACTGCATAGGTACAGTTAGCAACATCGTGAAATTGACAAGGTGCATAATTTTTTAATGATTTGGAATGAAATTGAATGAGTGTGTGGTGCGAGTTTTGAGTGGCTTTAATGAGAGGTAATCCTATATCGTAAATTTTGTTCAGGATGAACAAAATTGGCGATAATGATTATCTCCCTTTAACAAAATATGCATACAAGTTCTATAATAGCTTCCTATTCTTTCAAGAACCTATTAGAAGCTAAAATTTTGAATTATGTCAGTGAAATCGCAATTTTTCTTTATAAAAATTAATTTTGAATGACGTTGTTGATTCTATATTTTTCAATGGGTTTGATCGTTTTTTAATGGTTTGAGTGAGTGTTTTGAATGAATGAATGGAGCGCTGAGTGAGCGATTTAGAATGGTTTTGATTCAGGTGAATGTCAATTTCACGATGTACCTACGACATATAAGTAGAAGTACTTCTACGGCATGACGTATCAAGACAGAACATTTGGTTAAATCCTTATATAACGGTGATTTCCAAAGCTCCCGACATCGAGCGGATTTTCAGGCTTCCCATTTCTAATTGGGGATTGATTTCCTTAAGGAAGTGGACCCGTTATTGTTCCGCAACATTTCAGAACTCATGAACTTTCACAATGTTGACCGAGGTTTCCTAATGAAAATCATTAGGAAACCTCGGTTAAAACTGTTACAGTTCATTACTTCCGAAACGTTGCGGAATTATTACGGGTCCACTACCTTAACCAGTTTATATAATACTATGACTTAACCATATCCAAGTTCTCGGGGCAACACCACTGTAAGTGTAACGTAAGTTCCTATTATCTCTTTTATCAGTGTTGTACGGACGCGTGTATGCACCCCCGCCCTCGAATGATGACATAATGAAGTCATCAACAACGTCGTGCAAAACACATCATGACGCAATTTTTGTCACCAAGTCTCTGTATATTACGTCGTCATGGCGTGATATATAGAGACATGATGTCGTAAATCTGGCGATCTGCTTTGATATGCGAAGGCAATAGAAAAAGAAACTTCATTACTTCAAAATAACTAAGTGCTTTAATCGTGAACCGTTTCCAGAAATGGTGATATATTCGTGTTAAAAAGTTGTTGTATGTAGTGATTTATCGCGTAATTTTGGCGGCCTGATTTACTGTATAAGTCGGAGAAGTCTACTTCATATCATCATTCGGGGTACGTAAGCTTGTATGTACCCCCTTAGTGAGGACACAAACTCGTCTCTAAAGACGTATTGAACTGTACAAGTTGTCAAAATTACGAAAACAGTCGATAAATATATCGACATGTTGACCAAATTTGTGTCTTTCTGCTATCCTACATCTAGAAGACTTGCTCAAATGAACTCATGCATCATTTTCGAATACATGTAACATGGATGTTGACATTTTTATGTCGTATTGTACACAGAAAGAAAAAAAGTCGCCTGTATTTTAACGATAAGTGACAAGACGTCCAAAAGATGTCGACTTCCATGTTCTTGGAAATCGATGTGTATGTTCAATTAGCAAAGTCTTCCATTCTGATGCCGTCAAGAAAATATAAATTTGGTCAACATGTCGAGATACACATCGACTCGTCATCGTAATTTGGAAAACTTGTAGAATTCAATAGGTTTTGGAGACCAGTATATGTCCTCAGTAGGGGGGGGGGGGGGGGGGTACATATACCCTTCGGTACCCCACCCCCACCCCTAATGAAGGCATAAACTAGTTTCCAAAGACGTATTGAACTCTACAAGTTGTCAAACTACGATGCCAAGTCGATATTTTCTCGACATGTTGACCTGCCAAGTCGATATTTTCTCGACATGTTGACCAAATTTGTTTCTTTCTGCTATACTACATATAGAAGACTTGCCCAGATGAACGTATGTATCTTTTACAAAAAACATGGGTGTTAACATTTTCATGTCGTATTGTGTACAGTAAAAAAGGAAATTCGTATGATATTTATCCACAAGTGACTGGACGTCCATAAGATGTCGACATCAATGTTCTTGGAAATGGATGTATATGTTTATTTAGGCAAGTCTTACATCCTTATGCCGTCAAGGATACATATATTTGGTAAACAAGTTGGGGTATATATGGACTTGTCATCGCAATTTTGACGACTTGCTGATTTGAATTATCTTTGGAGACAAGTATATGTCTTCACGGGGGAAAGGGGCGGGGGTACATACACGCTTCAGTACTTCCGTACATACAGGCTTCCGTAGTATTGCCCTCGAATGCTTTGTTGTGATTCAATTCGATTCAAGCCGACAAGGATTTCCAGTCTGTATAACCCTGAACAAATTAAAAAATACATTTATAATCAAAGTAAAAAAGGATAATCAAAGTAAAAAAGAATAAGTACATTAGAATTATGAATAAGTATTTATTTGGTTTGCAGGCTATGGCTAAGACAGTCATAAATTCAACGTTATTAAATTGCATGTCATCGTGGGACGGTATCAAATAACATCTAGCCTATAAACTATGTCTAGGAGACGTGGTATCGTTACAAAATTGACACTAATTGTTATTTGATATAAAAACTATACTTAAGTAGCATCTTTACATCTGCTAATAGGTTGGGGTGTTAGATTTCTGAGATGGGCTTTTTTAAAACAATAATAAAGGTCCTTACACAGGTAAACGAATTACAGTTAATAAGATCGTGAAATTGACGAGTTGAATAATTTCGTTGTTGGAGATAAAGGACTCTTGTGACGGTGACCTTTGCCATTTGCTGTAACTACTGTAGAGTCAAACCTATCTTAGCGGCAACCTGTATTCAGCAAACAACCTGACTTAAGCAAGCGGCTATTGAGTTCCCCAATGAACCATTTGCACTGAAATTGACCTGTATTAAGCAAGAACCTGTCTTAAGCAAGCGCTTTTTGAATGTCCCTTGGTTGCTTGCTTAAGACAGGTTTGACTGTAAAGGGTTGTAGCCCCAATCGAGTCCTGAGTTGTGAAGCAACCCTTTTCTTAAGGTTTATGTCTTATTTATCTGGAGTTTTCTATATCTTTAAGCATCTTATTTTCGCTCTGCCTTCTTCGATATACATATGTTTACTTTGTATTAATATTGTGATATTGGCACACATCTCGATCAAACCCAGTCTATATCGCTCTATCAGCGCTCCGCTTAATTGATTCAAACCACTTATTCCAATCACTCATAACAATAATGTTTTTTATGTGTTATCTCCCTTGTTTGTTAGGCGGATCAATCAGAGGTGCTCCAAATCATTAGCGGTCCTTTTAGAAATTTTCCTTGGATTTTATCCATGGTTTCTTTCAGAAAATTGCGAATTTTACTTTTGTAAATACAAACTACCTATTTAGGCAATTAGTATCTATGATAAAGTTTTCAATATCAAGGTGGAAAATAAGTATAAGTATATAAGTATCTTATAAATTCCGCATATTTCATTTAGAGCATATCTTTAAATCATATAGTGCAAAAGAAATAAGGATAAAACCCAAGGGACCACTGATTTGGACCCTTCCTCCTTTTGGAGTATTCAAGTGAGGTAACCAACCGATATCCCTCATTGCTCAAATGAATTGGATTTAAACGATCGACATTTCACTCGTGCCGATTGAATTATTGCGCTAGTTTGTAATCTTGGCCTGAGATTATAAAACTTTTCTCAGATTCAATTCAAAATTTTCTCAAGTTTTAATTTGAAATTAAAGCAGTAATACTATTTTACCACTCATTTTTATGTATTAACATAAAAAATGATACAATATATTAATAAGTTCTTATGAATAACAACTTATAAATGTTATCGTTTATTTCCATACATTTATTTCAATTTAAAATTTGAGAAAATTGAGCCTGAGCCTGAGAAAAGTTTTATAATCTTTTGCCCTGGTGAGGATCTTAAAGCGTCTGGTTAGTCCGTAAAAACATAAAAACAGAAAATTACCTATATTTTATTAACGAGAGGTAAATAGTATCGCTAATTTTGTCCAATTTGGACGAAATAAGCCATACAGTATTACCTCCCTTGAATTTCATATTAAACTCACTCATCGCGCTCATTAAACTCCATTACAAATCAATCCCTATTCATTAACCATTGCACTTTCACGATGTTCCTAAATGTTATACATCGTATCCGTCGATAATTCTCAATGACTTATTCATCTTTCGACAGTAAAAAAGGGAAAAATCTCCTTAAATCTTTGCTTTTTACTAAATTTAGATCACGCTTATTTTGATATGTTATCGAATTCATCCTGGTCACTCCTCGAACTTAGTCTAAGTCGTAACGTTTCAATGTAGGAAATTTTCTGAAACTACAATAATCATTATGTCTTCCTATCTTGTTAGTTTGTAATTCGATCATTGGTTGACCTCTGCTGGATCAAACCTCTTTTCCGAATATTTATTTAAGGTAGTAGACCCGTAATAGTTCCACAGCATTTCGGATCACATGTTCTTTGACAATGTTTACCAAGGTTTCCTAATGAAAATCATTAGGAAACCTCGGTTAACACTGTTAAAGTTCATGGTTTTCGAAAAGTTGTTGAACCATTACGGTTCCACTATCTTTATAAGTTCCAAGATGGTGGTTTTTGTCCTGACTGATCACATATAGTTTTAGTAACTACAATGTATGTCATTAATATCGCCCGGTGTCCCAATCTAATATTTTGTCTTGTAATTTCCTATATATCTTAGTTATTTTGACGAGTCATGATATTGCAAACATGATCTTTCTGCTCTTTGATTAGCACGTTACGGCAGCTTCTGTCACGCCTGCAGTTGTGATCTTTACGACGAAAATGACAATGTAATAGATCATAGATACATGTAGATTGACGTTCGTTTAGGCTTGTATAAACATCTCAGTGGAATTTCTACAAATAAGACAAAGAGGTATAGTTCCGCAAGAAAGAGTGAGGTCCGGGAAACCGTTATCTCCCATCAATTTCAATGTAAAATTGATCTTTGATCACTCACTTGAAATTGCTGGTCTATAAAAGCCGTGATTTTTTTCTAGATTTGTTTTCGTAAAAGAGCGGTACCGGTTTGATACCAACATAAGTATTGTCTCCTTAGAATTAACTTGCCACGGCGTCCTCTTAATTTCTTATATACATGTAAGGGCCTGTAAGAGAATTGATTACTGTAGTGGACCCGTAATTGTTCCGCAACATTTCAGACCACATGTTCTTTCACAATGTTAACCGAGGTTTCCTAATGAAATCATTAGGAAACATCGGTTAACACTGTAAAAGTTCAAAACGTTGCAGAAGTATTATGGGTCCACTACCTTAAAGCACGAGTTATGATATACTTCATTTATGCTTTTTCAGGGAATAATCAAAATATCGTCGTTTGATGATCCCATCATGAAACTTGTGAAATGATCAAATGATTTACTAACTGTTCAAGGGCGTAACTCCCATTACGTAATTTATGCAAGTGCGTAAAAGAAATAATCCTCTGTTGGAAAATGGCGTTGATGAATGACCATAACAACGAAACTACAGCTCATTCAAGCTGTAGTTACGATGCTTTGATTATTAATCAACGCTCAAATTATTGAAAGGGAGCGGACTGGGGGCATTTATCTTTTTGTCACAGTCCTGATTGCCTTTATCCTATATATTTTCTTTTGTTGTCGCCTTCTGTGACTGCGTATAAATTTCAAAGTCCTAGATACGCCTATGTTGTTTTGGTTGATCCAGGCTCGTTTTCGACCATTTCACGCTATTCGACGTATTGATGCCAAGTAAACTTCGTGCAAAATGCGCGAAACAGTTTTATTCTCAGATTTTCACATTCTATCCCCTTTTTTGCATGTTAATAATTGACTAACATTTGTCTTTTGCGAAAGATCAACAAAGCTTTCATTTTCATTTTGTGTCTATTTTGTTTGTCTTTATCCTTTATTTGTCAAATGTGTACAGAAATTTGTCGAAATTGTAACGCTCTGGGCGTTTTGTCAGTGTGACTTTCAAAGCGGCTAAAAAGATTTTGCTAAGTTTGTTTCTACTGATGCTGACATTGTTGAAGACGTGCAATATAAAAGGATCGTTGGTGGGTGACCTGTACGTCGTTCTTGTACACTTAATAACATCGTGAAATTGACAAGGTGAATGAATTTGAAATGAACTTGGAATGGAATTGAGTGAGTGTGTTTAGATTGTTTGAGAGAAATTTAAGGGAGATAATCCAACATCGCGTATTTTATTCAGGATGTACATAATCATGGTTATTTCTTATCTCCCTTTGATAAAATGAGAATGTAAGATTCCTATTTCTTCAAAAACCAATAACACGCTCTCACTTCTAATTGCGTCAAATATTATGTGATTGTGAAATCACGATTTCCCCCTCGACAGGCTTCTGTACATACAGGCTTCCATACATACAGGCTGCCGTAGTATTGTCCTCAAATTATGCGATGCTAGGATGTGATTCAATTCGATTCAAGTCGACATGGATTTCCAGTCTGTATTACCTTAACAAACCAAAAAAATACATTTTTAATCAAAGTGAAAAAGAATAAGTACATAATAGCTATGGCTAAAACAGTCATAAAATCAACGTTATTAAATTGCATGTCATCGTGGGACGGTATCAAATAACACCTAGCATATAAACTATATCTAGGAGACGTGGTATCGTTACAAAATTGACACTAATTGTCATTTGATATAAAAACTATACTTAAGTAGCATCTTTACATCTGCTAATATGTGGAGTTGTAAGATTTCTGAGATGGTTTTTTTTATAAACAATAATGAAGTTCCTTACACAGGTAAACGACTTAGAGTTAATAAGATCGTGAAATTGACAAGTTGAATGATTTCATTGTTGTGAGACAAAGGACTCGTGTCATAATGACTTTTATCTTATAATTATACAAATATCCGTGTGATAACATCCCGTATGATATTTTTTATGATATCACATAGTTATTTTTAGAACAATAATATAATGTGACTATTTTTAGAAACTTGCATTTCAGTTAGAAATATCGACGAAAACAAGACAAATAGAGGTTATAAGATAAATATAATACATACTAAGTGTATTGTATGAAAAAAATATCTAACTCGGTTGTGAAAATTGTTAAATGTCTCGACAGAGCCTCGACAATTATCAATTCTCCCAACCTCGTTAGATATTTTATTTCATTTTAATACACTAAGTATGTATTATATATTTATCCAAATGACGAATGAAATATTAATGAAAGTTGAACGAGTCACCGGTCGAAGAATAATCCCGGGATTGACAACCCAGTGTATTTCTGGGATATCCTGGTGTCCGTTTTACTAAACGTCTTACGGAAAAAAATGATCGTAAGTCAAAATCTTAAATCCTTACTGGTGTTTTCATTCATTGTGAAATTCTGCCTTGCAATATCTCATTGGAATCGTCTGTAGATGACGATTCCAACAAGATGATGCATGGCAGAATTCCATATTTAATTACTTCTGTAGAAGCAACTTCAATTTTTGACTTACGCAAAAAATGATCGTAAGATATTTAGCTTAACAGGCCCCAGGCTCGGCACAATCTGGCCAGAACCGGCACTTTCCTATCTGGCACAACGTTTTTACCTTTAGTAACATCGTGAAATTGACATTCACCTCGATCAAACCAATTCTAAATCGGTCTATCAGCGCTCCGTTTAATTCATTCAAACCACTCAATCCAATCACTCAAACACTCTCCGAAATGTTTAGTGTGTGTGTGGGGGGGGGGGTGGATTAAATCAGAGGTGCCCAAAATCATTAGCGGTCCTTTAAGAAATTTTCCTTGGATTTTATCCATGGTTTCTTAGAGGAAATTGCGAATTTGACTTTTGTAAGTACAAAATATCTAATTAGGCAATTCGAGTTTATAATGAAGTTTTCAAAAGTAAGGTGGAAAATGAATATTTTATTTGCATCAAATTTATCTTACAAATCCCGCAATTTTTTATTTAGAGCTTATCTTTAAATATTATAATGCAAAGGAAATAAGGATAAACCCCAAGGAAACCACTTATTGCGACACTTCCTCCTTTTGAGTATTTCAAGGGAGCTAATCAACCGATCTCTCATTTATCGAAATTCTTAGAAACGATCACCATTTCACTCATACCGATTAAATTTTTGCGCTAATTTATTATCTTGCGTGGATCTTGAAGCGTCTGGTTAGTCCGTAAAGAAACATAGACAGAAAACTTCTAATATTTGTTTAACGGGGGTCTAATTTGGACGAAATTAGCGCTACAGTATAACCTCCCTTGAATTTCATTTAAAACTCATTCATCCCATTCATTAAGTTCCATTCCAAAATCATTCCATAATCAGTAACCATGACAATTTCACGATGTTCCTAAATGTTATATCGTATCCGGCGATGATTCTCTATGACTAAACACATCGTTCAGCAGGAAAAAGGGGAAAATCTCTTAAATCTTTGCTATTCTTCTAAATTTATATTGCACCAATTTTGATATGTGTACGTATCCATCCTAATTCAACCTCTGGTTGACCTTTGCTGGGTCTAACCTCTTTTCCAAATATTATTTAATTTAGTTCCAAGATGGATGATTTTGTCCTGAATGATCACATTTAGTTCTAGTAACTTCAATGTATGTCAGAAATATCGCCCGGCGTCAAAATCTTTTATTTTGTTTTGTAATTTCCTATTAACCTTAGTTATTTTGACAAGTCATGAAATTGCAAAGCTAGATATTTCTTCTCTTTGAAAAGCACATAACTAAAGCTTCTGTCACGCATGCAGTTGCAAGCTTTATGATGAAAATGACAATGTAATAGATCATAGATACATGTAGATTTACGTCCGTGCTATTTATTTTAGTACAAACATCTCAGTTGAATTTCTACAAATAAGACAAAGAGGTTAAAGCCGTGATATTTTTCTAGATTTGTTTTCGTAAAACAGAGGTACCGGTCTGATACATTGATTGAATGGAGTTTTACGCCGCTTTTAACATTTTTTTCAGTTATATCGCGGCGGCTGGAGCACCTAACAATGGTTTCCTGGTATTTCTCTCACCAGTACAACCACCACACCCTTTCCTAGCCTCCAGCTGCTATCTCACATAGATCTACGATTATCGACCCATTGGTGAGAGTCAAATAGTCGGAAAGAATGAGTGCCGCCGTCGGGGATCGAACCCGTGACCTCTGGATTGACAGTCCTACCAACCAGGCTACCAACTGCGCTATGACGGCGGCACCGGTCTGATACAAAAATATGTATTATCTCCTTAGAATTAACATGCCACGTCGCCCTCTTAATTTTCTTATATGTGACCCGTCACGCGATAAGGGACCATCTAGAAACTCCGTAAGATAAATATTTGCAAAAGAACTTGGGTCCAGCATAGATCAACCAGAGGTCGCATTTCAAAAAGTCTTTAACTGGAAGGTAGATTTTTCATTCTAGATTCAGGTAAAAAGCTAAGTGCAAAAAGTTTCGACCCTATTCAGTCTGCGCAACACGCACAGTCCGGTTAGGAACGACACTACCCAGATGGTCCGTATTCACGGGACGGGTCTTATAAACATGTATAAGCCTACAAGAGAATGGATTAAAGCACGAGTTATGGTATGTTTCTTCTATGCTTTCCTGTAGATAATCAAAATATCGTCGTTAGATGATCCCATCGTGAAACCAGTGAAATTATCAAATGGTTACTTTACTGTTTTGGTTAATCTAGACTCGTTTTCGTTCATTTCACACTTTTCGACATATTGATGCCAAGTTAACATCGTGCAAACGCGCGTAACAGGTTTATTCTCAGATTTTCACATTCTATCCCCTTTTTCCAGTAAGAATTTGACTAACATTTTGTGATGGATCGAAAAATCTTTCATTTTCATTTTGTGTCTTTTTTGTTTGTGATTCATCCTTTATTTGTCATCTGTTTAAAGAAATTGAAACGCTCTGATCGTTTTGTAAGTGTGACTTTCAAAGCGGCTGAAAAGATTTTGCTAAGTTTTTTGCTACTGATGCTGACCTTGTTGAAGACGTGCAATAAAAAAAAGATCGTTGGTGGGCCCCTGTACGTCGTTCTTGTACAGTTAAGAACATCGTGAAAATGACAAGGTGAATGAATTTGAAATGAATTTCGAATGGAATAGAATGAGTGCGTTTAGATTGTTTTGGGAGAGATTTAAGGGAGATAATCCAATATCGCTTATTTTATTCAAAATGTACAACGTCATGGATATTTATTACCTCCTTTTGATAAAATGAGTAAATAAGATTCCTATTTCTTCAAGAACCAATTAGACACTCTCAATTTCAATTGTGTCAAATATTATGTGAATGTGAAATCACGATTTTCCCTCGCTATATTTATTTTGAATGTTGTTGTTGATCTTATCGTTTCCGATTATTTTGGAGCGTTTTTGAATGGCCTGAGTGAGTGTTTGGAATGAATGAATGGATCATCGAGTGATTTAGAATGGTTTTGATGAAGATGAATGTCATTTTCACGATGTTGCTAACTATATCTACAGCTCGACAAATCCGAAACGTTCAAATCAAAGAAATCATCGACAATGCCAATCGGAACATCGCTCGGACTTTTCCGTAAACTGGAAAGTACCTCGGACGTAAGTGTAGAAATTTTGGGTCGTTTTTGAGGCCCCTGGAGATACTTCGGCTATCAAATACGCCTGAAGAAAATCACAATTTGTTAATTCTTTCCGGTAGGCCGTGGAGATCTTTTGGGTATATTATAATTTGATGACAAGACGCAGTAAAACACTGCGTTTTGTCATTAAATTATATTAAGCCCTCTTTTATTCTTACGTTTGACTTTGCTTTGTGCAACGTCATCCTTAGCGGGATCGTTGGTGTTTGTGACGTCATATAAACCCACGTGCGGAATGACGCGCTTTAACGGCTGCGTCAGTATTATTCCCGAGGTCTATTCCGTAGAATCGCCGAGGGTTCCCGATTGCGACAATGTTTTACATTTTACTTTGATAGCTGAAAAAACGGAGGTCGACATTTGAAAGAAATAAAAGAATTGATTAGTTGGTCCATCGATTTTTTTATTGACAAATAGGTCAGAAATGCAATAATGCTTTCTCGCAAGCAAGCTCGATATAACCTTTTTGTCCTGAATATAAACTCTATCAAAATCAACTTCATTCAACATCAGCGAACTCTAAATGGGACTTCAAATAATCATCTCTTAGATCTCTATGCAAGGAGTGTCATGTTCATTTAGCGCTGGAGGGTTGTTTCATTTTAAATTATCAAGTTTTCCCCAAATAAAGACATGGCAAAGTTGAGAAATAAGATAAACATTTTCTGATCTTGGCACATTTATGAGAAATCAGTACGAGTAAGGAGGGTTTGAAAACTGTAACGATCTTAGAAATTCTATCAATTGCATATTATGAATGAATGAAGCGTTGATTGAGCGATGTAGATTGGTTTTGATTGCGAAAGATGCCAATTTTACTATGCTGTTATTTATAGAATGTCACAAATACAATTGTTTTGACTTTTAATTGTATGCGTCTACTTTATTACGAAATTGAAGGAAACTCCTCAAAGAACGATGTTCATAAATTCACGCTCGGTAATCCTGAGGCAAATTGTCTTTGTGTTTCCTTGTAGAAAGATAGTCTGTCGTTTTAACAATAAACAGGTTAATACGATACATTTTTCAGTGATCTAAGTTATATCGTTATATCCGGAGCTCAAAGTTTTACCATTTAAAACCTTACTGTCATGGCCGGTAATTCTAGCGGTTACCTATCAAGTCTTTACAGCTATAGTCCAACCGCGTTATTCGAAAACGCGGGAAAATGTGGTATAGCCATGAGTAGGGGTGGACTGAACTGAAATTTAACAAGCGTGTGATAACGATACTTAATTACACATATATACGGATATATTAAAGAAACTCATCACGAAAACACCCTTTTCTCCCTATCGATATTCAATGCTTTATTGTCGTTTCAATTTTAGTTTCTCCATGATGAAATCGTTTTCTAAAGCATGTCACTTTTACGCTATGACACATGACGTTTACAGATGTAATTTAAAGGATGGTAATAACACCATTAGTTTTGCGCTTCTTTGATCTTTGAGTATAGTTAGAGACAGTGAGAGCAAAAATCCGTTGGTCCCAATTTATCCATATTAACTCGTCGAAAGTCTGTTTATAAACATTCGAATAGCATGGTTTACCTATAGTGATTCGTTCATAGTCGATATTTGTACAGACTTGATCTTTTAATGGACTGCACAGCTATCATACAGGGTCATTTGTCGTTATGGACGACAAAACCTCGTAACTACAGCTTTATTCAAGCTGTAGTTTCGAGGTTTTGGTCCCCCGTTTACAATATGTTTTATTCAGATGAAGCCGATATACCATCGGGACAAATATTGCTTGAATATCCCGAAATTCGTTTCAGTGTCGGCTAATATTCAGCTTTTTTACGAAACCTATTTATTTAAAGGGGCTTTAATGCCATCTTGCTTGGTTGGAGCATCTAAGAATGGTTTCCTTGCAATTTCGCATCAGTTCTTCCATTACATCCTTTCTAGCATACAGCTGCTATTCAACCTCGTTTTGCGATCAAGCGCTCATTGGTTGGAGACGAATGCCGGAAGGGATACGTATCACCGCATGGGATAGAGACATTCATTTATGATTAAAGATTTGAAGTCGCTGAAATCTGTTCGTCAAATGTTCTGCCAATGTTCTGAGAAAAATGTAAATGAAGTGATTCCAGGGTAAACACTCGAAGGAAGGTTAAGTCTTTATTTGAGGAAAGAAGAAACAGATGAGAACAATTTCTCGTCCTAGAAAGAGACATTGGCCATATCGAACCAGTATTTCTCTAATGATCCAAAAAGGTTCACGGACGTTTAGAAAGGTCTACCCGTTTTGCACATGAGAACATGTATACATGCGACATACTCTAAATTTAATTCTTATTCAAGCTGCAGTTACGATATTATATATTACGCTTATCCACGAAAATATTTGAAACAAAATGACAGAAAATAGCGGAGGTCAATATTCTTTTCATTATTATAGGGATGAGAGTCTTTCTCACTGCGTTTATTGGGGTATAAAGTGCAATTGCCTTAGCACATGGCAAATAACGCCCGTAGGGCGTTATGATTAAGCCATGTGCTAAGGCAATTGCACTTTACACCCCAATAAACGCAGTGAAAAAGACACTCGTCCCTTATAATTGCAATCATCTAGATCGAAGAAACTATTGAAATACTCAGCCAAACATTTTAGCTTCAAGTCTACTTTCTGCGCGTATAAATTACACGATCTATTTTTAGATCGTGTATTGTTTATCTCGTTATCAAAGTGATATGTCATATAGTAAACCAAATGATAAACAAATAAAAGACAACATTGAAATTCGTAGAGGTACTTATGACAAAAAAGTTTGTTTCTGCCAAGTAAGTCTGTATTTTTAAACGAAAACGGTGTGGTCGGTCTTAGTTAGGAGGGTTGCTTGAAGGTCTTCGTCGGCTCGCTGTTTTCTAAGTTTAGGTCGGCTCAGAATCAGAATTGCATGCTTGTAATCGTAAATCAGTCTTTCGAAAATATATTAATTTATAAAAGTTCGAATAGCAATGTTGCGTTGATGATCGGGATCTATGTTAATTCGAGTTCCTACAACACAGGACTTGCAGATCGAATTTCGGGGGTTTCCCGAAAGACCTATTGCCTTTTATACAGAAATAAAGTGCAATAGATTTCCCCACGTGATGCGATTTAAACCAATCAAATTTCTTTATTTTATTTGATTGCAATTATATATGCTCAATCTAGGATTTTCTAAAATTTCAACTATAAAATTGAAGGCTCAATTCTGCCTAAATAGTATTATGGATGTATGGACATTGTTGTAACCATTTATTGTATTTTATAGTCATTCATTTTTTATTCTATTTGAGAAAATTCTCAAATATGATTAACTATCTTAGGCCCATAACTGAACTGATTTATTTCTCTGTCAGAATAAGAGATTTAGATTTTATTTGAATGATCGTTCATTGGTACCCATTTTGAGATTTTCAATACTGTAGCATTTTATTATCGTGTCAATCACTTGTTTTTCTAACTGTAGAATTTATTTTATTGGCTCCTCAATGTCACCTGAATGACAAGCCGATTTTTTTCTAATAGCCCGCAATTTCCCCTTGTCTTTCCGTTTGCATAACGTTAATGATCCTTCAGCAGAATGCATACAGCTATTAGACACCAATTCATCATTATGACATGCTCTGAGGAAAATAGGGCTGCACGCTATGTTTAGAATACGTTGAACGTTGCCTCTTTCGTAGAGTTTCTTTCGGAACATCGCTCGGACTTTTTAAATTGCCTCGAACTTTAGTGTAGTAATTTGGGTCTTTTTAGCTCACCTGAGCACAACATGCTTAAGGTGGGCTGATATGATCATCTTTTTATCCGTCGTGCGTCGGAAGTTGCAATAATTCTTTAAACGTCTTCTCCTCAGGAACCATTTGACCGATCTTGACCAAACTTGGCAGATATGTTCCTTGGTTGGCCCTTCTCAAAACTTGTTCATGAGATTTTGATAGACCCCAAAATATGGGCGTGGTAGGGCGGGCAGTTTTTTTTTTTTTTTTTTTTTTTTTTTTACCCTGATAACTGTAAACATTTTCTGCTCAGTAACCCTGGGCCCGATTTCAACCAAACTAGGCAGAAATGTTTCTTGGGTGGCTCTTCTCAAAAGTTGTTTGTCAAATTTTGATTGGCCGCCAAATATTGGCGTGGCAGTTTTTGACCCTGAAATATTTAAACATCTTCTCCTCTGTAACCATTGGGCCGGTTTCAACCAAACTTGGCAGAAATCGTCCATAAGTGACCCTTCTTAAAAATTGTCCGTGAAATTTCGATTTCCCCCAAGATATGGACGCGGCAGGGCGGGGCTTATTTTGGGCCCGAAATCTTACAACGACATCTCGTCAGTAACAATTTGACCGATTTCAACCAAACTTGGACAAAATGTTCCTTGATTGACCCTTTTTAAAAATTGATCGCAAAACTTTGATTGACCGCAAAATATGGGCGTAGAAGGGCGGGGCTTATTTTGAGCCCGAAATCTTTAAACAGCTCGTCAGTAGCTATTGGGCCGATTTCAACTAAACTTGACAGAAATATTCCTTGGGTGACATCTCCTCCTGAACCACTAGGTCGATTTCAACGAAACTCCACCAGAATGTTCCTTGGATTACCCTCTTAAAAGATTGTGCGTGAAATTCTGATTGGCCCATTTAAAAGAGTGTGGCAGGCCAGGGCTTATTTTGAGCCCTAAATCTTGCTCATCTGCTCCTAAAACACTAAGTTGATTTCAAATGAAACTTTACCAGGATGTTTCATGGTTGACCCTCTTCAGAAATTGTTAGCAAAATTGTAATTGGCCGATAAATAAAGGTGTGACAGGGCGGGGATTATTTTGATCCCGAAATCTTTGAGCCATATCTTCTGATGACAAGCCACTTTTCACTCTAAATAATATCATTAATAGTATGAGGAAATAAAGGATCAATAATTCTGTTTCGAGTCAGTATGTACAGATTGCTCGAAAGATTGTGAAGTTGTAGCTACAGCAGCTGTTAAAGGAGACTATGGCGTGTAATCGGTTGCAAAATTATATGAAAAATATAATTGTTCTACAATACGAATATTTATTTCAAAAATAAATAAATTATGGTGAAAAAATATATATAATTTCAATAAATTGAATTATTTGTTCCATAGTTATTTATATTTATTCAATAATGATAAATATTTATTTTATAATTATGATGATTTTTTTTTTTTTTTTTTTTTTTTTTTTGAAAAATAAATAATTTATTCAATAATCAAAAATATTTATTCTATAATTGTAAATATTTGTTGTATAATGAAAAAAATATTTATTGTATAATTTAAAATATTTATTGTATAATTTTCAATATTTATTGTATAATCTGAAATATTTGTTCAAAGATTGAACATGAATAATTATTTCTATAATTTAAAATAATTTATTCAATACCTCACACAAAATATTTATTCAATAATTAGCATTCTGGGAAGGAAGTGGATAACCATAGACTGGGAACATGATCGACTTTCACGATAGACTGGCAAATCTCCCCATTCTACGTTACTTCCCGGAAGATTTTAACAGGCTCAATTACGAAGTTGACTGTCTTAATACTTTCAAAGAGTGAAAAACTGACGAAATTCATCTACCCTTCAATTAGATTTAACCGATTTATTGAATTTCGGCAGTACTCCATTTTGGCTGGCCAGCTGTTAAGAACCTGAAATCAGTTTGGCGAAATCGTATAACTTAAAACTGTTCTTAAATGAAAGTCTGTTTGAGGGAAGGGGAGCTTTTGTGACCAATGAATGTCCATCGTGTGTTGTGTGTCGTCCGACATCAACAATTTAAGTATTTACACTCAAGAGGCCACAAATATGGCCCAATCTTCATAAAACTTGGTCAGAATGTTGACCAGGTCACAAGAATGAACCCTATTGAAAATGGGAGGGATCTATGCCATATCACGAGGAATGGGGCCTTGTTGACAATTTTCTTGTTTACACGCTAGAAGCCATATTTATGACCCAACTTTAATGAACGTTGGTCAGAATAATGGTCAGGTCACAAGAATGAACCCCAGTGAAAATTGGGAGAATCCATGTCATATCACGGGGAAAGGGCTCTTAATAAAAATTTTCTTGTTTACACTCTAGAAGCCATTATTATGGCCCAATCTTTATGACGTTGGTCGAAATATTGGTCAGGTCACAAGAATGGAAGCTATTGAAAATGGGAAGGATCCATGCCATATCACGTAAAAAGGACCCTTAATGACAATTTTCTTGTTTTCACTCTAGAGGCCACACATATGGCCCAATATTCATAAAATTTGGTCAGAATGTATATCAGGTATATAGTCAAAATGACAATCCCTTTTGAGAAATGTATTGTCATATGAGAAAATACAGGAAAAATAGCCTTTATTCTCTTTATCAACTCTAGGGGTTATCAGTATTTCAATATGTTTATCTTGTCAAAGGTTGAATCCCCCCCCCCTAAACTTGTTTAGAAGAGACTAGAAACTTATGCGGGGATGATGGGAACAGAATAATGTCTTTCTTTAAAAAATTGATTGATCATTTAATGATTTTTAAAGCATTTAATTTTGCTAAGTGGGGAGTCAAAAAGATGAAGGTGAGCGATATAGGACCATTGTGGTCCTCTTGGTCAATCCATCATTGTCTCTCGCGACTCAAGGACTGTCATATGAATTTCATCAAAAAGACTTTCATTTAGGAATAGTTTTAAGTTATACGATTTCGCCAAACTGATTTCAGGTTCTAAACAGCTAGCCAGCCAAAAGGGGGTACCTCCGAAATTCAATAAATCGGTTAAATTTATTTGAAGGGTAGATGAATTTCGTCAGTTTTTCACTCTTTGAAAGTATTAAGACAGTCAACTTCGAAATTGAGCCTGTTAAAATCTTCCCGGAAGTAACGTAGAATGGGGAGATTTACCAGTCTATCGTGAAAGTCGATCATGTTCCCAGTCTATGGCTAGCCACTTCCTTCCCATAATGCTAATTATTGAATAAATATTTTGTGTGAGTATTGAATAAATTATTTTAAATTATAGAAATAATTATTTATGTTCAATCTTTGAACAAATATTTAGATTATACAATAAATATTGAAAATTATACAATAAATATTTTAAATTATACAATAAATATTTTTTTCATTGTACAACAAATTTTTACAATTATAGAATAAATATTTATCATTATTGAATAAATTATTGTTTTTATTTTTTTTTAAATAATCATAATTATAGAATAAATGTTTATCATTATTGAATAAACATAAATAACTATAGAACAAATAATTCAATTTATTGAATATATATATTTTTTACCATAATTTATTTATTTTTGGAATAAATATTCGTATTGTAGAACAATTATATTTTTCATATAATTTTGCAACCGATTACACGCCATAGGAGACAGAATATCAAAATGCCGTCTTACAACACTGCCCGTGTCTAACATCACTGCCGTGTCTAACATCATTACTTGTGTCACTTGTTTTAAGGTAACTGCGGACAGATAACATAGTCGAATTTTCGACTTTCTTAAAATCTCACAATAATTTCTGAGATTTGTATTTGAAGTGTGAGAATTAGCGAACACGCAATGAAAAGGGTCTGAAGCCCGTTCATTTGACGTCGTGACGTCATTAAGGGGCCAACCCCTTTTCGACCCGCCAAAATCAATATTTGCAAATATTTTCTGAATTAATCGGCCGATTTTCACGAAAAAAAATCATTTTGAGTCCAAGAACGCCCGAGCTATTCGTTTAATTTCTGTGCACATTCAAATAGAAAAATAGGCCCGAAACGCTAACTATTTCGCGAATTTTTAAGATTTGACGTTCCTTTTTTATTTCATTTTTTGTAAATAAGTTGAAATTTCTCAAAATTTCGTCCGGTGACCTATGCTGATTTTTTGTTATTTTGTAGCGAAAAGAATATGATTTGCATTAATCATATAAAAATGATATGTCTTCGGGTTAGATTTTTTATTAAATTCGATTTTGTGAAGTTGTTGGAACAATTTTCGTCGGATTCGACGTCGCACTAAAACCATCTGCACTATTCTTATTTGTTGCCAATCTCCGTGCATTAACTTATTCTAAAATATTTGAAATTTAGGTTTATCGTAAAATATAGGGTTCAAAAGTATTAAATCTGAATGTGATTTTAAGAAATAAAAATAAAACACTTAAGTTTTATCCATTTAAAAAGACAGCTTTTGTGAATATTTGACGCGACGTTGAAATATCCTCTGATTTGCGTTATCTTCGCGGAATCGAATTTTACAAAAAATCTAACCCGAAGACACATGTTTCTCATTTCAAAATTCATCAGCGGAATGGTTTGGCAGCAACATATCTAATTTTCAACATAGGTCACCGGACAAATTTTCGAGAAAAAAGGCAATATTTCCAGTGACTGTACTCGAAAACAGCAACGCAGAAAGAATTAACACTTAATGAGTTACACTTAATTGTATTTCTTACACTTATATCCGCATATCAACAGAACATAAGATCCGGCGTCTTTAAACGAAGCAAATGGCGTTTTCGGGATGAAAATCGGTTTATTATTTCCGAAAAAAATGGACAATTACTGATTTTGGCCCCTAAAAAAGGGGTCGGTACCTTGATGACGTCATGACGTCAGCTCTACGTTATGAAATTCCTTTCTATGACCGAAATATGAAAGCGGGTACTTCAAAGTATAGTTTTATCGCATTAGGCATGATTTGCAGACAATTTGAAATTTGGACCTAAAATGGCCCTCTATGTGTCCGCAATTACCTTAAAGTGTAGGTACATGTATGGCTGTATGTTAGTAGAACAGTTGTCCGATAAATCATTGACCCATTCATCTTTTACCGAGGACTACATTTCAGCTGACCAAGCAATTAATTGTTGATGAACATTATTAATATACCACGTCCGAGTTCATATGTCCTTGGTTTTATTACTGTTGTGTCCTTTATCTATCTATAAGTGATGTCGATGTTCTATAGGTAAAGCGTCGACCTCTTGACC
Organism: Fragum whitleyi; assembly: GCA_948146395.1. Classification (NCBI taxonomy): domain Eukaryota; kingdom Metazoa; phylum Mollusca; class Bivalvia; order Cardiida; family Cardiidae; genus Fragum; species Fragum whitleyi. The sequence goes on from OX411556.1 coordinate 8,302,066, forward strand.
CAGAGGTCCTGAGTTCGATTCCCGGGAGCGGCTATCGATCTTTGCTCTTTCATATGCCCACACATTCGGCGCGAGTACTAGTGAAATTTCGAGGATTAATCTAATTCGTAAGAACATTTTTCCAATTCCCAATCGATTTTTAATACAAACAGGTTTAAACAAATCTATCTATAGAACTAAAGTTTTATCCGCAATAATCAAGTGCAAAACTGACAGAGTATTCTAAGATCAGACCGCACGACTGTGCACAGCTGGGCGGGTTTTTCCTTATTCTATACTGTCTGGCAAAGTTTAGTATATCGTGAATAGCATGAGAAGGATTGAGACGTTACCTAATTCTCTGGAAAAAACGATAGAATGCGTAAAGAAATGTATTTCTATGTCTAATTTGAAAACGATACCATGCAAAAAATAATACATAAATTGCTATAATAAGATATAGCAGCTAAATCATTGCCATCAATAATAATGCATCGGTTTTCCTTTCATAAAGACAATAGAATTAGCACATTCAGACAGAATTATCATTTTATTACAGGAATTCTCTAATCTTAATTCACCGACAGACAAGAGAGACTGTCAGATGAGTGACAAGTTCGTTACACGATATCTTTATCTTTTACACCAGACAAACAGAAGCAAATTGGAGAGTATCATTGTCATACATTGGTAATTCGTTTATCTTGCCGATTGATTTTCGGAGCTTAAGGCTAGCAGACACCATTGGAATCCTTAACTCGAATGAGCAAAAGTAACGAAAACGTATTACCTCCCTTTAATAAAAGTTTATCCCTTTCGTTGTTTTTTATATCAAAGGTTCTTGCGTTTTGACATTTTAACATTATTGTTATTTTGCTTCAAAATCATATTGCAATGGAATTATCAATACAAATATTCTATGAGGTTAAAATCATTTGGTTATATAATTATAAACCTTCTTGAAAATTATGTAAGATAGATTCACGGGCAATTTTTCCTTTACAACGTTACAAGTACTTGTTACGACTGGGTCATTAGAATAAAACTTGGTAGGTTACAATGCCACAGATGCTTAAATGGCGAACGTTTATTTCTTTCATAGCGTACCTTTTGAAAAATCGGGATATTTTGTTGGAAAGAGAGAAGAACTCTTGTTGCAAGCATTTTTTTCCTTTTCTAAAGTAATAACATGACTTTTCTCTGTCATCGCATTACCTTTCAAGTGTCTTTTGTCATTTCAATTTTTTTTTTTTTTTGGAAAGTTTAACAACTGACAGTAAGATATTTAGTATGTCATGGACGCTTAAAGAATGTTGCATGAAATGCATCATCTATTGACTGATATAAACAATGATTGGGCTGAATATATTTTTTTTCTTGAATATGCATTTTCCTAGGTAAAATTATAGGATAAAAGCCCCTTTCATTTTCTATAGTTATTACAGATGTAGAAATCGAAAGTTTATTGCCTTATAATGAAAGAAAAAAATCTAGAGGGACAAGTCTTCATCTTACCCATTCATCCCCCAAAATTGCTTCCGACGTACCCGGATTATCAGTAATTGCATCATAAATAGCAACTACAAAAATATCAATGTGGTACATATTTTGTAAAACAGCAGATGCTATTTTACTATTGCCTTTTGGATAATTATTTACTGAATATGAAAAAAAGGTGAGGGCCTGAATTTGGAGGGTTGGTGTTTTCATGAAAAGCAAAGTGGCCAAAATTTCTGGATACGACTACTTATATTACCTTTTTAGTTCTTCTAATGTTAAACTAATTTTCTATCGTATTATTTCAGCTAGATGTAGGTGTATGTTTTTTTGTTGATTTTAAAATAAAAATAAGAGTTCGGTGAATAAAATAATATTTTTTCGAGAACGATTTTTTCCTGCATTTTCGTCTTGTAAATGTTATTTATCTAATATTTTACAATTCTTTGTATTCAATGAATCATGTTTACCAAGCCACTAACATTGAAGGTCATCATTCAGCTTTTTATCGTCCTTTTTTTAGCATTTTGCAAGAAAAAATGGTATTTTCAAAGCTCTGCTGATTTTTGGTCAAATTATCGTAAAGATATTCTCCACGAAATATAGTAATGTAATAAATTGTTTCGAGTTTATTCTCCTTCATTTATCGAATAATATTATGATTATTGATGTACGGTTCTTAAAGAGACAGAAATGGAATAAAAAATAGGTTGTCTTTCGGAAACAGTACCGGTTTGTTTGTTTGTTTGTTTTTTGTTTGTTTTTAGGGGGGGGGGGGTTATGATTTTGTGGGTTTTTTTACGTTTGGCAATGCATTGATAGTTAAAATTATTATTCTATATTATTCCACGAAGATATAAGGCCGTAAGTAAATGACGACATTAAATCGTGAGTTTTACATTTCGTCATTTTAACGTTAATGAGAAAGCGTTACTTGAGACTTTTGTACCATTATCATACATACATGTATATGACAAATGATTGATAAATTGATTATTCTAGCGATATTGTTTCATTCACAAACACGACTCAGGTTATAAAACCATGTTTAACAATGATCTTTTTTTTTTTTTTTTTTTTTTTTTTTTTGTTGTTGTTGTTTTGTTTTGTTTATTTCAGCCGAACTTCACCATATATCACAAGTTATCAATTACATCATTGATCATGTTATTTTGATAGCGTTAAAAGAGAGGTTTGAACCCTTTTCATAAAAAATATATTCCGTAATTGTAATTTCAAACAGGTAAAAGCAAAAAGATTAACATTCAATATGTTTGTTTCAAATTAGAAGCCAGATTTAATAATGCGTATTTTTGCAGTATATTTCGACTGAACGTCGTAGCTGGACGTCCGAAAAAACTTAATTAGCTACAAATAACCGTTTTAAAATATTGGTCACGGAAGCACAAAATTAATCCAAACGAGACTTATCTCCGAAGAAAACAGCCAACCTACCGCGTGTCTAACAATACTTAAAGAATGACTATCAATGAAATTTACAAAAAATCTTGCAGTTCCATTACGGATAAGACAATAAAATCTGACAGTTGATTGACATTTTTGTAACCGTATATAATTTATCTGGCCCAGACAGGATGCTAACTGCAATCATCAATACTTCCCATTTCTATTAATGATATCAGAAAGACATTGAGTGCGTTTACACTGGATGCAAATTTCTGTTCAATTTAAATATACCGCGACACAAACTCTTTAAAATGTGAGCACCTTTCTATTAAAAAAAAATTGACTGGTCCAAATAAACAGCTTGTAGAAAAATATGGAAAGGAAAATATCCCTGGTGGTTGGAAATAGTCTATGGAAAAACAAAAATTGCTCGTTACATGTACAAGCAATTTCGCCTTTTTCCCACAATACTGTTTGATATTTGATAACTTGGTTTGGTTTAGACCTATTTATTTTACATCAATTGAGAAATAAATTCAATTCTACAACTTAGATTAATCCCGATTATATAGAAAATGATTAAAGGAGTTATATTTAAATGCGATCTGTATCAAATTAAATAAAGACTCTAAAAGCTGGCCTAAATGCAGATTTTGAACAAATATCCCAAGTATGCGCCTTTACGATTAGCAACTTTCTAAAAAACCTGAGAAAGCAACAGCTAATAGTTTACATGTTATTCATGGCCACCATGAGTTCAAAAAAGGTAATGTTCATTTTTAAAAGTAAAGTCTGAATGATCAAAAATAAAAAAAAAAAAAACTTTCAAGATTTTTCCAATTTTATAAGAGAGTCGGTTTGAGTGTGAGTAAACTTAATAGTCGAGTAGCTTGAATTCATAAATATTCAATTCGGAACATCGTGGTATTGAATTGGTGAATAATTTGTAAAAAAAAAATGAAATGCTATGAATACATGCGATTGGTGAGCTTTGTGTGAAATTCATGGGAGGAAGTACAATATCGCTAGTTTCGCCGGAATAAGCGATATTTTTTACCTCCCTTTAATGAAATATACGCGATTTTCTGTGTGTTTGTCTTTACGGACAAATCAGACGGTTTTGTAAAACCATACATCAAATAAACCATCGAATATTTTTTATCGATTTGAATGAAATTTTCTATCGTCTCGAACGGTTTAGAAGTGATTTTGAATGATTTCGGGGCATTTTGAATGGTTTTAGTGAGTGTTTTGAATGATTGTACCAATGGAACGCTGATTTGCCAATTTGAAATGGTTTTGATCGAGGTAAATGTCAATTGCACGATGATACTAATTTAGTCTGTGCGTTACATTTGCAACAATTTGAAATATTCGGGAGGGGCGAACACTGAGTAGCGTAGAAAGCCAAATACTGTAAAAATAAAGTTACCTGATGGCCCACAGGTACTTGGAGACCTTATCTATCTACTTAACAAACAGTGAAGACTCTGATCAGACTGTGCGGATGCACAGGCTGGTCAGAGTCTTTGCATTGCGCATATTTGAAATTGTTGTAAATCTCACGCACAGGCTCAATTGTATAAACACTGTTTTTGCCAACCAGAATTCTCGTTTTTTTGAAAAAGAGAAACGAACAATTAAATAATACAATTAGCATTTGAAATGTCCAAGTGCCTATGTATCGGAAATTGGTTTTGATATTTTTTCTTCATTTTTTTCTCGTAACCTTTTCCATTAAGCTTTCGTAATAAAATCAAAAACAAATTAATGCATTTTATCATCATTTGGATATAAAACATTGACTTGTCTACGTATGTACGTTAATAGTCGACGTAAATTACGCTATTGGGTACGATTTTTTTTTTTTGTTTGTTTGTTTTTTGTTGTTTTGTTTTGTGTTTTTTTTTTTTTTTTGTTTTTTGTTTTTTGTTTTTTTTTTAATTTGATAGCTTTGCAACGGCAATTAAATCTTTCCATTATTTGGTGTAGTTGTTTGATGTTGTTTTAAATGATGTTTGTTGGTTGTTGATTTAATAATTATTGTTGTTTTATTTGTTTTGTTTTGTTTGTTTGTTTGATTGTTTTGCTTCAACTAGTGTTATGTATCAAACTGTTCGTTCCCTTTTTGTGTATTCCTGTATTGATTTCGAATTGGAAAGAGCATCATCAGAATAGGGCAATGACAACGTTAGCCTTTAGAACGCATTTAATGTGTAACAATGACGTCCCCCTTATCCCAGTTTTGTGGCTTTTAGATCTCTTAATTAGCATCTTGTCGAGCCAAGGGTTACGAACGTTTTACTTCTTATCGATTCGATACCCCTTGACTCGTGAAGATGCTTAATTAGCAACTTTGAAACATCGTTGTGCTGGAATATTCCTACAGTTAGCAACATCGGTTGTCATGGTTGAATGATTTTGGAATGATATTTGAACGAAATGGAATCAGTACGATGAATGAGTTGAGTGATATTAAAGGAAGCTTAACAATATCGCCAATTTTGCCCAGGATGAACAAAACTAGCCATATTTATAACCTCCTTTTATAAAAAAATAAAAGGTCTATAAATAGATTCCCATTTCCTCAAGAACAAATCACTTATAATTTCAATTATGTCAGTGAATTCGAGTTCTTCTTCATTTTTTTCCCCTTTGCTAAATTTAATTTGGATTTAGTTTTTGATCTTATCTATTCTAGAGATTTTTAGCGATTTTTTTTAGCAAAGCGTCGGCTTTGCTGGCTTTAGTTAACATACAAAATTTTGAGGAAGTCTCAAAGTTCAAATGAGTGCAAACTGCCTCTGGCAGCTTAACCACAAAATCAATGAATGCTTTCGCCATAAAAAGAAGATCTCCCGTAATGTTGTATACCTATGTTTGCAGTTTCACTCCCTCATACTTTAAAGCTCGTAAGGCTAAATCGGGCTTATGGTGAGCTGTGTGATCATTAGATATCCCTCGTACGTCGTTCGTCATCAACTCTCTTTAGTGTTTATATCATAGGGGCGACAATTCATAAATATCGGATAGTAATGTTTGTCAGGTCATAAAGATGAACCGTATGAAATAAAACTTAAAATATTCCATATGAAAACACGAGAAAAGGATACCTATTGACACTTTCTTTGTTTACATTCTTAAGCCCATACATTTAGCGCATTTATGATGAAACTTGTTCAGTATGTTAGTCAAAATGATAAACCTTCTGAAAGAGCAAAGTTCATCTAAAAATACAAACGTAGGGACATGAAAAATTGGCTCACCCGTGATGAACAATGACCAGAATACTTTTTTTGTCAGAAAGGGGACTCGATTTGAAAATAAGAAAATTTGAACAGAAAAAGGGAAAGAAAAATGGGGATTTATAAGAAATTTTTCACACTCACGGTTTTACAGTGTATTAGAATGTGGATTTCCAAGAATGCCATATGTGTACAAATTAATGACTTAGCTTGACCAGAATTTTCACTTGCACACTAGATTGTACGGTCACTTGGGTGAACTATTTTCAAATTAGAACTCATTCGAAAGTATGCCTTTTACTCCTCGCTTTATTTTAACCCTGATTTTGTGTCATAATATTCTTTAAAAGAAAAATTACTAAAACATCTTTGCTTTGCTACCTTTCAGTTCTTTGAGTACTTTGATTGGATGGTATAAGTAAGTGTTTGGAATGGATGAATTGAGCGTTGAGTGAGCGATTTAGAATGTTATTTATTGAGATAAATGTCGGTTCGGGATTTATAAGAAATTTTTCACACTCACGGTTTTACAGTGTATTAGAATGTGGATTTCCAAGAATGTCGCATGTGTACAAAGTAATGACTTAGCTTGACCAGAATTTTCACTGAGCACACTACATTGTACGGTCACTTTGGTGAACTATATTCAAATAAGAACTCATTCGAAAGTATGCCTTTAACTACTCGCTTTATTTTAACCCTGATTTTGTATCAAAATAATTTTTTAAAAGGAAGATTACCAAAACATCTATGCTTGCTAGCTTTCACTACTTTCAGTACTTTAAGTAAGTGTTTGGAATGAATGAATTGAGCGTTGAGTGAGTGATTTAGAATGGTATTGATTGAGATGAATGTCAATTCCACGGTGTAACTAGCTGTAATACAACGTAGGAAGAAAAATTAAGTAATGGATTTGCTTTCTAAGAATCAAACTAAGTAAATGAATCCCTTTTTAATTCAGCCTACTTTCGGAAAAAGAATCATTAACACAAAATTAACGACACAAAAACGTTAAAATAGCAATTATAAATCTTGAAGAAAATCGTTTTAAATTCATATGACACGTGCAGTTATTAAATACCTTCCTTCCTAATAGAGCATTTCAAATTAATTGTTTAGAACGGCTAAATGATAGCTCGTTAATCCTCATTCGTCATCTTTTGTCCTTTAAAACGACCCAAAATTTCATTTCAAATTACGACACGAACATTTCTTTTTCACTGAGGTATGAAACTAAACCCTTATAACCCTTATGTTCGAAAATGCTTCGTGAATTAAAAAGAGTGATTCGTTTTTGTTCGTTTGTATGTACGAGTATTTATGTATATGTATGTATGTATGGTGTCTGTATGTATTAGCAGTAGTACTAGAAGCAGCAATAGGAGTAGTAGAAGTAGTTGTTGTTGTTGTAGTAGTAATAGTTCTGTTTGTTTTTGTTTTAGTGTTTGTGGGGGCACAGTTAATACATCTATGAATTTAAACATTAAATATCTTAATTTCCCATTCTCTTATACCATTAAGTGGAAAAATTCATGTATTTTATTAATTTTATTTATTTTTTTTTTTTTTTGTTATACATAAATATATAAGCGCATGGATATAAACTGGTAACGAACATTTATTTGTTTTCGAAAGAATATGAAAATAATAGCGTGGTTAATTTCAAATTAATATATTCGTTACTATTGATTTGGGTTGGGGTTGATCAAATAATTGATGTTACTTGAAATGCCTATACAAGTGGAACGCGTATGCGGATTGAAACGATTTTCTGTTATGTGTACAAAATTGTTGAAAATCGCAGAATTGACGAAAAAAGGAATTTGGGAGTATCCATTTTGATAATTTATGTTGCCCCTTTCATCTATTCCACGTTTCGAGAGTAAGGCCATATAAATACCAAGGAAATGACAAAATTTCGCACGATAATGGCTACAGCTAGTTTCATCTTGAAATTGACTCTCATTCCGATCAAAAGCATTTTAAGTGACTCACTCAACGCTCCATTCATTCAATCCAAACAATCACTCAAACCATTCAAAATGTTCCAAAATCACTAAAAATACTGAATGAACAACTGAATCCAAGTAAAAATTCCAAGATTTCATTTAATTTATAGGTTTTGGAAGCGTGTTTTTGGTTCCTTAAGACCAAAATAAACTATCTTTAGAACTTTTGAGAATATTCTATTAAAGGGAGGTAACTATATAGCAAATATTTTTTTTTGTCTTGAACAGAATTAGCAATGTTGGATTAACTCCCGTTAATTTCACTCAAAACACGCTTCACACTCTTATTCGATTCCATTCCAAAATCATTCCAATGCCATTCACCTTGCCAAATTCACGGTGTACTTAACTGCATGTTAGCATGTCTTCTTCTTGGAAAAAAAGGCCGAACTAAAATTTATTCATATATACTACCGAACAAAAGTTAAGGACCGGCCTCCGATTTTCATATCTGAAATCGGAAGTTTTGTGCAAAATCTTGAGAGAAAATAAAATATGTTTTTCTGATGCTTTACCATCTGCTGCAAGAGCCTGACATTGTTTTGCAAACACTGGAGTTCAGGATCATCGTTGCTCCTTTGGCCCTTTAAAAGATGGCATAAACAGATATTCTTTAATGCTTTTCGGTGGTTAATCGAGAAATAATGGTAGATTATCACTTGATAATCTCACCGCAAAAGCAGTGAAACTATCAAAAAATTATACCCTGCTTTTGTGCATTTCATCCTATATGACGTCATCCATGCGGGGCGAAATAAGTGACGTCACAATTAACGTTGCATACCAATCACGTGCAAAATGACGCGTTTTACGGAAATATGTCATAAAAATTTCATATTTTGTCTCATTTTTTGCATTAAAGAAATAGAATAATCGTATGTTGTTCGAGTAAGATCGGTTAATATTTCATTTCGCGAACAAAAAAAGCTCCGCCACTCGTGAAAATATAGCTTTTGTTTTTCACTCAATTGAATATAAATCGATCTTACACTGAAGCAAACGATTATCCTCTATTTATTCGTTGAAGGTTTTTCTGATTGACCTGTACAACCACTACCGCTGGAGATTTTTAGTATCTTGCTCGAGCATCCGATAGATAGAATTCATTTGGTTGTGAGATACCGCGAATGCTTGCTTCTATGTTGAAAAAGATATTTACTCTAATGTTTAAACGTTGTTAATTACATGTCATCAATTTTTTTTATGGAATTGTATTATTAAAACATATTAGCCTGTGCGTGAGATTTCCAACAATTTAAAATATGCGCAAAGCAAAGACTCTGACCAGCCTGTGCATCCGCACAGTATGACCAGAGTCTTCACTATGCGTTTAATAGATAGATAAGGTTTCAAAGTATATGTAGACCATCAGGTAACTTTACATTTTAAGTTTGTGGCTGTCTACGCTACCTAATGTTTGCACCTCGCGAACATTTTAAATTGTTGGAAATGTCACTTACAGGCTCATATCTAAAGGTTCATATGACCGAGATATGTTATTCAACACCGAAAAGTGCATGACATGCACCACTTCTAGATCTTCTCTCGTTAAAATGTAAATAAAACTCATCCTATTTTTGCTCTATTTGAATTTTTATTCTTAATTTAAAACCGATTTTCCGCCCAATTAACAAAGGCAAGTGCACGTTATACCTGTCATATTTTTTCACGTTTTTTTTGTAATTTATAACCTCAAATACGCTTAGTAATTGCGTTTTGTACGTTCTTTCGAATATGTACTCCTAAATCTGAATGGGCCAACCTTCCCTACGTTCAAGATACAAAAGAAAATCCAACAAAATAAAACGAAATTGACACCCCGCCCCCCTCGATTTGCAAGAGAGGTCTTATGCAAAGCGGTGTAACAATTGTGACCCGTCAGGCGAAAAGGAACCTTCTGGGAACTCTGTTAAATAAGTATTTGAAAAAGAGATTGGGTTCAGCATAGATCAACCAGAAGCCAAATTTCAAAAATTCTTTCACTGGAAGGTAGATTATTCATTCTAGATTCAGAAAATAAGTAAAGTGCGAAAAGTTTCAACCCTAGTCAGTCTGCGCACTCCGCGCGTCTTACTAGGGTCGACACTTTACGCACTACCAAGATGGTCCCTTTTCGCGTGACGGGTCACAATTCTTAAACATTTCGCGAACGTGTTCATCTTTTTTCGATTGATTCCATAAAATAGCCTGAGTAACTGTCCCTAGATCTATTCGTACTTGTTGTTTGTCCGACAAAATCTACCAACATTGGCCGCCGACAATGTTGCATTTTACGGTGCATATCTTACTCAAATAAAAGTGTACGCAAAGAGACGATAAATGGACCGACGATCATCAAATGTTTATGTTGGGTCACCGACTCCCCTAAGCATAAAATAATTTTATAGTATGACCTACGGTACGAGAGTGAAATAACACATTCGAATAGAATGCAAGCAATGGCTCGAAAATGGAGGTTTTTCACTTGACCGTATAGAATGCAAGCAATGAACATTTTGCAGTTTAAGGTAGTGGAGCCGTAATAGTTTCGCCATTTTTCGGACGTCATGAACTAATAATTCTCATTAGGAAATCTCGGTCAACATGATTGTGAAAGATCATAAGCCCAAAGTTTGAAATACGCATTAAAATACAATACATTGAATAATGCAGGGTATCAGATCTGGGGCGATCGCTTGTGCTTCATCATCATGAAATAAATTGTCGTGTGTTGTGTCCATCCTGCATTATGATTGGCTGAAATTGGGTTTGATTCCTCAATGAAAATAAAAATTATTACGCTTATATTTTTAAAGCTTGTGCAAAAAGAAGTCCCATAAAAGTTTGTCCAAATCATGAGAAATGTTAACATCTTTATTTCCTAATACCAAATTATAAGACACGATGATATATTTTGTGTCATGGGTGTATGAAACTGAAGATATTATCATAGTGTATGAATACGTGATAAGGTTTTTTAGTTTCATATCGCATTTTAGTAAAAAAAAAATACTCTCTTCATCTGTTAACGGAGAGCTGGCTTCTTTGTCAACACGTTCACAAGGCCGAAATATGGAAATATAACTCCTATTTTATAATGTTGTAGGTAATACAAATAGTTGCTTCCCTTTAATTAGGATTAACACGCTCATGTTTTAACAAGACATATGCAGTCATTTATTTTCCCAAAGAAATTTTTAAAGGTGAAAGATTTATTATTTCAAAGCGAAATCCGTGATCTATCTCAAAACTGCAAAATGTGTATGTCCTAGTCAAATTCTGCAGTTTTGTTTTGATCGAAGCTTAAATCTTGCCTTAGGTTTTCTGAATTTGAAACACAGGCCACTATGTAATAATTCTATTTCGGGTTAAATGGAATATTTGTAGAGGAGTGGTCATGGAATGCCGAATTTAATAAACGAGTCATCTATAAACAGGGAAAAACCAGGCTGTGTCGACTTTTTATCTGTTTGTAGATGACGAGTTCAATAAATTCGGTATTTGATAAGCACAATTTTGATATTCTATTTATAATATGCCCCTAATTTTGGTGATAATACGAGAAAATTACGATTATATCGATTCATGTTATTCCGCTAAACATACAACGCCGTTTGCAAAATGACGTCAGCAGATCTACAAAAAAATTAAAGTTGTTTTTCGTTCTTAACTCATTTGCATAGTTATTCTACTAGTGCAATAACACCCTTGCAACACCCGAGGTAACCCGATGCAGGGAACTCGGAGGATACCAGAATTTGGAGGTAAACAAAGAAAGACAGATGCAACAATGGTCTGTATTTTTCACTAATTATCACTAAAAAATAACATAATCAGGATGCTGCATAGTTTTATACATTTAGTCAAGCAATCCAAAGACGTAATTATGATAAGAGATGAAAGATGTCAGTTATGGTTAAATGAGAAAAATTGAATTTAATTTAGAGAGTTGTGATGAATTTGATTTAAACTACATATTATGCTCAGTATTATTGACAAAACATGCATAAATTTCAAAGAATTGAACTGCATTAAAAGTATACGGTTTATTCTCAGAGGAAAATGGATTTTCACTGTAAAAAATGTAAAAATATCAATGTTTGGAGGAAATTAGAATTGGAAATGTCACATTTTATGATACAGGATACTCTGAGGCAAGATGTTGGGAGTTAAGAGTAAGCCGATTTAATGATAATGGTGAACTAAGACGATAATTGTAATGCAGTCATGTTTGATCTTCCATGTTTTAAACTTGTACAGTTTAGTGACATGGTGAAATTTAAATTTATCTTAACCAAAACCATTCTAAATTGCTTACTCAGCGCTCCATTCATTCGAAACACCCACTCAAAACTATTCAAAAACGCTCCAAAATAATTAAAAAAATCAACAACTTTATTAGAAAAAAAATAAATAAAGCTACAGAAAAATTCCTGTTTCACTGACTTGATTGAGCTTATATGCGTGTAGTTGATTCTTAAGGAGATGGGAAGCTATTTATAGAACTTGGAATGCATGTTTTACTAAAGGAAGTCAATAGATATCGCCTTTTCTGTACATTCAGAACCAAATTAGCGATATTGGATTATCTCCATTATTTTGCACTTAAAAGCCATTTGTCCTACTGCTTCAATTTCATTCCAAAATCATTCACCTTGTCAATTTTACGATGCTGTTAACCGTGCGACTATATTTAAAAGATATTTTGTTATATTCCGTTTATATGTCTTTTCATGTTCGTTCCGGTCCGTTGGTTTTTTATGGAAGACATGGAAGCTCGACATGAAGGAAAACTCGTAAATGGCAATTTGAGTTTTTTTGTTTTTTTCTTATCGCTTGTATGTACTAAGCATACTTTTGATACGCGAGTTAGCATTTAAATGGGTTAAAGAACAAGTTTTAGTCGAGTCGATTGATTTTAGAGTAGGATACGGATGTAGGACTTATGTAATATATATTATTCGGTCGGTAGGGGACTTCGAGGTGCCAGAGAAGAGTGCTCCGTGTAAAGCGACAAATACACCACATTGAAATTGACAATAAAATTTAATCAAAATATAATTCAATGTTTAATGTCGTCAATACATGATCAATTCGACAGTATTATTGTAAATAAACTTTATTTAAGACTATTTAAAAATTATTGTCAATAGTTTTGCCAAATGAAACCGAGCGTTAAGGGGTATCATAAAATGATTATTATTATCCGCCACTGAAGGTAACGTATATTGGTATCATTTTGCATCGGTGCGTCTATTCATTTTAAACATCACCATTCATTTATGTACGGATTTTCACGCAACTTTCACGGAATGTTTCTGATGATGTGCCGTCAGAAAAAAAGAGAGCCTTCATATGAATTTCCTTGTTTATACAAGTTTACTTATTAATCCGCCAGTTATTAATGGATTTGCATTAAAACTGTCAAAGAATGTGTGATATCGTTTGGCTAGGTGTATATGTCACAGTTTGGCGGCATTGTATCACGTCATGGTAAATGGGGATATAGATGTAAAAAAAAAACTTATTTGTTCAACCCCTTGTTTATGGATGGATTTACCGGAATGTTCCTTTTCATAAGGCCATGTGCACATTATCGCGCTTTTGTTATATTATGCCGCGTCATGGAAAACCGGCTAATTGATGTTTTAATTCTCTAATCCTTTTAGGTGGATTTAAATGAAACTGTCACAGAATGTTCCGGCTTATTTAACCATGAAGTATTATTGCACTTTGATAATGTTTTGACGTGAAAGAAAAAAAACGCGTCAGTCATATAGAAAGGGAAAATATTTACAATCGGCGAATTTCACGATAGAAATATTTAATCATATTGACGACTTATCCATTGCAGTTCGGAAGACGCAAGATCTATTTTTCTTTTCAATGTAAAGGTGGAGAGTAGTTATCCAGCTTCAAAAATGTGTATCCTTTATTCAGAGGTAATACCAGTTTTTGACCACAAGGACTGGAACATGAAGCGTCATATCTATTGCTTATTAAACAATGCAAATTGCCAATAAGGTTAGGTAAAACACCAATCCTCTATTCTGAAAGAGCAATTACTCATTCCTTAACACTAAAGGCAGATAAAGACGATTACGAAAAAGACGAATTCTCTTTGATAAGAAACCGAAAGAGATGCTCTGAAGGACATGGTGTTGGCGCAATATTTCGTTAAAAACTATGAAGTAATCAAAGCGCTAAAAGCGCTGAAGGTCTGGTTTATAAAGAGGCAAGGTGACATTTGAAGGCATGCACTCCATTTTTTAATCTTTTTAGCAAGGCCTTTTTAGGCAAGGGAAACCAAGGTTTCCATTAATCTAAAGGGATCGTAAACAACATTCCGAACTCACTTCAAAGGAAATATGTCGAACGGTATGCTCACTATATAGCGCTTAATCCGCAAAACACAACTTATTCCCAAGGTTTAGATTACTATTCCCGATACTGCTTTGCAGGCAGGCGCAACTCGCGTTTTTATAATTTTAATTGAGTAAATTGGTTTGCTTCTAGTCAGTCAATTTATCCATTCGATCATTACGTCTAACAATCGTAGTAATGCTTTTTAGGGGCACAAGCTCGTCGGCTCTTTCTTTTACATTGAACTGAATTCCATAAAGAAGTTGTATTTTACCGTCGGAACACAAGAAATTGATAGGATCGATTTCTCCCCTTCCCACAATATGGTTCACCCTATACTCATACCCCATTATTTTTTAATTTCTAGCCGAGATATATATCAAGTTACACAAAAACAACAAATATTTAGACAGGCCAAAATTGTAAAGGGGTTGCAAACTATATACAATTTGTGGGCAAATTAGTAAAATTTGTAGAAGAAAGGGTAAATAATTAAGGAGAACGGAGAAAGTGTTAGTTGGCAGAATTTTCTTCTTTTCCCTATTAGCAATGTATTTCGTCAAGATCAAATATAAAAGCTATGTATCTTTGACACAGCAGTGATTTTGGAAGTGAAAAGCAAGAAAATATCTGGTATACATGATAAGGACAAGGTTAATAATCAAGATTATAGTCCAGAAAATTGACCTCGTGTGTTGTTTCCTCTAATAAGGTCCCACGCCTTCAGTACTATCAGTTATTTGATTTTAGCACGGCGTAGAGAGGTGCAAGCACTGCGTTGAACACACAAAGCACTTCGTGTCGCACAAAAGTTGATGACGTATACTAGACCTATTTTTGAGAGCGCGTGAGCACGAAAAAGCTATGTAGTACACACGTACACACGAAAATCAAAACATCTTCTTTAGCTGAGGCGTAACAAGAAGACAGCATTTTCCCGCCATACCATCGTAATGCGGAAAATGTAATCTCAATAGACCCGAGCGCGCTGGTTACGAAAACAATTATAATTAATATTATTATTTAAGTATAAATATTTTAAAATATTACAATGTTTCATATTATTGAAAAGGCTGTCTTTTAGATTTTAAAAGATGCATACATGTATAGTTATAGAGACTTTACCATATCTACCTGCACAACGAGAAATTAGACAGCACAACATTGTTCGGCCAAAATATCAAAGCGGCGCTAGTTTTTAGCTGCACTTGCGATATTTCTTGTTAGAAAGAAGCCACTTATCTCATCTGATTGCACCTTTTGCAAAACAATATTTCTTGATATACCCCAAACCAGGATTTGTTCATAGAATGACCTCCTATTTTTTTGTAAGTGATAGAAATAATACAATTATTCTTACCCAATGCACGTGAAAAGATACGTCAAACTTTATTACATCGTCATCTACACAGCCTCTTCCACCAAATCAATAATTCAAGTTCACAAAATATGAGAGTTCCCAGTATCAATCCTCTATACTCTCAGTATCATTAATTGAAGTTACTCTCAATTCCTAGTATCCAAAAATAATCATACCTGGAGACGTTTTTCACACAAAAACAAGTAATACTTCCACACACCAGTGAAAAGGGACAGCGCAAATTGAAGAAAAATGACCAAATTTTATAACTGATCTGTCGGTGTATTAGAAATGTTCCAAAATTGGACTAAACTTGACTGCAAACTGACATTGACATGCTAGAAATACGCAATTTCAACTTTAAAGATATGACACGCTGTTTATTCGCTGAAGAACGACTAGAAAGTTATTACATACTGTTTCTTAGTTACATAGGGCAACCGCGTGAAGAAGTAGTACGCCCGATCTTGCCTTTAAATTGAATAATCAATACGGAAATACAGACCTGTGTTGCATCTGTCTTTCTTTGTTTACCTCCAAATTCTGGTATCCTCTGATTTCCCTGCATCGGGTTACCCCGGGTGTGCAATATCAAAAATATTCAACGGGGTTATTTTACTCCGGCAGCCTAGGTCATTTCATAATATGACTTATATTGATGTGTACATGTGTATGGCACAATGTTTGTTTGAATATGCTCCAGGTCAAGGTCACAGCTGAAGGAAAAGTGAAATGATTTATGTTGTTTGTAAACATAACGTCCCCATTTATGGGTTTGAATTTATGGTTTCTCAACACCTTGGCACAGTTGTTTCCCTTGATTAGTTATCGTGTCATTTTACAGTTATTTACATCGTGAAATTGACATTCATTTCAATCAAAACCATTCTAAATCACTCACTCAGCGATCCATTCACTCATTCAAAATTCAAAAACGATCAAAAACGCTCCAAATGACTAAAAAGTATACAATCAACAGCTAAATTCAAAATAAATATGAATGGAAAAAATCGCGATTTTACTGACATAATTGAAATTGTAAGCATCTGATTCTTAAAGAAATAGGTTGCAATTTACAAAACCTTTATGCATATTTCATTAAAGGGAGCTAATGAATATCGCTAATTGTGTTCATCTTGAACAAAATTGGCGATATTGGATTACCTCCCTTTTATTTCACTCAAAACTCACTCCACACACTCATTCAATTTCATTTTAAATTCATTCCAAAATCATTCATTTTGTCAATTTCACAATGTTTTTAACTGTAAAAGTTCGTTGGATATACCCAAGTCTAGGGCACTGCAAAGGGTAAAATGAAATTCTGAACATTGTCCAGAGGACATCTTCCTTATCTATGGATTTTTACAGGATATTTAGAAATAACTGTTCACTTTGATTAGTACTTATTACATGCAATTTTTTATTTGAAATAATCAAGGTCAAAGTCTATCCTGAAGGTCAAAATACAACTTCGTTCTTTTACGGAGCAAATTTAAATTTACGACATCATGACCACAGGTTTATGTTTAATGTCGAGAGGTTGACATTGAAAATTTCTAAATTAATGTAAATAAACATCAAACACCAACTAAGATGTAAAGGGCTTTCTAAAAACCGTTTAATGAGTAATTCTGAAGTATGATATGAATATCGGATAAATAAAGAAGAACATTTCTAAATATTTACACGAGAGCGTTTCATGCGCGAGACATGAAAATAGTAGAAAAGTGGGCACTTATAAGACGCCTTTCATCAAAATAGGACTCATTAGAAGAATCTCAATGATACGATGCTATTGAGTTTTGATAACTATGGAGTATTGAGAAATTCGCAAAAAATACATATTCAATAAAAGTGTGCTTCTCATCTGTAAACAAAAAGTGTATTAAGCGACCAATCTCTTATATGAGCGCTTCTTGCTGATGTCCCGTTAGTGGTCGCTTAATACAAGTTTTATCGTAATTTTTTACTTCACTAATGACCAAATTAAATTACTCGCTCATTGTCAACTCTGTGTTTGTGAACGCTTTTTAAAAGGGACTAGCAGAAATCTCCAAAAAGCAAAGAAAAACAAATTCAGGGTCGTCATACTGAGCAGCCCTGCGTTTTGGTGGCAGCACATTTGCAACAGTTTATAAATTATACGTGAATAAACGTCGAGGGGTCAGTGCAACACTATTGTAAGCGCCCATAAATACATAAGTACGTACAATAGTGTTGCACTGACCCCTCGACGTGCTAATGAGGGTAATATTTCGCAAACGTTTCGCTATCGCTATCACACAGTGTAGAATCGAACTTTTGTTTTTCCGACAGTCTCTTTCGGTCTACCGGGTCACATTTGATCTCATTTCTTCCTGGGTTCGATCAGATGAGTTTAAGTTCTGATATAAATGTCTGTGCAACATATTAGGGACAATAATCAATATAATTATTCAATATTTATTGTCTCTTAGAAAATTGTAGTCCTCCGCAAGTCGAAGACTGAAACGTTCGGTTGAGTGAGAACTCATAACACATACATATCAAATGCACGTCGTTTACTCATAAAATCTGCACGTTCTCCTTCAAACTTAAGGAATGTTGCCATTATCTTGCATTATCTTGTTCGACATATAAACCGGATACATTTTCACCCAGTCACCGTATTTTATTTCCTTTCTTTGAATGAATGTAAAAGCAGTGAACTGAATAGTGCATTTTATGTTTGAGAAAAGCTAAACGCCTGAAGAATTGCTTGAAAAAAAGTTCAAATGAATGTGTGGAACCATAAGAAGAAATAAATCTTTTCGAAAGCTTTCCCTTTCTCCTCCTACAATCATCTCAATAAATAACGACATCTCTTGGTGTACTTCTATAAATTTTGAAACGTGTTGGGCGATGTAAAATTTCGATTTTCCTTAAGCGATGTGTCTGTCATTTACTTTCACAATTTTGTGTTGGTATCATTTGTTACATTTGTCATTTCACTATTTAAGTCTTGATTTCTTTTACCACCATGTTCGACGTCACCATTAACTGTCCGATGTTTTCCGAAAGTCGGACAAAAAGGCAAGTAATGGAAGAACGATATTTTATCTAGATATTTTTGTATTAACGGAAGATCGTAAGTGCGCAGGTCAGCTCTATACACCGAACTTCCGTCCTCGGCTGTTTCTTGTTTTCTCCACTTGATGATTCCTCGTTCTTCATCCGTACCTTTAGAAATAATTAAGAAATGATAACATCAAAAATTACAATTAGAATTAAGTTTGTAAAGCTATCTAAATAGGAGAATATTGATACTTAGTGGTGCGATTTTGCACGAAGATTTTCTCATTAGTCCAATAACTTTTACATGCGAAATTTTCTAGTCGAAGAAAATAATTCTCCTTTATTCTTAAATGCTCTTAAAAAATAAATACATGCCCGTAGTTCTATTTTTTGAAACCATAGGTTGCAAAAACATAATTAAAGAACTGAAGGTCCTGAAAGTCGCCATGTGGATGATACCATGATATTTTGAAACTTAAGTTATTTGTGATCAATAACTCGGATTTTGAGACAAGAATAACCCGACAGTATTGTTTATAGGCAAACAGATGATAAGAGATCACAATAGCTCACCCCAAACACTTTCTGATCTAAAACAGCTGAATTACAAGCTCCTTTTGTTCAGGTTGCTGTTCAATTTCAGATGCTAAGCCTTTTCTATCAATTCAAGGGTTATGTTTGGCAGATTCTAAGCAGAATCTGACTGATCGAATGTAGTTTTACAACACTTTTAACAGTATGTCATATTGTGATGGATGCAACACCTACACATCGATTTCCCACCACTATTACCACATCCTCTCTGAGCATCCAGTGTTTTATTGCGCTTAGGTTTATGATTATCAACAATAAACCAAACGGCGAAATTTTGGGGTGATACAATTTGAAAAGAGTTGCAGACGACAAAATATATTATATTAACCCTTTCCCAAACAACAACATTTAAGGGTGGTCCACTTCAAAATCTGCTGCAGAAAGTAAAACAAAAGTTAAGGCAGGTGTAATGGATGTACAATATAGCTCAGAAAATATTGAGATACAAGAGCTGTCACTGTAAGTGACAATGCCCCCGACACCGCTTTGATCGTCATAAGGTCAAGGTCATCAAGGGGTCAAGGTCATGTAAGTATGTGCCTACAAAAAGGTAATTTGCCAAGGAATGTTGTACTAAAATATGAAGTGAAGATGTTAAGTAATAAGGAAGTTATGGCCAATGTCAAAGTTTTTTTGCCAGAGTTAAGATTTTTTTAGACTTTGATCGTCACAAGGTCAAGGTCATCCAGGGGTCAAGGTCATCAAAGTATGTGCCTACAAAAAAGTAATTTGCCAAGGAATGTTGTACTAAAATATGAAGTGAATATGTTAAGTAATGATGAAGTTATAGCCATTGTTAAATTCGGTGGCCTAGTGGTAAATGCACTCGACCCGTGACCTGGAGGTCCGTGGTTCGAGCCCCACTGTCGCCGGGTTGTGTTTATGGGCAAAACACTTAATAGCCAGCCCCAGTTCACCCAGCTGTAAAAATGGGTAGCAGTGGGTTTAAACCACTGCCTCTCTCTCGGGGACGTAAAAACATCAGGATTGAGCGTTCGAGAGCGATTCTATAAGCTTAAGCTTTCGTCGCAATCGAACTTAAATAAATTAGTATTAACATTGTTAAAGTTTTTGGGCATTGTTGAAGTTTTTGGGCGGAATGGCGGACAGACAGACGGACAAGTCAAAAACTATCTGCCTCCCTATCGGGGGCATAAAAAGGAGAAAATGCTGATTATCAGCATTTTCTTCTTTTGTCTCAATGTTTTCCCAAGCTATTTCATAAACGAACGTCAAAACCCGGTCTTGTTTGGGAAATGGTTAAAAGGAGACAATATGTATGTTACACCACACTCAAATTTTGTCATTACAGCTGCCGTATTTTTCGAAAAAAAAAAAAAACAAAAAAAAAAACCCGAGCTTATCACTTCAGTTCAAAGCGAAAGTAAAACCTAGCTGACTGATTTAACATCGATGTTCAGAATTTAATTCCGTTCGCAAATAGCACTCTTGAATTCTTATATCAACAATATCTTTACTTGACCGGTTCAATGTTAACCGATATCGTGTAGAATTGAAAAGTTGTTTACTGGACTATCAAAATCGTAGTATCATAAAAGCGGTTACAAAATAAAATGGAAGCCCTCGACTCAAGCACTATCAGAATTTTTTTCTTATATAAATTGCTCACGCACTAATTAATTCATCAAATACATTGAACGAATACATGTATTTGTGTGAAAGTGAAATACAAAGCGGTACCGTTTTTGTTTACATGTATAAATCTGGGGCGTCAATCTTTCCAATATGGCGGCCAATAAAATTTGTAGAATCCTCGGCGTACTAATTTTGCAACTCAAATTTACTTTTGACACCAAGATATCCATTATGAAGTTTTCATAAGATTGAGTTTATCTTCAAAAGGAAAAATATAAGTCAAAGTATTACATTAAACAAACAAAATATCTGCTTTTTTTTTAACTGTCTGCACTACTTTTTGGTGTCATTTGGTCCGGTGCAAAGAGATAGAGTAAATTCCAGAAAAAAAGTAGTTCTTTGCCTAAACCAGTATGCAGTCACCTGTACACTATCACCATATACACCCTTCCAGCTAATCGCAATAAGTCTGCCATTTTGACAAATGGCGACTTAAAAACCGTCCGCCTTGCATTTTAACAAAGTCTTTAAATTGAACAGAATGACAAATTTGGAAAGAAAATTTTTCGAACTCAATTTACTCATAATGAGCAAAAACTTCATAGAAAAGAATTTGACCAAACGAAAAACACATTGAAAAATACGGATTTAACAATAATTGGGCGTATTTTGAGAAAATGAATATTTTTACTACAGATACTACAGATACTTCAACGCATCTTGAACTAATGTTAATTGTTAAGGTTGTGAAATTTCATAAAACTTGTCCCGAAACAAAAACATACGATCATCCTAGAGCGCAGAAGAACTAAAAAAATCAAATTCAAACTGCTACTTGTATGAATTTGGATGAATTTGACAGTAATTCACGGTTAGATTAAGGGGGGGGGGGGCATTTTGAAATTCGGATCAGAATATACCACTGGAGGTAGTCGATGTACCCACCTGGTATGGTGTTATCGAGTATGAATCCCGTCATACCGCCTACAAACATACTGGTACCCAGCAATACTGTGATGATCTGATCCGCGATTGTACTACCTGAAAATAAAGCCAGTATTTTACGTGTCAAGGTATTATGTCAAGATACACATTCTATTTACGATAAATAAAGAATTACATGCTAGTGTCTAATAACAAGAGTTATCAGCGTACAACGTAGCTCGCCCAAACTGCTGCTTGTCACAAACAGCACTTGACCAAAGATCCAAAGTTTTATGGTTTAAGTTTTTGGTTAAAGTTTTTTGAAGGGTCAAGGTCACTGTCTCAAGGCCATTTTGATATGCATGCTTGTCTTAAATGAAAGCCTATACCCTAATCAGTGTTAATGTAAAATATAAAGCCTCTAGAAGTAATATTGATAGAAATAAAAAATTTTTTAACCTAATGCGGACGCCGACACCGACGCCGACGCAGTCATCCGAGGGTATGACAATAACTCTCCCGAGACTTTCGTCCCGGACGAGCTTATAAAAATGTTATCTGGTCGATGTTTGATGAATATATCATGACGAGGCTTTATCGAGTCGTGATAATTTCTTACAGCCGAGACCTGATGACATTGATATTTTAAGACACTTACATGTTATTCTACTTATCATGCAATCATTTTTCCTTGCTAAAGAATGATAAACCCTTAAAAATAAAAGAAATTCAGTGTATGTAAATTGTTTCTAAAAATAGACTGTCTGATATCACGTTATGTTATCAGACAGGTGATATCAGGTCAACACAGGCTTCATTGTATAATAAGTAGTGGTATCTGAGAATGTTTATGCATTTCAAATGTACATGAATATGTTTCTTATCAAAAAAGGTACTTTCTAACTGAGAACGTAAAGTTATGACAAATAGGCGAACAATTTTGTCGTCAACACTAATTTCGGATAGGACGGTAAACAAAATTTAAGTTTGGATATAATAACAGCCAATGAATCGTCAAATTAACAAGAAGAACATGTATATATTTTATAATTGTTTCACCTGTTAAGCATTTACACTTGCGATTTCTTCTTCATTCAGAGAAAAATTTTCACAAATGATTGATAAGTTAATAGATGAAGATAGTATAGTTTCTATACAAATATGAGACTAAAAAATATAATGGCAGTATACGAATACGCTAAGCCGTGTGTGATTAGGTGTTTAGTTTCATACCTCCATGAAATCAACAAATACTCTCTTCGTGCCTTATAAACTAATTTCTTGGGGCACTACCTTGTACGAAAGTCTTCAAAATAGCCGCGTACTCAAACTTGTTTTCATTTCATAAAATAATTTTTCATTCAATCAGAGAGCACAAATCTGATTGACACAACTCAAAAAAGATTTTACAAAATGAAAGCAATAAACCGAGGCAATTCGTCCAATAACCTTAAGGTCGATTATTACTTCTTAATACTAAGAGTTTATTTAACATTATTGAGTACAATACTGAATTCTATTGGATGAGTAGAACCAGTCTATTTTTAAAGAGGCGACAGAGGGTTTGATACATTTGAGTTTGATACATTGTAAGTGCCGCGATAATTGGCTTGCAACTCTTTCATCGAACAATAAAGGTTGCCTCGTTGAGGAAAATATCCGTATTACACAGCAGCCTCGTTCTGGTTTTACAATATGGATCTAGATATTTCACTCTCACGTGATGCAAAAGAACTGATGATATTGGTCTAAATTGTTTAGGTGTGAAATAAAGTACATTATAAATACAATAGCGCAAAAATTGTATTCTATGATGCAAAGGCACTTACGTCTTTGATGCATATTGCCACAGAAAACAAAGTGGCAAAATATCCCAAGATTCGCACGTTATACTACTAGATGCATTACTAGGTTCGAAGGAATGAAAAACAACAAAGCGTAAATAACTCAAATATTAAGCTAGCTAGAGTAACGGTTCTTGTACGCTGCACTCGATAATCACGAGAAGAACATAACTGCCAAGTTTCAAGTCAATCGGATATAAGGTAACAGAGTAATGCTCCGGACAAAGACGTGGACGCCACCCACCTGGTAGCCAGACGCCCGGACGCTTGACGCCCAGACGCCACGGGTGATCACATAATTCAGACGGCGGCATAATAATCCTTACCCGTATTGACCGCATCTGTATGACTACTGATCCATCCTGGAAAACTGAGACCAAACAATAATGAGACACCAAGGATGAAAATATTTCTAGAGGAATTCAGATTCACATATTGGAGATTCGACAGACCAACTGCAGTTATCATTCCTGCAAAAAAAACATACATCATTGTTTGTTTATTGTAACCTGACATAGTTTCAAGGTCGGATAAAAATCGACGAATACAGAATCATATGTATAGGTCCATACTCAGGATATTTAATTGAAAAAAAGACGGGCGTAAACGGCACGTGAATTTACTTATTAATCAACGTTTTCTCTCGTTACCGCCCGGGTGTTGACCGTTAACGTATGCCTATAAAGACCCTAAAACGTACATTTTGTGCATTAATATGTCAGAGATACATACATTGTATTACCTATAGCGAAATTTTAAATTGCAAACAACTCTCAGTCAACATTGCTTGATACAAAACTTCTATAACCCGGTTGTTTTAGGTTAGCAGTATTCATGAGAGTTATTTTGGTATATTTCATTAGTTTTGTTTTTAACTCCTTGAATTTAAAGAAAAACCTCGCTTCTTCCACTAAACAAGCAATAATATTCTGACTATTCAATTTGCTTCGAGGAATGTTCATAAAGTGTAAAGCATAGCATTTATTTCAAATATTAAGCAGAGTAAACGTAATTCAATATTCTTCAATTTCACCTGAAATTTAATATCGTATCATTCAGTGTTACTTACCAAACATTATCATAAACACTCCACCAATAACTGGATCAGGAATAGTTACAAACAGGGCTCCAAATTTACCCAAACAACCCAGTAATATCATAATACACCCGCCAACTTGAACTACACGTCTACTGCCGACCTATAAATGTAGATTCAAACATCTTTATAAACAGTTTACACACATGTTGATTGAAAATACACTGGAAGATGTGTCAATGCTGTAGCCAATTCACTCAATATGTGACCATATTGTCAAAATATGCTTATTCACGATTGTTTGATATTGGGTTTTTTGTTTTGTTTTTTTTTTCATTAAGATAAAAGGGCGAATTACTCGTAATTAGACGTCTAGCTTATAATAATGCCTAAACGGATTCAAACGGCTAAACAAATGGCAATGACGCCGAGTCCGCGTTTGATTCTACGCCTTCCTTTTGTGTTGTTGAATACGTTTCCTTTGGGAAGTATGTGAAATACAAGGCCGCAATGATATGTTTAGGAACAGTTTCACGTCGATCATGTATTGCAACAATAGGACATTTTTGCAACTTTTGAGGCTTTAAGGATAACGGCGCACAAGCGGACACTCAAACCCAGAAATAGTGTTCTACGTTATCCACTAAAGCGTTCTTAATGCTTGTTTCAAACTTTGGGTGCTCTCTTGGGCTTCGTTACCCTGGAAATATGACATGTTTGTACAGTGTCAAACAAAGTTAAGGTTCCAATTTGCGCAACGACATTCTGCCCTGTGTTCAGAATGACGAAATGGTGCAAACAGTTTGCAAATTATATCCCGCTTTGCACGCAATTTCACGTGCAAAGCGGGATATAATTTGCAAACCGTTTGCACCGTTCAGGCAGGCAAGTTCAGACAGTAACATTAAATACTTACTTTTGTAATTCCAATCGCCCCAACATTCTCACTATAAGACGTTGTACCATTACCCGAGCCCCAAGCACCCGCTAGTATACACCCTATACCTTCAATACCAATACCTGATAAAAGTCAAATGAAAATTTGTGTTCCAAATCAAGTGTCTACAACAGAAAGTTTTCTGATTCAAGTGATTGCAAATACTGCAACTGCCTGTGACTGTATTTTTGAAATATTTACATCTTTTCCCTTTTCAACCCTTGTCTCAACTTTGTATATTTTCTACCCGCTATGTTTGCCACTCTTCCTCATTCCTACTCATACTTATATATACTTGCTGTTGTATTATGTGAAATATTGTTTGTTTGCTTTCATGTTTATATATTTTTGTATATATCATGTATCTTCACTTAAAGAGGAAATAAAGAATAATAATTAAGATTTTATTGGCTTTTCATATGTCTTTGGTGGCTAGGGTCCTCATCTTTGGGATCAGTTTGGATTGCAATTTGCCTACGAAAAATCATTCTTTGGTTGGAGACTTTAAATAGAATTAATCTATGAATAAGTGTTGAAATTTTCTTTAGAACCATTCTCGTATTCATATATCTTACCTCTATTGATAGCATGGAGTGGAGGTGGCGGCGCCCCGGACAGTCTTGCGCATGCGTAGTAGTCTCCAATAGATTCGATCATGGAAGACAGAACTCCAGCCAACATCCCGAAAACACCAGCAGTGCTGACAGTCGGAACACCCCATTGACCTGAAAAACAAATATGTTTACCTTAAGCAACAAAGAAACCATTAATGATTCTGTTGATCGATGTTCGGATATGAAAATAATGATTACATTTCTTTTCTGTACGGTTATTATGTCTGTTTTTTTATATTTTTTTTATTCGCAACATATCATTAATAAAAAGTCAGTCTAGCCTACACGAATTTACAAACGATGAAAATGGTACCATTGAAAAAGTGATACATGTAGTTCCTTTAAAGTATAACAGTAATGTTCTCACCCGGATAAGGAAATCTGAACCATTCTGATTCACGTAACACATTGGCTTTAATGTCCGTCCGTGCGTTGTATCCCCACTCCCCTTCCTTGTCCGGTAATGCCCCAGTGGCTGTAAGTATCACACATACGACCCAAGATACAATGATAGCCAGCAATACCTGTGGACAAAAGATACGGAAGTTTAGATATCTTTAAATTTTAATTGTAAATGGAGCTGATATTTTTTAAACGTATTTTTGTGAAGAATAGCATCTTCCTCCCCTCTCTCGCAGGCTAGAACAAACATTCTGGGTTCCTTAAATTTGAAACCAAACTCTACTAACTTTTTAAGGGATCCGGACATTGAACCCGTGCATAGCATTTAATTGGTGTACAAGGGCAACGTGCAAACGCAGATTCGCTCTATACGAAGGACGTTTGTTCAACATTCAAATCGAACATACAATCTTAAAACAATTGAATTATGGATTTTAATTTTCGAAAGTAACACTTCTTTTTGCCGATTAGAATTGCTGTTTTCCCAGGTCGCACCTTTCCCTTATCGAAAAGGCTTTGTTTGAATACACATATGTAAAAAGTACGGTCACAATTGTTATAACTACCAGATCCTTTTTGTGTAAAGTATTGGTTATTCTTTAACCAAATTATAGTTTGGCAAACCAAATGATTGTACCAAATAAACCAACACATCTTGATATGATGTTTATTTCGCCTGGTAATAAATTTGTGTGAAATACAAAGATATATTTTGTTATAAGCTCGTTGTTATATCAAAATCGTCAAATGAAATATGAATGGTGCTATTTTGTTACGTATTTAGAACAATAAAGGGGTCATTGTATTGAACGAATTTGGTGATATTTCTTTAATGATAAAGCGCACATGGTTCCGTGAAGAGATTTGTGTGTCATTATGCACACGCAACCACATTCACACCAGCTAATGAAAGCATGAAATGGTCTGAGCGAACACGTTTTTGGAATATATTGAGCAAATTCGGAGCGTATCTAACGCTTGACTGAATAGTTACAGTGCTTCCATTTAATGGAGCGCATAGTGTTAGGTAAATATATTCATACTTGGCGTTTTGTATGAAAAAATATATCTAACGAGTTTGGGGAATCGATAATTGTCTAGGCTCTGCCGAGACAATTACAAATTCCCACAACCGAAATAGATATTTATTCATACACTTAGTATATATTATATTTATCTTATAACCTCTATTTGCCTTGTTTTATGCTCCCCGAAGGGAGAGCATATAGCCGCCGCTTTGTCTGTCCGACCGTCCGTAATTCCGTCCGTCCGTCCGTCCATCCGTCCGTCCCCACCTATTTCTCCAGAACCCTTGGGCCAAATCAAATGAAACTTACCATGTGAACTTCTTATGATATAGTGTTGATGCATCTGTGATGGTTTTTTGATTTGAGGCCTCGTCACGGGAAAAGGGGACTTAGGGTAAAAAACAGTTTTTCCCAAATTTCACCTAGTCTAACAGTCAGAATTTAGTGAAATTTCATATTTGAGTAGCAAATTAGATGCCCTTTACTATAAACAATTTGAACTTAACGTTAAAAAAAAATATCATGGAGAAACGGGGCTTAATGTTTGTTACCGTTACGTTAGCGTGTAAAATACAGTTATTCCGTCCGTCCGTCCGTCCCCACCTATTTCTCCATTACCCTTGGGCCAAATCAAATGAAACTTACCATGTGAACTTTCTACGATATAGCGTTGATGCATCTGTGATGATTTTTGGATTTGAAGCCTCGTCACGGGAAAAGGGGACTTAGGGTAAAAGCAGTTTTTTTCCCAAATTTCTCCTAGTCTAACGGTCAGAATTTAGTGAATTTCATATTTGAGTAGCAAATCAGATGCCCTTTACTATAAACAATTTGAAATTAACGTAAAAAATATATCATGGAAAAAGGGGGCTAAATGTTTGTCACCTTTACGTTAGCGTGTAAAATACAGTTATTCTTTCATTTCTCCTAGTCTTATGCTCAGAATTTAGCAAGTCAAATGCCCTTTACCATAAACTATTTGAAATTTGTGTCTAAAAATATGTCATGCGAAAAGGGGGTTTAATGTTTGTTACCTTTATGTTAGCTGTATAAGATAACACCTTATTTGAGTCCTTGCAATCTGACCACAGAGCATATCTCCAAAAATATAAAAGCTTTCAACTTGAAACTTTATGTGTGGATAGATATTGTGGAGGACAAGTGCAGTGCACAAGAACAGCAACTCTTGCTTGCATAATTTTGGAATTATTGCCCTTTGCTATTTTTGATACTTAGATTATATCTGGAGCATATCTCCTAAAGTATAAAAGCTATCAACTTGAAACTTTTTGGGTGGATAGATCTTATGGAGGACAAGTGCAGTGCACAAGAACTGCAACTTTTGCTTGCATAATATTGGAGTTATTGCCCTTTGCTATTTTTGATACTTAGATTACATCTGGAGCATATCTCCTAAAGTATAATAGCTATCAACTTGCAATTTTATGGGTGGATAGATCTCGTGGAGGAGAAGTGCTATGCACAAGAACTACAATTCTTGCTTGCATAATTTTGGAGTAATTGCTCTTTGTTATTTTTGATACTGAGATATTGTTCGAAGCACATCTCCTAAAGTATAATAGCTATCAACTTGAAACTTTATGGGTGGATAGATCTTATGGAGGACAAGTGCAGTGTACAAAAACTGCAACTCTTGCTTGCATAATTTTGGAGTTATTGCCCTTTGTTATTTATAATACTTAGATTTTAGGTAAATCTCTGACAGTACAAAAGAATCTTTAATCTATTAGGCTTCAGTTTACTATCAAGCTTTCGTGGCAGGGGATGTCCATGTCCAACATGGCTCTTGTTTTTGTGACAATGCCTTATTCGGGGTGCATAATCCGTCTCTGACGGCTCTTGTCGTCCATGTTTCTAACAGAAACGCAAGTTACTAAAATAACCGCATTATGCCATTGTTCTAAAAAATATACATGTGATATCATAAAAAATCTCATATGTAATGATATCACATGGATATTTTTATAGTTATTAGATAAAAATGTTTTAGTATGATGGATGTCGGTTTCAAGATGGTTTTAAGTTTAGTACTCACCGGAAAGAGACTAAATAACGGCATTTTAACTGTCCGAATTCCCTTCCCTTTTTGTACTATACAGCATGGTATCAGCACCTTACTGAGATATTGGGAGAACAGAGCAATCAAAAACATCGTCCTGAAAAGAGCATCAGCATTAATTAGTATAACATAAATTATTTTAACTGTTTTGTCGATCGGATTGAAGAGCAAACTTTCAAGCCGCATATATATCTTTCCTTAAAACAAAAGTCTGTGCAGGTTTTCTATATCTCTACAATTTTGTTAAATTATTCTCTTCATCTCTTAAGTAGCACCAATAAGTACAAATTGCTTAATTATTTGAGGTTCTGAAATCAAACAACAAGATAATCAAGAGGGCGCTTTTGCTCAGAAAAATTATAACAAATCAATATCAAATTGCTTTAGAAAGTTATAATCTAGGATATTATTAATTTGTAAACGGATCATTGTCAAAGATCACAATGGATGTAAAAGTGGAAAGGATAAGATAAGAAGGATTGTTTTGTGACAGTTTAACGTAAATCATCCATGTAGGAGTTGTGATAACATGGAAATTTATATTATTAAGGACCTTTTAGAATGAATTACCCTTGAATCACCATGTAGATATTTACAAGCATTGTCATATAATGAGTAACAATCTGTGAAAACTTCAGTTGAAGGATTTCCGTTTAAAAAAGATTCCTGATGAAGATTGTTGTTTTCTTACAGTTCGTCTCAGAGATGAACTTTTTCATATCTCACCATGCAGAACTACACTTTTGTGACTCCAAGAATTGGACGGTAGAGTCACCTAAAATGGTTTATAGCCTTTAGAACTTGAAGGAAATTTGATAGGAACATGTCCCCAAGTATCATTACGGTTCAATATTGCTGAATTTTAATGAGCAGATTTTTTTTTACATTTCACCAAAGGAAACATTTTGTTGACTTTACAATCCAAACACCTACGGCAAAGTTTAAAGCACAAACACAATTTAAAGAAACAAGAACGAGCATATTCAAAGTATGATTTTTGTTGTTTAGTTATAATTGATTTCTGGCCGGTACCTTCAGAGAAGTAAGGCTTGTTATATTTTAACTTAGGAATCCATTTTTAGTGTTTAAGACTCAATTTGGAAGATTTTGACAAAAACAACCAAAGTATGATTTCTATTTAGTTTCGTTGAAATCGAAGCAGTTGACGTTGTATTTATAGGTCGGGTCAGAATATAATGAAATCAGAAACGGCTATCCTTAAGGTCCTTCCTATAAAGTTTGGGTGACGGTAGTTTCCGAGAAGATTTTTCCCATATTCCACACGAAAGCCCGTAACAACCTATCTTATAAGCCCAATCAGATCTTGACAAAGATATCTGAAGGAGCAGGTCTCAATGATCACTTTCAAATTTGGTTTCATTTTACCAAGTAGTTTCAGGGAAGAATATGTTTGAAGAAAAAGGTTAACGGATGGATGGCTACACGCCGGACACAAGGCCATGACAAGCTTCACTAGTCCAGTGGCACAAAAAAAAAAAAACTAAAAAAAAATCAAATACATTTATTGTTTTTTTTCAATATTGAAACATCTTAAACACTTGGAATATCACCTCCCTAGAGAGCACTGTCTGGAAAAAACAAATTTCAAGCTTGTTGATATTCACTAAAAACTTCAAAGTCTGGACAAAGATCGACAAACTCCTCGTGTAATCTGCATATCTATTGATGTAAATATTCTGTTTTAAAGTTAGTGACATCGTGAAATTGACATTCATTTTAATCAAAACCAATCTAAATTTCTCACTCAGCGCTCCTTTCATCTATTCAAAAGATTCACTCAAACAGCTCTAAAACCTTACAAAATGACAAAAAAAATAAACTAACAAAAACATTCAAAATGAACATATATAAAATCGACATCTGGCTGACATGATTGAAATTGTAAGCGTCTAATTGGTTCTTGAAGATATAGGAAGCAGTTTGAAGATCTTGTATGCACATTCTATTAATGGGAAGTAATAAATGTCGCTAATTTTGTTCATCCCGAACAAAATTAGTGACATTGTATGACATCCCTTTAGTTCTCACTTGAAAACTCACTCATCGAACTCATTCAATTTCATTCCAAAATCATTCCAATTACATCGTAATTACATCTTTTAAATAGGGTCACTTTCTTTCAATGAAAATACAGAGAAATTATACGTAAACTTACATCAAGGCAATATACCACTGTTCCGATGCTTTGTCAGCTGCCGCCCCAAACAGTGACAGACCTATCAGCGTAACGGTAGGTGTGATGGCTAGAGGACCGATGAACTTCAGTATGAACCCCATCATACCCGTGAAACCAATCACCACTTGAAACAGTGACGCAACCATGATAGCCCCTTGTATCTGAAAAAGAAGAAACTTAATTTTGTTTTTGTTTTGTTTTTTTAAATGAGTGCTGAACAAATTAAGATTCAAGTGTTTGTCTTTATTTTTTTAGTTTTGTTTTGTTTTGTTTGTTTGTTGGTTGTTTTTTTTTTTTTTTTTTTTTTTTTGTTTTTTGTTTTTTGTTTTTGTTTTGTTGTTTTTTTTGTTGTTTTTTTTTTTCTTCTTTTTCCAAATAAAAAATGATTGACTTTAAAGAAGCCATTGCAAATTTACTTTTTATAAACTTCGTCTCGTAAATTTCCATATACCTCTAGAAAAATAGATATCTTATTTCTAGAGCTTTCTTTGGGACACGATTATTATTACTGAGATTAGTAGGAATAAGGTTACCCGTAGCTAGACGCTTTTTCGGTCCCAGACTTGATTAAGATCAGCTTTTAGAAGTGAAAATAGTGTTTTCCCTAACATATAACTTCGCAATAATTTCGGATAATCTTATAAATTTGAGAACTGTTGGTAAATTTAGGAAAGAGAAACAAATATTTTCTAACTATAAAGCAGTTGTAGGAAATGAATCTGACCTCTCGAATCCTACTGTGCCACATTTCTCTATGTTCCGGACTGCCGGGTAGAGGTAATGTACTGTTTTG
This sequence comes from Fragum whitleyi, assembly GCA_948146395.1. Classification (NCBI taxonomy): domain Eukaryota; kingdom Metazoa; phylum Mollusca; class Bivalvia; order Cardiida; family Cardiidae; genus Fragum; species Fragum whitleyi. The sequence continues at coordinate 8,334,986 of OX411556.1, forward strand.
TAGCAGGGGGTCCGCTGAAAATAAAAGTTTATTAGCATGTTCGAAATTAGAACGACACGCCGTTACTCATTCCGCGCTCAAATCCATTCATTCCAAACATAAGCTCAAACCATTCAAAAGCGCTTCATAATCACAAAAATGATGGATCAACAACTACATTCAAACACGAGTTTTTTAAAGATTTGAACCCTTGACCTAGTTTGTTTTACCTCAGTGGACCCGATTTAAAAAACTTGCCAGAGATTTGATCGAAACAATTATTCTGATTAATTTCAAGTTGATCGGGCAATTGACTTGGCCTCTAGAGTTCAGAGAAGATTTTTCTGCGATTTTACCCCTTGACCTAGGTTTTACCCCAGTTGATCGATTTCAAACTCGCCAGAGATTTGATCGAAACAATTTTTCTGACCAATTTTCAAGTTGATCGGGCAAAAAACTTGACCTCTAGAGTTCAGATTTAGAATCTTAGATGATTTTTCTAAGATTTGACCCTGATTTTTCAACTTGTTAACTTGAACAAAATTATCAATATTGGATTACCTCCCTTTAATTTCACTTAAAACTCGCTCTCCACACTCTGATTCAATTTCGTTCTAAATCATTCAAAAATCTTCAAAATCAATCTTGACAATTTCACTGTATCATAATAACCATTATTTATTCATCATTTTTTTTATTATCTTCATTGATATTATTTGTTCAACTCTTACTGTCTCTACATTATTTTTAGTGTTATTTGAACGTTTTTAGAACGCCATTTTAGGGTGACCCATACTAAATCTTCTCTAGCTTGAAAAAACTATGACCCGTCTGGCGAAAAGATACAATCTGGATGGTGCGTGAAGTAGGCATACAGCCCTGTGTTCAGGATGACAAAACGGTTCAAACTGTTTGCCAATTATACCCACCCTTTAACGTGCATTTGAATGCAAAGCGGGGTTTAATTGGCAAACTTTTTGCGCCGTTTAGTCATTCTGAATGCAGAGCTGGTCAGAATACAAGGACTGCAAACGCATTCGGAACATCACTCGGCCATTTCCGTGAACTACAACAGACCTCGGATGTCTGTAAGGCGGAAGGGTATGTAACAAAACTGTACATTTTGTTAGGCGGAAACAGTGTAAGAAAATCTAGCGAACCAGCGCTATCTTTAGATTGATATTTTTAACAGTAAATAACGATTGAAATATCTTAATTTTTGAGAATGACGGATCATTCTCAAAAATTAAGATTTTTTCAGCCGTTATTTAAGAAACTGATGGTATTTATATTAGGATTCGATGGTTTCACGTCAGTGACTTAAACGAGTAGCGTTGGCGACGACGAATGTTTTCACTTATAGTTTCGAGAGCTAACGCCATTTTCTACTGACGTCATCGAGTTTTTCCGTATTTTTACTATGTACACCCGAGTGGTGTTCCGAATGACTGCAAACGCTGACCAGTGGCGTTGCTTTCGTGTTTCGCGCTTTTATTCATTCTTTCATTTTTTTTATTTTCTTATTCTTAAATCACTTACCAGCTTGTCCTTTTCGGTCGAATAGTTACTTAACGTGTACGTCGCCTAAATGCATCTCATCTCTTACAAGCATAGCTCTAACAAGGTTTTAATAAAAACAATGCCTGACACCTGCGCCAGGAGATAGCTTCTTTGGCTCATTGTTTACCGTATTGGTGCTGTAAACAAATAATTGGGCCTGTGCATGACATTTCCAACAATTTGAAATGTTCGTGACGTGCAAACATTGATTGGCGTAGACAGACAGACACTGTAAATATAAAGAAACCTGATGGTCTACAGATCCTTTGTGACCTTTTCTGTCATTGTCTTTGCTTTGCATATATTTGAAATTGTTGGAAATCACACGCACAGGCTCAATTTCAATATTACTTGTCCGCGTGGGTTCGACCCCGGTCCGCATTTATTTATTTTCAGCTATGCTATAGTTGCGGACTAATGTTCGTAATACCTAATATATACAGTTAACAACATCGTGAAATTGACAAAGTGAATGATTATGGAACGATTAGGGAATGAAATTAAATGAATGCGAGGAGCGACTTTTGAGTGAGTTTAATGGGAGGTAATTCAGTATTACAAATTTTGTTCAGGATGAACAAAATTAGCAATATTGATTATCCCCCTTTAATAAAATATGCATAACGTTCTATAGATAGCTCCCTATTTCTCTAGGAACCTATCAAACGCTTACAATTTCAATTAAATAAGTGAAATCCTGATTTTTTCCCCAGCTATTTTTATTTTGAACGAAGTTGTTTTTATGTGATTTTTCAGTGAATTTGGAGCGTTGTTGAATGGTTTGAGTGAGTATGTAGAATGAATGATTTGAGCGCTGAGTGAACGATTTAGAATGGTTTTGATTGAGTTAAATGTCAATTTCACGATGTAATTAACTGTACCTACTCTGTCTTTCTATTGTGTATGGACATTCCCACTTCTTTAAACCCAGTATTGAAAATGTCGGCGTTAGAAAAGCGAACGTTGCTCCCTGGATGATTGGTAATCTGAAATCAGAAAAAAAAAAGGAATCAATTTTGGTCACCCCTCATGTAATTTCGTATTTTCACAATGTTATCTAGCCACTATGACATTTTTTTTGTATTTATCTGCAACTGCACTATGCAGAGGTCGACCTTCTGGTGTCTTGTAATTGGTTGAATGTTTTCTGCTTTACGTAAATTAGCAATGTTATTCTTGGAGTATACTTTGCACAACACACATTTATATTTTCTCCTGAAAGAAGGTCAGAATAAGCCTCTTACTTCGAAAAGTAGTGGTTAAGTATCTTTCATAAATCTGCATAAACAGAGTCAAGTATTTTTCTTAAATAAAGGATGCATCGAAAAATCTAAGTTTAAAGAAGTCAAAATCTCAACCCTTCATTTAAGTTATCAACACAAGAAATGTGACTTGGAGCATTCATGCAATTTAATAGTACCAATCTATTGAAGGGTCTTTTTGTACCGTCTAAGTATTTTTGAAAAAGTATATTTATGTTTTAAGAAGAGAGATGATATAGACCCGTTGTATATTTTTTCATTTTATTTTAAGCAGGTTTTGTGACACGATTGAGGATTGAAAATGAGATTAGAGAGCATATATTATATCTGTTTGATATTGTGAAAATGACGTAATAATGCATTTGATGATTTTGTTTTGAAAATGGTGCTATATATTACATGTAATATCAAGAATCGACGCCTATCAAGAATTTTATCGATTTTTCGCAAATTTCAAAAAACCTACATGAGGGATAATGAAATTTAACGAATGTATATGACCTAGGTCGCCGGGGTAAAATATCCCTGAGAATTATTTTCTACTTAAAGCTGATTTCAATTACCAGCTGAGTTAGATATGTTTAATTTCCAACTAATTAATGTAATAATAGAAACGAAATTGACATGTTTTGCGTTAGTTCTTCGGAACGTTGTTTCTATAATCTTATTTATTGATTAGAAAATAAGAAAAATGTATCAAGATGTGTTTGTTTAACACGAGTGCCCTCGCAACTGCCATTTTTTCGGAAAAGTGGTTTGATACATGAATATGGAAATCCTAATTTTAAGTCTTTTGATTCTCAAAAACTACTGCTTCATACCAATTTACAACAGTAAGAGTCTTTCCCATCAAAAGTTATACCATATTAAAGTTGTATGTCATCAACGAATGACTACCTTTCCTTGATCTTGATCAATGGCATTGACTTTGTTATACATGCACAGGTCTTATCATGAGCAATACACATGTAAGATATCATGGTTCTAAGACTTAACATTGCATAGATATGGCAAAAGTTTAAAGTTTTAATTTTACTAAATTTGACCTTGACAATGACATGGAATTAAACATATTTTCTTAAAGATAGTGCCTTCTGAAATGTCTTGTCACAAGCAGTGTGAAGTATAAAGGCTTTATCACTAACAAATCAAAAGTTATGGCCAATATAAAAGCTTTTATGTTGAAAAATAGTGACCTTAAAATGACCTTGACCTGTCAGACGAACTTGACTTTAGTATTCACAAAACGGTCTTGACGCAAGCAATGTACAAGTGAAATATAAAGGGTCTATCACTAACCAATCCAAAGGTTTGACCAATGTTAAAGTTTTAATTTTTCACAAATTTGGCCTTGAAAAATAACCTTAAACTTGAAACATGACCTTGAGCTTGGTACAACAGAAAGGTCTTGTCCTAAACAATCATCATACAAAATATGAAGGCTCAATTTTTTTACCAATTTTAAAGTGTTATTTCGGGCAAACGGACGAAAAGAGTTAAAGACAAACAGACAGACTAAAAACAAAATGTCCCCGATCTATCAATACAGGGACATAAAAAGCAACTGGTTATTGAAATCGACTTTAAAATTTCATTTAAATATCCATTTATGCCACATTTTTTATTCACTATAACACAAAAAAAACTTGACAGACATTGATATAACGGTGCAAAAAACAACCCAAGAACTGCCCGTTCAAAGCAACATAGAAGGCCAAAGAAAAAACTCAATCCGTGGAAACTCACTATTCATCACAGCTTGGTACAATGATAATTCATTGAAAAGAGGAAATGCGAACACCTATGTGTCAGTTTGGGCAACATAAAGGTCCAGACAAAAAGTAAAGAGTAACGCAATAGAACACAAACAGATGGGCCTTAAGAAGCCGCACTTCCAAGCGTTGTATATGGCATACACAGTTAGTTAAGTAACGATTTCAAACTAAAATTTTTGAATGTCGCGATACAAAATAATGAAAGATATTTTTCGTGTTAGTCTTTATGATATCTCGATTTTTTGCCGTCTTTTATGTAATGGCAGAACTTTACAACCATAATGATTTCTTGCAATCTGACATTGTTCGAAAACGCTTGTTTCTTATTCACAGAGCCACAGGAGACGTCAAAGGAACACTGTAGAACATAGATGGACAATCGGCGGTTCCGAATCGTAAATTTATTTGTGACCAGTCACGCAAAATGGGGCCATCTGAGAACTCCATAAAACAAATATTTAAAATAAGGATTGTGCAAAGCATAGATTGATTAGAATGCGGCTTTCGGAAATAATTACATAGATAAGTAAACTTATTATTCTACATTCAAAAATCCGTTTCTACGAAAGGTTTCGCCCCTTGTCAGGCTGCGAAAATCGCCAGCCTGCCTAAATCGCGCACAAGAGTTGACACTTTTCTCACTTCATATATGATCCCTTTTCGCGTGACGGTTAACATTTTTGACAAATCATGCGAAAAGCGGCCGTCTTGGAACACCGTAAAATTTAATATTTTTTTTTTAAAAAATGGTTAAATTAGAGATTAAGCCAAGGTCGGATTTCAAAAATTCTTATACTTGAAGGAAGGTTGACCTTTCTAGATTCAGGAAATCGGCGAAAATTATAATGTTTAAAATATGAAAATAATATTTATAATATATAATACGCGCAGTCTGACTAGGATCGACACTTTACGCATAACCCAGATGGTTCCTTTTCGGGTGACGAAAAGAAGAGCAAGACGGCCATGTTTGATTATGAACATCCAAAAGAGCTTTCATAACGACACTGGTCCACGCAGTTTGGTCATGCTCGGTATTTTTGCAAGTTCAAATACGTTTCTGAAGGAGTCACGCCTTCGAGAACCTGACACAAGCTATCGAACGATGAGTAAATCTATCAATGTTACTTTGTCAATTCTTTGTTCGTTACACAATTACTCATTCATGATAGGGGTACCTCATACTTAAGTACAAGTACAAACAAACACGTTTTTCTTTCAGTTCTTGCGTAAATTTGATTTATTTGAAGGTAATCTATACTTGACCTTAAACATTTTCACCCATTTTAGCAAAATCGACTAATTCAAAACAAACTACTCAGCCTCTTTGATGCCACTTAAGCTGCTTGTTAATATTGGAATAGGTATAAAGAAAACGTGTTTAATGTGTCTAATCGCGTGACCAGCAAAAAGCTGGTCGCTAACTGAAATAGTCCTTTGATACCTTTTTGAGACAATTGACTGATCCTAAAATCGAATTACCTTATCAAACCAATCGTTCAACTCGAAGTGAAACGCCGTCTATGAAACTTTTTAGCTTATTCAATCTGACGTTTGAACGACGTTAGGTCCCTCATAAATGATTTGCAGTTTTGTATAATTTACTATTTATTTTGCATAAATTACGATTTAGATAGTCGATGTAGCTTTCCTTGTGTGAGCTCAGAGGGCGCCACCAGCTATCGCTCGATAGGACGGACCAATTGGATCGCATATATGTGACCCGTTATATGGGAAAACATGTCTTAATTACGTCACATATGGTAATTTCAATAGTCTTACACAGATAAGACGAAACAAAAATTTTTAGACTGGTCAGAATTCAAAGAATTTCTACCGTAAGTTTAACGAGCGTTTAAATTGAGGAGACGAAAAAAAATGTTGTAAACATTGACATAAGCTATTTCTCTTTTTTTCCTCAATATTTACCCACCTTCTTTCCATCAATGCATAAAAGAATTCTGTTTCTGGGAAAAAAAAATATAAACAGTTAAAGAGTTTCTAATTATTTTAGGGAATTCCTTTTTTATCATTTTTTTACGTAAGCAATTTACATTATTTAGAATGCAGTGAGTCTATTGTCAATTTTATTGCCGTCTTAGAAAGTTTCCCTGGATAACTAATCATATACATGTAGACATTGGTATCAATCTTATTCGATCCATGATGTCCGAACTCAATCAAAAAGAAATATAGAAAATACCGCTTTGAAAGATGACTGATACGAAGTTTATTTCATGATAAGGACGGACCCTTCAAAAGGAATGTCCATTGTTTAGTTCTAACGATACATTCGCTGTGGTACCTAAAACAACCTTATGCCCGGAGTTAACCTGAATGCATAAATACAATTCGATTTCAGTTGTGTCCATAATGATTCGTGCATTCTATTTGGATGAAAATTTGGTCTTATTTCTCAATGGGAAAAATTTTGAGTAAGCAGCTAAATAAAAATCTTCTGTGAGAAATCTATATCGTCCTTGAAAAATATTTACAATTTAAGGTAACTGCGGATAGATAACATGGTCAAATTTTCGACTTTCTTAAAATCTCACAATAATTTCTGAGATTTATATTTGAAGTGCGGGGATAAGTGAACACGCAGTCAAAAGGGTCTGAAGCTTGTTAATTTGACGTCGTGACGTCATTAAGGGGCCAACCCCTTTTCGACCCGCCAAAATCATTATTTGCAAATATTTTCTGAATTAATCGACCGGTTTTCACGAAAAAAGTTTCATTTTGAAAGTCCAAGAACGCCCGAGCTATTCGTTTAATTTCTGTGCACATTCAAATAGAAAAATAGGCCCGAAACGCTAAAAATTTCGCGAATTTTAACAATTGACGTTCTTTTTTTCATTTCATTTTTTGTAAATAAGTAGAGATTTCTCAAAATTTCGTCCGGTGACCTATGCTGATTCTTTGTTATTTTGTAGCGAAAAGAATATGCTTTGTATTAATCAAATAAAAATGATATGTCTTCGGGTTAGATTTTTTATTAAATTCAATTTTGTGAAGTTATTGGAATTGTTTTCGTCGAATTCGACGTCGCACCAAAACCATCGACACCATGCTTATTTCGCGCTAATCTCCGTGCAATATCGTATACTACAATATTTGAAATTAAGCTTTATCGTAAAAAATAGGATTCAAAAGTATTAAATCTGAATGTGATTTTAAGAAATACAAAAATTCACTTTTAAGTTTTATCCATTTAAAAAGACAGCTTTTGTGAACATTTGACGCGACGTTGATCCTTTGATTTGCGATATCTTCGCGAAATCGAATTTTACAAAAAATCTAACCCGAAGAGACATGTTTGTTATTTCAAATTTCTTCAGCGGTCACATAGGTCACAGGACAAATTTTCTAGAAAAAAAGGCAATATTTCCAGGGACTGTACTCGAAAACAGCAACGCAGAAGGCGTTTGCATTTAATACGTTACACTTAATTGTATATCTTACACTTATATCTTCATATCAATAAAACATAACATCAGGCGTCTTTGTGTGTTTTGGTTTTTAGTTTCATACCTCAATGCAATCAACAAATACTCTCGTGATTTCATAAATGCAAAAAGATTCAAATAGATTTATTTTTGATTCAAAAGACAACGTATGTAGTTGTGATGGTTCTTACTACGAAGTGTCAGTTTTGTAAGAGGCTTAAATTTGAGAGAGAGACCTTTTGTAATATTTTTTTATTGAAAAGGTAGCTCATCAGAATTGATCGCTAAAGCAAGAAAATTTGTTGTGTACTTTCCTTAAGTTTTAAAGAGCCGTTGATTTTGAACTCGGGTCAACAACAAACAATTCCTCCATTTTTCAATATTTTTCACCACATGGGGTGGATTCTTTTCAAACTGCAATCGCGTTTCATTCACATCTGCAATCTACCTCAGTGCATGCTAGCCTTAACTATGAAAAAGACACGAGAAAGGTTAAAAAATCTATCTACCTTACTCCAAACGTTGTTTGTAATATAGAAATCAGCCCGGCCACAAACATACAAGTCCCAATAATCTCAGATAAGCCGACTAAATCCGTGTCCAGACACAAGATGTTAGACAGAAACAGGGGAATAGTTATCTGCCCATTGATGGCCAATAAACAGTGCTGCATGCTCAACATAAGAAGGAGTCCGAGCGGGGGCACGTCGTCGACAGAGTACAATATATCCGGACTCGCAGTACATTTTTTACGATATGAAGTTTTTGTCCCATTTGTTAACGAAGATTCTATAAGCACTTTCACCTGCTTTTCAATATTGTTGTTTTTCATTGTTAATATGCAAACAGACACAAATTCTTTGAAGAGTCAATTATGAATGTTCGTTCATTCAGCGCAAAGATTAATTTCCTTTAACGGTTTCTTAAAAATACAATACAATATATTTTTTAACAAATTCAGCATGATGAATTAATCATTCTTCTGTGCAAATTTCTCATTTAAATAATAAAAAAGAGATTGTTTCAAAAACATGCAGCAACTAATTTCCGAATTGTTGATTTCTCATTGTGCAGGAGATGCCGAATTTTCATGAATAATTATAAGTACCGCCAAATATTTTTAATATTCATCAAAATTTAATTGCTTATATTTTGTATTTCATTGCATTAGTTCTATCTGAGACCGAGGTTATAAAATTTTTCTCAGGCTCAATTCAAAATTTTTCTCAAATTTCAATTTAAGATTAAATCCATAATTCTGTTTTATTACTCATTTTAATGTATAAACATAAACGATGATATTAATAAGTCGTTATTAAAAACAACTCATTAATATTATCTTTTATTTTCATACATTTATTTTAATTAAATTTTGAGAAAATTGAGCCTGAGCCTGAGAAAAGTTTTATAACCCTGGCCCCAGGTTGTCGTATCGCAAAGGCAAGTTTCAATAGACCAATGAATTATAAAAAAAAAAAAATCAATCCGCAATGAAGAACTTAAAAATTGCATTCATAAATAACTCCAATGAAAAATCTTAATTGCACACTTTCACTAAAGTACACGAATGCTTTACTATGAACTCTGAAATCAACAAATGTTACTCTGTTTGAAAGATTTCAGCTGACTATTCAAGTTCTGAATCAGAAGACCTTCATATTGACTTCAATTACCGAATCAGGTTAATTTTCTTGATTTTGATCACGCATATGAAACATCAAGAATTAATTGACCTTTATACCGATTTGCAATTTACCTTACGAGTATTTTAACATTACGGTGGCATATTAGGAACCTTATTAATATTGTGATTTTACAAACAATGTACATAATGGATATTGCAATATTCACATTTAAGATCAGTGAAAGATATACCAATTAGCTAACCAAACATAACCAAAGCGCTAAAAGCACTGAAGCCCTGTATATAAAGAGGCAAGGTGACATTTGAAGGCACGCACTCCAATTTTTGAATATTTTTAGCAAGACTTTTAAGGCAGGGGAAACCAAGGGTTCCATTTACCTATAGGGATCTTAAATCACATTTCGAACTCACTCCAAAGGAAAATGTTGAACGGTATGCTCACTATATAGCGCCGAGTCCGCCAAAAAACAATTCATTCCAAAGGTATAGATTACTACGCCCGATACGGCTTTGCAGACAGGCGCAACTCGCGTTTTTATAATCTAAGTTGAGTTGATTGGTTTGCTACTAGTCAGTCAATTTATCCATCCGATCATTCCGTCTAACAATCGTAGTAATGCCGTTTTTCTTGGGGCACAAGCTCGTCAACTCTTTCTTTTACATTGAATTGAATTCCACAAGGAAGTTGTATTTTACTGTGGGAACATAAGAAATTGATAGGGTCAATTTCTCCCTTTCCCACAATATCAGGGTCCACCCTATACTCATACCCCTGTATCTACCCTAGATATTCATCAAGTTACTGATTTAGATTAATTCATTACAAGACAAAAAATGTTTAGACATGTCCAAATTGTAAAGGGTTGCAGATTACATATAATATGTGGGCATAGTAGTAAAATTTGTAGCAGAAAGGGTAGATAATATTAGGGAGAAAGGAGAAAGTGTTAGTAAGCAGCATTTTCTTCTTTTCCCTATTACCAAGGTCATCCGTCAAGATCAAATATAAAAGCTATGTATCTTTAACACAGCAGTGATTTGGGCAGTGATAAGTAAGAAAATATCTGGTATACATGAAAAAGACAAGGTGAATAATCAAGGTTATATTCCAGAAAATTGACGTCGTGTGTTGTTTCGTCTATTTAGTTCCCTCGCCTTCAGTACTATTAGTACTTTGATTTTAGCACAGCGTAGTAATATGCAAGCACTACGTTAAACACACAAAGTACTTCGTGTCGCACAAAAGTTGATGACGTATACTAGACCTATTTTTTGCACGCGCATGAGCACAAAAAAAAGCTACGTATTACATACGTTGTTCGGATTTTGACTCGATTATCTTTCTCCTAGGCAATTTCCAGGATACAGAGTTGTTGCCAATGACCCGATAAACCAGGCCAAAAACGGTCACGTGATTATATGCTTGACTGTTAAGAAAACGAACCATTGCTTGTGATAATTTCAGAATTATGTTCATTAGTTATTGAAACTTTGTTTCATTCTAATAATCGAAGGGGTGGAAACAGAATTTACATGCATTTCGATGGAAAACATTTACTTACCAAAATAAGTCGGACCTATTTTCGTTTATTCGTCGACAAAAGGAAAATTATTATTTCAGAATAACCTTGTAACAGTTGCTGGAAACATATTAGATCCACACAGAGTCCACGGTCCAGTTGTAAAGCGGGTGGAAATGGGATCGGAAGGTCCCGGGATCGAATCCCGACCAGACCGCGGGAATTTTCCAGAACAATAAATTAACTCTACGTTGCTTCTCTCTACCTTGGTAATAAATGGGTGCACGGGAGAGAAAGAAGCCGATGTGCTGTATCTACAAAAGGGATTCAATGATTGTGGGTTAAGTGTAAAGTTGTTGAGCGAATCAACAGACTATACAATAAACCTAACTTTAAGTAGCCGCCGTCATAGCGCAGTTGGTAGCGCGTCGGACTGTCCATGTAGAGATCCCGGGTTCTTTTCCTAACGGCAGCTTTCATCCTTTCTGGCTATTTGTCTCTCATTAATGGGTTGATAGTCGTAGACCTATGTGAGTTAGTAACTAGAGGCTAGGAAAGGATGTGATGGTTGTACTAGTGAGAGAAATACCAGGAATATATTGTTCCAGCCGCCGAGATATAACTGAAAAAATGTTGCAAGCGGCGTTAAACTCCATTCAACCAATCAATCAATCAATCAACCCAACTTTAAGTGCAAAACACCAATGTTGAAAGAACGATACCTAAATAAACGCACCAAAACTTTAAAATTACATCGAAATAAACATTTGATATACTTATGGGCCTTTGTTTCACGATTCCAACTATCTTGCATTTGCGCTGGGCAAAGCCTCTGGCCAGCCTGCACATCCACAGTCAAACTGGTCATAGCTCCTGTTCAGACGGTTAGCGACTATTCTGCCTGCAATTTGTGGTTGTTGATGCTGATGAATGTTTGTGCCTCACGAATGACTTAGTTACGAGGTTCAAAGGATCCAAGGTCGAAACATTTTAGACCATTGACCATTTGATTTTAAAATTCACAATCATGCACAAAATGAATTGATTTCTATCAAGAACGATCCTCGTTCGTTCGTACTACGAGGGTTGTTCCAGATGTTCGAACTTTGTGATTATAAAACTTTTTTAAAAAAAGCTGTTTATCTAAATAAAAAATAAGTAACAACTCTAGTTGACATCTGAACAATACGCATAAAAACTTTTTAATGTGTACTTCCAACACCAGTTGTACAGTGACTGATTTAAGACACAGACCCAAGTCGGGAACCTTCGGTGATTCTACGGAATGGATCTCGGAAAAAAGGCCGCAGCTATGGAAGCGCGTGGTTTACATGACGTCACAACCATCATAATGACGGCATACAACAGAATCAATGATAAAACAAAACGCATCGTTTAACTGCGCTTTGTTACCCTATTATTTTATGTCCAAAAGATGCCCATGAATTTGCGTTTATCAAAACGTATTGGACGAATTACCTATTTATTTGTGACAAGAAATTTCAGCTGAAACTTTAACAAACTCAATTTATTGAACTTTTTTTTTTATCAAATTAACCATAGATACGTAAAGCTATGGTAACGAAATTCAAGGCCATTTGTAATATTTCTGTAAAGATTTTAACATTCATGCTCTTTGTAGAAACTGGACCACAAAATCACTACATAATACTATGAACAAGCTAGAAGTATTAAAGTTATATGCCTATTGTTCGAATTTTTGGATCATCCCTCGTATACATTTAGCTTTGTGGTCCCTGGTATTTACAGGGTATGGGGCCAGCGGCGCTTTAATCTTTCAAGTTGTTACATGTAGCTTATAGACCACTGACCAGTTACGCCCCTGGCCGAGTTCGACGAATTTTGCCTTTGACCGTTTCCGACGAGGTTAGATTGTAAAAGAAATCCCATGCGAGCAGCTTCAACTTTTGGCGGGGAACACAATGCAAATTGATAACCGTCGGTAGTTTAACTTATTATAACATTAAACTCATCCGTCCATGAGACAAATGGCATAAGTGTTTAGATATATCAGAGGTCAGTATTGATTGGTCAATTGCTCTGCTTTTCTATTGAAATCGGCAATTTGTCCAGTGGTAGAGAAATGAACTACTTTTGTAGGTGCAATAGAAAGCTTGGGCTCTTGTTCTAAATTTATACATATTCATAAGCACGGTGGCATCAAAGTTCAACCATACTGAGGTCATGATTTGTTACCCCAATAATACCCCTTGAAGTTTTACATGGCCACTTGAGAGTCTTTCATCTTGCGCGTAGTGAGTTTTTGACTCATCCAGTCTTATCATCACATTTGATTTCAACTAAGAGATTTTTCAAATGTCCCTTGTATGAAATTGCATGATATTTCCAACAATTTCATATATGCGTGATTGATTAACTTCGAGCAGCCTGGAATACTAGACAAAAATAAAAGAATATTAAAAATATTAAGTTCTCGTCCAAAAAAACTATTACTAATGTGCAAAGTGAAGACTCTGATCAGACTGTGCGCATGCACAGGTTGATCGGAGTCTGTACCTTTTTCATATGTGTAACTGATAGAGGGTCAACCATTGGGCTCATTTACAATCATTCAGAATCAGATAAGATTGGATACAAAGCAAGCTCGTGAAAATTTCGATTTGGAAAGAAGATAGCTTGTAATTGAGTAGCAAAATTAAAGGCGACGCTCTATGTCCGACATTATAAAACTTTTCTCAAATTACATCTTGCTATTAAATCTTTAATTCTCTTGTAATACTTTGATAAATGTATGAACATAGAAGATCATATTCAAAGTTGTTACAATTGGTATTACGACTTATCAATATTATCTTTTATGTTCAGACGTTGATTTAAATTTAGTTTACATTTAAATTCGAGATAATTCCAAGTTGAGAACGAAAAAAGTTGTTGTTTTAAATCTTGGACCCAGGGGCCCGTTTTACTAAACTTCTAAAAAAAAAAATAAGTCACAATCACAAATCGTAACTGGGGTATTCACTGTAGAAGCAACATGAATTTTTGACTGCCGCAAAAATGGTCGTAAGATGCTTTCTAAAACAGGCCCCTGATCTGTGCCTTTTTCGAAAGTGCATACGTTTGGCTTTCTAATATCGTAGATGACAAAGGCATTTCTTATTTCCTTGATTGTTTGTTTCACATAATGGGACTCAAATCTATATTTTCTGTGGGGTTTAACGCCACTTTCATAATTATCAATGGTAAATCGCGGACGCTGGAGCGCCTACCCATGATTTCCTGTCTTTTCACACATCAGAACAACCATAATATTTATTGGAGCCACCAGATGATCTTCCAACTTGGGCAATATTTGCTCAAGAAGTTAGCGCGCTGGACTCGTAGCCTGGTGGTTGCGGGTTCAAGCCCCACCGGAGGCGGGTAGTGTATTTGGGCAGGACACTTTACAGACAAGGCCCCAAATCCACCCACCTGTAAAAGTGGGTAGCAGTGGTAAGAAACCATTGTGTCTCTCTCTTTCTCTGTGTGCAAGACAAGGTCGGGAATGAGTTAGGACCACGGTGGAAATAAGAGTCATTCGATCCTTTATCGTGTTATCCTCGAGTAAAAAAAACTATTTACAATGTGCTAATTGGTCGTTTCATCGAAACTTTTTTTTTTTTCAAAATGCGGGTGAAGCGGCCAAGCTAGTGGTCCCACGATTGACAGTCCAATGTGACCCGATTCAGATAACCGGCCTCGGCGACAGCAAAGCGAAACACTGTAGTATATATCGATGGCTCAGCGCGAAACAGTTGTAACTGCCTATATGTTTATAGGCAGTTACAACTGTTTCACGCTGAGCCATCGAAATATACTCTGTAGGCAACTAGAACGGTGATTTTACGTTAAGCCCTCGAAATATAATTATCTTTCCTCACGTTTGTGGATCACAACAATACTTCGATAGTCCAGAAATTGGTTACGGACTCCAAAAATGAATCTGTTTATTTGGTCATTATCTAGCCCAGTGTTGTTTGTTTGTTTCTTGTTTGACCGATTTTATCAACTTGTATTTTTACATTTCCTAAAATTCACCGCAGGTTTATTCTAGACCACTTATCCCCTATGTTAGTGACTAAGGTGTCAGGTATAATTTGTGCACTTATGGTTACAAGGAACTATTACATTTCCCGTTGTCGAGTATTATAACAAAAGTCTAAAAAACTCAGCCCCAAAAATTGACAGGAAGTCAAGCCTTATATCGAATTAAAGAAAAATCTGTCGCACACCGAAATAGACCATTTTGAATATAGCATGATCCGTTTTTTTCAATGAGTAATGACGTCATCTTTAAGTGAACCCTCCCTTCCCGCAAAATTTCACAGTCGGTTCCGGAAAATACCCCGATTTCTAGAAAATGCCCCTCGAGGCCCAAAATAGATTCTCACCTTTCCCATTTTGCACCTGACTTGTAGAAACAATGTAAATCTCCGAAAATAAATGATAAGATTTGATCTTAATAAATCATGGACCAATCAGAGGCCGCCCTTATCTTTGTTTACTTCGCCGTTAATTCCCTAGACAAAATGTGACAGATGGCGGGAGATTGTAATAGTTCCCTGTAACCTAAAATTTAAAATAGACGGTCGATTGTACTTGCGGAAACTTTCCCGCTTTTTGTGAACGTATAAATGTGCGGGTTAAAGCCAATACACAGTCAAACCAACCCTGTATTCAGGATACCGCGAACGTGAGCGCCACATACATGTATATGATAGCCGAATTGCCTATGAATGCATTAAGAGCAAACGGTCGCTAGAGACTCTTTATCCCTAACGCAATGCTGCTATGTGTACAGAGTGCAAAAACGCTTTCGAACTTTTTAAAATGATACCCCGTTTTACAATTCTCAACATGCGCTAGTGCGCGAAATCCGTCGACTTTGTCCCTTACACACGTCAGGGAGCATAATAAGCCAAATGCAAAACCGCAGGAGAAACCTAGATAAAAGAATTAGCATTATATCAGTATCACACTTAAGCTATTTCAATTACGCTTACGCAATGAACAACCATGCATTTCGTCGCTCATTCGCCATTAATGGAACGTCTATTCTACAACTAGAATATGTAAAAATAATGAAAATCAGGAAAAAAATAGGAACACTCCAGAAACGCGGCAGAGACGTATTGAAACCGAGTAGGGCGCACTACCGCGGTTCAAGCGCCGTTGGCATTTTGGTGATCTCAAATGCGCTGCCACGGCGGGCCAGCGACGCTCTTATTGCGATCCTGTTACGTTGCAACTGATACGTTGTGACTGATTTGCACATGTTCAACGTGCGCGCCGCGGGATCGAGCTCTGTGTCGATTTTCGGTGATATAGGAGATTGTACCAATCCTAATTCGGTCTAAATGCGCTCATGTTGTGATTATGGCGATGCGAAGGGCGTCCTCTCTGCGCTCTGGGAATTTTCTGATCGCCGTTTGAGCGCCGTGGAATTTTGTGACCTTAAATGCGCTGCTATGGCGAGTCAACGACGCCCTTATTGCGATCTTGTTACGTTGCAACTGATCCGTTGCGACTGATTTGCGTGTTCAACGTGCGCGCCGCGGGATCGGGCTATATGTTGATCTTCGGCGATAAAAGAGTCATGATCAATCCTAATGCGCTCTTAATGCGCTCCTGTTGTGATTTAGGCAATGTGAAAGGTGTCCTTTATATGCGCCCTTGGAGTTTTCAGATCGCCGTTTGAGTGCCGTTGCATCGCCGCCTAAGTGTGCATGGCATTTTGAAATATCGCTTGGTTCGACAGGAACTACAGGTATAAATAAGTAAAGAAGTTATACTCTCTTTTGCTTAAATATGAGCTCGTTAAATGTACTTTTAGTAACATCGTGAAATTGACAAGGTGAATGATTTTGGAATGGTTTCGGAATTAAATTGAATGAGAATGTGGAGCGAGTTTTGAGGGAATTTAATGGGAGGTAATCGAATATCGCAAAATTTGTTCAGGATGAACAAAATTAGCGCTACTGATTACCTCCCTTTAATAAAAATGCATACAAGTTATAGAGATAGCTTCCTATTTCTTCAAGTACCTATTGGACACTCACAATTTGAATTATGTCAGTGAAATCGCATTTTTTCTCTATCCAAATTTATTTTGAATGGTGTTGTTGATTCTATATTTTTCAATGGGTTTAAGCGTTTTTGATCGATTTGAGTGAGTGTTTGGAATGAATGAGAGGGGCGCTGATTGAGCGATTTAGAATGCTTTTGACTTTGACGAATTTCAATGTCACGATGTAACTAACTCCAATACATCCTTAAAGACGCGTAAAGAATGACCCGGAAAATACAGTATTTGCTCTGCGCAAGGCCTTATACAGAGCTCTGAATACTTTTTACCCAAATTACCGAATTTGAGTATATCGTCCATGTTATACGAGGAATACAATTATGGAAAAAATAACGGTCATCATCAAACATGGAAAGACAGAGTGTTAAGTTTGGACAATGGTCATTTACTAGTGACCAAAGGTTAACGACCTACTTTGTCCATTCATATGCAATTGACCTATAACCTTGCTAGATAACTAACGGTCGGTGAAGATCAAAGAGATTTAGATGAACAGTAAGATTTGAATAGTAGTAATAGCATATTAAAGGTCACTATAACATGAGGCTATACTAATTTCGAACTAGGTTGAAAATGTCATTTGTTACATATTTTGCCGTATTCACTAATAGCAACTTAAAATTCAAAGGAAATTATCTCGTAACTCGGTTCATCAGTTAAAGGAAACCATGTGATGGCAAATAATTGTTGTCTTTCCAAAGTCAATTTCGATCAAATAAAGAGGAAAGGAATGGATTCAGCACAAAGTAATCTACCCTCTTCACTCATTGATTTCATTTCAGCAAAGAGTTCGCAAGGGAGTTGATTATGTGAAATACCCCTTTGGAGTTGAAAAGAAATGCATATTTTGGGTGGACTGTTTTAAAAATCAATCAATTCATTTTAGATCGATTGGCAAAAAAAGTACATGTACTCGTATAAGGCTAGACAAAATGATACTTTTCTTAAAAAATAAGGTTAAATTGTAAAGGAGCTTAATTCCTTATAAAAGCCTATACACCTGATGAGTGTGTATATGAAATAATGTCCATAGGTAAAAATATTCAGAAAATAAAGGCAAGTTTAACGGTTTTTGGTTACAGTTTTTGGTTAAAGGTTTTAGTTAAAGGTTTTATAAGTCCATAAAAGGTCAACATCAACTTGTGAAGGAACTTGCTCTTTGGTAAAAGTAAAAGTGTGTATATGAAGTACGAGGGTTGAACCAAAAGTTCGTGAAATGAGGTAATAAATCTACAGAAAAATTAATTATCAAATTAGAAATTATACAGTCTTTTAAATCATCATCTGTGTAATAAACGTGGAAATTTTTTAATGTTTACGTTCAATAGCGACTGTAAAGTGCATGAATCAAGACAGAGACCCCCACGAGATCGGGGGAGTAAATACGTCAAATGCGACGTCATTATTAACTAGTTTCTGCTTAGTCTCCGCCAACTCTCGTGCCTTTCTGTGCCTGATACATCACTTTGCAGAAATTATCTACATACCATTTGGAATCAAATTTGTTAACAATTTTTATATGTAAGGTATTTCTAGTAAAGTGGAAGCCAAGATACATGATCTTTATTTGGGGAAAGTAAAAGAATCAATTGGAACAAGCTCATTTTTTGAAACTCTATTGAACCATTCTAAATCCTCCTATGAAGCATGGCCCTCTTTAAATATCCGGGGTAGTTTTAGGAAAAGTTCTCTTCCCCAAGTTTTTTTTTTTTTTTTTCATTTTTCTAAATTATCTGAAATAAATGGGTTGGTTAATAACATATTTTACGACAAAATTCGAAAAATAAAAGGTATTTATATTTTGGTGTTGTCGTCCTGTCATTTTTTCCTCGGATATTCTTTATTATTAAAACTTGTCTGTGTCCGTAAAAAGTATCAAAGCAAGCTTTATAATATATGCAAAATAATTTTCTATTTTTGTCCAATTTATTTTAGCGAAGGAATTACAACTTAAGTTTAGGTAAACTTTTAGAAAACTCTATTTATCTGACGGATTTTCTAAATTTTTCACGCTCCCCCGCCTAAGCATACACATGTAACTATGGTAACGTATTCTTAGGTCGCTAAAGATATTTCTGCAAAAATACTTACGTTTATGCTCCCCTTAGTTACTAAACTGCACATTCACTAAATTACGATACTGAACAAGCCAGAAATGCGAAAGTAATAAGCACATTATGCGAACGTCTAGATCATCCCTCGTAATGATATCCCTAGGTAAAATCATTCAGAAAATAAAGGCAAGGTTAAAGTTTTTGTTCAGAGTTTTTTGGTTAAATTTCTTGCTTAAAGTTTTTATAAAAAAGGATCAAGGTCACTGTTTCAAGGTCATTTTGACATAGGATTTGGTCTCAAATGAAAGCCTTTACCAGAATGAGTGTTTCTGTAAATTATGAAACCTCTAGGATAAATATTGATAGAAAACTTTCACATTATGCGGACGCCGACATCGACGCTGACGCAGACACCGCCCTCGATATCCGATGGTATGACAATAGCTCTTCCGAGACAATCGTCCCGAGTGAGCTACAAATTCACAAAAACAAGGGTAAATGATTCAGAAGCTATTGTCAGAAGGACCTTAAAATTTTACAAACATCAGATTATTTTATAAAATTCATTGTGTATTGATATCAAAGCAGTAGCAACAAATATATAGCCTACGAGAATGCTCTGGAAAAAAGAAATTGTACATTTTGAAGTTCAAGAAGAAATAACATCGGGGTCCTCAAAATGTCAGAGGCAGAAACTTACATAACAAGCTACACTGTGTATAAATTTCACTTAAGTTCTTTCAAAATTTCAGGAGAAATACTCACGGTAATACAAATTCCGTGAAAATGACAAGTTCAAGGGAAGATAATTCAGCAACCAATCATAATAGGGGTTTCAAAGTTGCAGGTGAAAAACCTCATATATAGATTTACAGACATTATATCAAAATTTAAAAGCTATGGCTGTAATAGTGCCCGAGAAAAATTCCGGACCAAATTGTGCCCACGAAAAGAGGACGAACGGTCAGAAGAACAGAAGGGAGGACCAACAAACGGACCAATAGACGAACGTTCATGGCGAATCCAGTAAACCTACTACACGTCGTGGTGGGGATAAAATAAGCGGGAGGGTCGACATATAAACCTACTTGTGATATTTTCTTTCTTTTTTTTTTTTTTTTTTTTTTTGTTTTGTTTTGTTGTACATGGTTTTACTGCTTTCTATAAACATAAATAATGAAATCCACTCATTAATAAGAGATAAAAGATAAATATCAATACTTGATAATTGATTTTACAGATATACACCAGTTGTATAAAAACCTCAACCAAGACCTGTATGTCCGAAAAGGATTCAAAGCCACTTAATTCAATATCAAAGTAAGGAATCTTTGTCTAGATGCTAATAGGCCTATTATGATCACACAAGCATGTGAAACGTTTCAAAGCAATAGTTTTAGTAGAAAATTAGATACTACAGATATACATCAGTTGCAATTAAAAACAAGTTTTCTATGTCCGAAACGGGTTCAGAAAAACGATACTTTGTCTACAGACTGGTATTATGGTAATAGAAGCATGTGTAACGTTTCCAAACACTAGCCAACTGCAGATTATCAGTAGCACCCCAACACTTAACCAAGATGTCTAAGTCTGAAATGGATTAAAATTCACTAAATTCAATATTAAAGAAACGATTCTTTGCCTAGATGCTGATATTATGGTCACAGAAGTAAAGTGCAAATTTTCAAAGCAATAACTTTGGTACAAACACAGATATTACAGATATACATCAGTTGTAGATTATAACTTGCACCTAAACATTTAACCAAGATTTCTAGGTCCAAAAAGTATGAAATTCCATTAAATTAGATTTCAGAGTAATGAATCTTTTACTAGATGCTGATATTATATGGTCACACAAGCATATGAAAATATTCTTGGCAATAGCCTTAGTAGAAACAGAGATATTACAGATTAGATCAGTTGCACGTAAAAAAAAAACATAACCAGGATTTCTATGTCCAGAGAATAGGGTTAAAGTTCCACTAAATGCAATATCAGAGTAATGAATCTTTGTCTGGAGACTGATATTATGGTCACAGAAGCATGTACAAAGTTTTTTAGTACAAACAGTTTGACACAGTTGCACGTAATACCTTAACCAAAGCATTATGCCGACGCCGACGCCAACGCCGACGCCCGTGTGTCCTGAATAGCCCCCCCCCCCCCCCCCCGCTCCTTCCCTATCCTATGAATAGTCGAGACTAAAAATACAGACTTTGTCATAATAGATGAATATGTATCAACCTGGTGAATTTCCAGTGTACTATCAACATGTAAGTGAAGCGCAATGCGCCATCAAATAATGAAGTAAAAGTATCCTACCTGATACCTACGGATGTCTGTATGACTGTGGCGATCCCCGACACAAAGAAGACCGTACTGATGAGCATACTCAGGCCAACCGTATCTTGATCCATACAAAATGAGGTATATAGGACCAGGGGTACACTCAGTGTCGAGCCAAACGCTGTCAGATAATGCTGAAATATAGAATCAAGACATCGTTCAAATTCAAATTCAAATTCAAATTCAAAATTCAAATTCCTTTGAATTGGTTTAAAAAATCCAGTTATAGGATTGTCACCAAGAACATACATACAATAAACACACAAGACAGAACTTATCAAAAGGTATATATCAGATGGGTATATAATCTAAGATTAAAGAACCGTTGTAAAATATCAGCATACATATCGAGAGCCAGGGTCAAATCATGATAATCATTGCGATCAGAGCTAGAAGAATGCAGTTATTGCTATGCTTAGGAATCACACATATACACACATATACATATATACATACATACATATATACATATATAATTAATCAATATATATACACACATATACATACACATATACACATATACACATACATACACACACACATATATATATATACATATATATACATATATATATAATTAATTTCACGGTATCTATGACCAATTATAAAGGTAACGATGACCCTAAAAAATGCATATATTATAATATATTTGCATTCAATAAGTTTATGAACAAAAATAAAACTGAAAACCTTTAAAGAAAATAAAAAAATATATCTAAGACTTATAAAGACCTAAAGAAGCAGCAGATAACAATTTTTATTTTCATATTTATCTACTAATTAATTTATTTTATTTCCTTTTTTTTTCTTTTCCTTCTTTTTTTTTTAGGAGAAAACAATGACAAAATAAACAATTTGCGTCGAAGAAGATCTACTCTATTTTCATAATAAGGGTCAACAAAGTTTAGTAAAAAGCAAGTTTTCTTTACCAAGAAGATGGATATACAAGGTTCATACTAAGGTCTACGAATTAATACACTGAAATAAAAGGAAACTCAAGAGTTTGCAGCTGTTTTTGCGAGTAGATTATCTCTTTCTTCAAACATTTTGTGAACATAAGATATACAAGTTTGCAACACATCATATTCTTTGATTTGTAAAATGTATCTAAATTTATCATCATCATTCATGATTTTAAAGGAAGGTGTGATGCCTTCTACCTCAGCAAAGAATATTTTCCTGCTATCTGACAAAGACTGGCATTGTGATAAGAAGTGGGCTTCAGTTTCAACTTGTGATTTACAAAGAGGACAAATTCTGTGTATGAAAGGTTTCTTTTGGTGCCTACCCTTTTCAATTTGAAGATTATGTGCACTTACACGAAATTTGGCAAATGATGTAATTTGTTCTCTGGGCAAATCATTTATGCGCAAATACATTTCTTTCTCATAATTTATCTTAAAGGTTCTGAAGGCTCTAAGTTTGTTATTGCTATCATCAAACATACATTTTTTCCAATAATGTACATAAGATTCTTTTAGTTTGTTATAAATTGAATTTTTCAGTTTATTTTTGGAGAATGTGAAGTGATTGTTCCATACATGTTCAAATCCAATAACCTTCATAAATAATTTGAATTTGAAATATATAATTGGATGTGAAAATTTTTTTAGTGGTAGGAGAAATTACTGAAATTAACTCTACTCAGGAGGCTGTCTTATCAAGGTTTATCTTTTTTTAGAGAAAATATTTTGAATTTCGACCAGCTTGTCTAAAATGAAATCGTGTAACAGTTTCTTTTTCTCACATTAACCCTTGTCATATTGAACCCGAAATAATCCTGCTTTTGTAAGAGGTATAAACAAGGATCAGTCTGCACATATGTCTGCACGTATGTGCAGACTGATCTTTGTTCATACAAAATGTTTTTTTGTGTTTTTTTGCCTTTTCTTTTAAGAAACCAGAATAGCTTGAAAATTTAATTTTCAAGATGACCACTAACTCATATTTAGTGCATTCAGTGCTGTAAGCACTTTGATTTTATTGAAATTTTGTCAAGATTATTTTATTCAGCATGAGTCAACAACATTTTGTACGTTAAAACAACCTTTTAAACGCTGGATGATAGAAAACGTGCGTTAGATAACGTCGTGGTGACATCATCTAGGATTCGATCTTCCAAAATATGAAAGACAAGAAAAATCTCAGATGATTGTTCGTTATAAAAGACAAGGGGAGCTATATTATTAGCACTGCTATCAAAAAGTCCAGATTGTGTGAGAAAAGGGAGTTAATTTGAGAGGATATGTAATAAATCTGGTCTAAGTAATGTTCCTTTATTAATTTCAATCTTGAACTTTACTTTCTACTACGATGTTCCACGTGCCGAGCTTATGAGTCTACCTTGAGTTGTCTGTTAAGCCGGGTCTCTTGAAGAACGCTATAGAACAAGTTGAATGAGACCATACTAGAATGTCGTTCTGCGGAATTATAGATACACACGCTTAAGCGTGTGATGAAAGGCAAATTTTGTCTACACCTTGTACACACAAAGTTGACCTGTGATTGCTATCTTGTGCATCTATACTATAGTTCTGCAAGAAAGAGTGAGCTTTGAGAAACCGTTATCTCCTATCATTTTCAATGTAAAATTGATCTTTGATCACTCACTTGGAATTGCAGGTCGATATATTTTTTCAGGTCGGCTTCC
Source organism: Fragum whitleyi (assembly GCA_948146395.1). NCBI lineage: Eukaryota > Metazoa > Mollusca > Bivalvia > Cardiida > Cardiidae > Fragum > Fragum whitleyi. The sequence goes on from OX411556.1 coordinate 8,359,335, forward strand.
AACAAGATAGGTTATGTACATGGTTTATTTATTTATTTATACAATATTTTGAGAGGGTAGCACTTTTAGCTAAACAGCCAGTCTACCAAGCGGCTCTCTGTTTATGATGGTTTTGTTGTTGTTAATGTTACTGATTTTTTTTGTTGTTGTTGTTTTTGTTTTTTTTACGACAATTGAGTATTTGAATGAATTGGTTTCCATCTAAACAGTTTTGTTTCTCTCATCGTCCCAACAAGAGAACCTAGAACTATAAGAAAGGTCACTCTTGTGGAAATAGCATCAGCATTAATGTGAACCGTCAGGCGAAAAGGGACAATCTGGGTTTTGCGTAAAGAATTTTCGAATGGTTACTCTACCCATCTGTGAAAAAATAATCATCGAAATACGCATTCAGCTTTACCTGCAGTAGAAGCAGAAGCAATCTCTTTTTCAAAACATCCATATCATGAAGTTCCCAGATGGTCCATTTTCCCTTTAGTTGAACATGCGCGCAACACCTCCAACAACTTCACGTTTGTGTGAATCGCAATGGATTTGAGCAGTCGCAACAGCCAGAAGGCCACAGGAAATTGTTTCATAATCAAATAATCAAAAAATAATTTCATACAGGTTCATATAATATAATCTATGTGACGAAAAATTCATGTTACGAAAAAATCGTCTATTCGTACTATGGAATATATGAAAAAAAAAAGTATCATGTGATTCCCCGCCGTGTTCGAGTAAATATTTTTGAATGGGGGTTTAGGCCGCTTTCAACAAAATTTCAGTTATATCGTGGCGGCTGGAGCACAAATTTGCGAAAACATAGACAAAGATTTCCAGATCGTTTTTTCACATCCCTCGTCCGTGATTCCTGTGGTCGTTTGCTTGTTTCGATCGGGTTTAACGTCGCTTTAACAATTTTCAGTCGGCGGAAGGAGCAATTTACAACGGGTTCTTAGTATTTCTCGCAGAAGTACAATCATTGTATCCTTTCCTAGCCTTTAGCTGCCATCTACATTAGGTTTAATGTAATCGAACCATAAGTGGGAGACATATGTCACAAAGAATATGTGTCGCTGCCGTCTCTGAGGTCGTATTTGTTTGTATAGGACCTGCCCTGCATTTTGTATGACAAAACAGTGCAAACTGTTTGCAAATTATATCCCGCTTTGCACGTAAAAGCACGTGCAAAGTGGGGTATAATTTACAATAGTTTGCGCTATTTTGTCATTCTAAATGAAGAACAGGGTACAAGATTATAAAACTATGTTTGTATTCCTAGAATAATTTAATACATTTTAGATTAAAGCTGTTGTTAGGCTGTAAAACTATATGTGAATGGAAATAAAACATGATATCAGAAAGTTATACGTGTAACCAATCATTGTACAATTAAAGTTGAGTTTGAATTTGAAGTTTGAGTAAATTCTCATGTGAGTACAAACAATGCTAATCTTTGGTCCGCTGTATTCTAAATGGTCGATTTTCTTCCAAAAAATCACCCACGTTGATGAAATTAAGGGTTCAATGTATTGATTTAGGCGTCTTTTCTTCCATTTTGAAAAGGATCATTTATTTATTTACATAGTATGCCCTGGACCCTATGATTTACATATCATTATACTGATAAGGGGAATAGTAAACACGGCGGGATAATCTTAACAAACAATTCAGATTTTCATTCAGGTGTTTGTCAAAACCTCGGGTTGATTAGAAAAATTAAACTTTTAACCTGTTCAGGTAGATTTTATCTAACAGCAGAGTTTTATACACATCACCAAGATGGGGTCTCAATGTTACAACAGTTAGGTTCCTATGGGTCATTGTTTTAGGTTTTTGAGTCCGTGTCTTAAATTAAGACCTTTTCTATTAAGCTATCATAAAGATTTTGAGTAAATATTGAAGTTATTCTGGAGTTCGCTACTAAAGGTATAGAATTGTATATACATTTATTTAAGGATAAATACTAAGAAAATAATTGGATCTGTTACTAAAGCATTGCTGAAAAAAACAACTTGTGTGTGTCGGGCTCGAACCCGCCCGAAACATATACAGTACATTGAAATTTGAGGTTTACAAGGCCAATGCACTTACCACTTAGCCAAATCTTGAAGGTCCCCCCTTCGCGCAGGTTACAGGTTTTGTTTTTAAACCTTTCTGAAGCTTTTGGAATAAGGTAAGGAGTTATCGTAACAATAGTTTTTCAATGCATTCAATTTTTAAGTTGATCTCTAGAGAGTTCTAGTGACTCGCATCAGATAGTTTGCAGATTCCTGGCTACTTAATTGTGAGTCTCAGAACCTGCGTCCCATAAAACCTTGTAACAGATCAGTAGAACTTATCTTCTACCAGGCTAGTATTTTCGCAAACCGACAATATACATTGTATATATTGTTTTAATTATATTGCTGAAAAACGAAGATGTCGGCGTCTTTTACAATTCAAATAGGTAGCAATGCGAAACACTGCACTTTCCCCCTCATTTTTTCAAGGGCTTGCAACTTGAAGGCCCAAAAGATCTTCATACCTGGAATCCCAACAGAATACTCAGATACCATGGCGGGACATCATCGACCCCGTACAATATATCGCTTCCACCGTTATTGTCCGTACCCGAGTCCTCGACCTCCTCACCTGGTTCAACGTGTGGATGTTTGTCGTATTCGATCGCTCCTTTTTCCACGGTATACATCTCCACCTCCTTGTCCTGAAATACGTTGAAAACAATATCATTTGAATTTTTGTGGATGATCTTTTTGTATGAAGGATAGAAAAGAGTGCGAGTTTGATTGCGATGGAATGAAAGTACGAGTACCAGGATTTGACACTAACTACTTTTCACCACCAGCCTGAGGGACCTGTTATCCCTAAATATTACAGGTCCTACCATATAACAAAATATCCTGCATGTACACAATGTATTAATTTTAGCAATTTAAGAGATAAACTGCAATGAAAACATTGTTGAAAAAGTAGAAATTGCTTTTTTTCAAAAGTAATTTCTTCTTTTTCTACAATGTGTTCCTTTCGGTAATGCAAATTTTAGTAATGGAAAGGTATATCTACTTATCTTTCAAAACTGGCCAGATTTGAAATATTAAGTACTGCCATTAACTATAGGCCTGATGGACCTGCAGCACGGTAACATACCAGTCCTTTCTAAAATCCACATGTCTCAGACCCAAGGACTGGTGTTAGTGCCAACCCATGAGTACAACAGCAGATTTTGTACGGTTAAGTAAATTTTCCTTAAATACGATAACGATTTAATATTCATTTGGTGTTGTTGTTGTTTTTTACAAAAACACGGAAATGGAATTCTTGGCATAATAACAAAGAGCGATTTTAATTCAAGAACTTTTACCATTTGCGGGTTCATATTTTTAAATGGACACATAGGCCAACATTTTTCTTTGAAAATAGTTCCCTGAAAGTTTCGTCACGAACGTTATAGACAGGGAAATAAGGGATTCGGTGGCCTAAAAAATGAATTATACCGATCATTATTTCAGTGCAGATACATTACAGCAAATATTGGGAGAAAAAAACTTGTTATCAAGGGTAATTCCTCTTGTTGTTATGATGTTTTTTTCTAAATATCTTTTTTTTTCTAAATTGGTCAATTTAGTGCAACTGTGCGAATTATTGGTCAAATGGTACATGTACTAAACGATTTGTTTCGTTGGTAACAAAGTTTGACCTTTTGATTAATTACGCTAAAGGGTCATTTGGCGTACGCTCTAGCGAAAAATGTCCAAAAATAAATACATGTACTTTGCAATGTGGCACGTAAAATAATGATTGTTAATATAGACGTAAACTTTAAATGAGAGATCAAAGGTCACTTTTCTCTATACCTGTATAGAGAAAATTGTCGTTTAACCATTCACTAAAACTTGTACATCTATACACGAGCAAAAAGGCCATGTCAGAAGTACATCAACTTACCACTCTTGCCACTCTTCGAAATCGTCGTCGACTCTAGCGCATGCAAGTTATTCTAACTGTTATTCTGTCGGTGCGATCAATGCACGGTTTTACGGGGTCCAATGGACCCTTGTGATTTTGTACAAAAATTAGTTATACAAGTTTTTTAAAAATCGCAAAACCGCACGGAGGCCGTAGCCAGTAGACACACCGAAGAGTCATCGCACGATCGCCCTATGGACATCGCGCGGCTACCGTTTCGGCTATAAGTCTTTAACGGATCATCCTACGGTCCCCGTGCGGGTACCTTACTATGATCGTTCGGCGTCCGCGCGGTTTACAGTGTAAATAGTTCTCAAATCGCACGGTCTCCGTGCGGTAATAGCACGATTACCTTGCGATCGCCGCACGGGCATCTCTATGATTATTGTAATAGTTTTATGAAAACCCTTGTGCGGACTCCGCACGATTTTGTGAACACATACGCCGTAGAAAACAAAATCGTACGAAATCAAGAATATCATACAAGAAATCGCAGGCTGTGATTTCGTACGGCGACCGTAGCAAATGAAAACTAGGCCTTAAGTAAGGAAATATTACAAAATTTATTTCAAGGGGTCAGCGCAGCACTATTGCAAGTGCCTATTAATATACAGGCACTTACAATCGTGTTGTGCGGACCCCTCGATTAACAAAATCCTTAAATTTTGCAAAGACCCGTTACTTACTTTGCTCCCTGCCAGATAAAAAATCATGGACTATACAACTGTATAACGCGTGACTATCTGCGTCATACAAACCAAAAAAAAAAAAAAAAAAAGAATTAACGCGCTCAACTAAAGTGAACCATTTTCATCCATTGGTAACCAAGCCAAGCTGAAGTTATGAGGTTTTGGTGAGTCTTAAACTTTACAGAATTCTATACTTGCATGGCGGAAGAGATAAATAGAAACGAAAAGTGACCATTTCTGAATCCCGTAACATAAAATCGCGGGAAAGGAGATTTGTTCCAGTAAAGGTCAACCGGTAGTCGCATTTTTGAAAATTTTTTGTAGAGGGATGTAGACTGATATTTCTTTGCTCAGATAATCAGAAAGAAACGCAATGTTTCGACCCTTGTCAGCCTGAGCAACCCGCGCAGTCTGACTAGGGTCGGCACTTTATGCACTTCCGAGATGGTCTCTTTTCTCGTGACGGGTCACAACTCAATTCAAAATTTTAAAGTTTTTTTTTTTTTCAATATTCAACACTATATTTTATTTAAGTAGATTGATAGTCTTGCTAAAAACGAGACTCTTATTCGGGCTTTAAATCATCGACATTGAATTTAAAGAAACATATTTACTCAGTATATTCATCAGAATAAGTGAATTAAGCTATATTCCTCGTGGAAAACATTTCATTCCACACCGGTCTGCACAACTTTTATCCAATCACTAGCACTTACATGAGAATAAACAAAGATGAGCCTACGTAAATAAGTGTGTGTGAATTAGAATCCGGAATTCATTTGCACAAATAGGGGTAACTCGCCTCGCTTGGATACACATATTAACTATGCTATAACGTAACCTAAACTGCACTCCCCTTCCATACCAAGTCAAACAATCCGGGTTTAATTTATTTTTGTCTGAACGGATGTCATTGTATTAGTTTACATGACCTTTATACCTTCAATATCTTAGGATTAGCCGACAGAAACCCGGAACAGGGCTAGCGTTCAATGTTTACTCAACATGATCGATTCATTGATCTATCGATGTTTTTGTTATCTCCCTACGAAAATGACGCGGACGGCAAATTACGAGAGAAGTAAGATATAATACAAGAAAATAGGAAGATGTAAAGGAAAGTTTTTTCCCAGCCACTTTTCGACCACCGGTTTCGATTTAAACCACAGGTAGCCAACACGGGTGGGGATAGTGAAATATTACCAAATATTAACCACAAAAAATCATTATATTATTTTTTTTATCACAATACATAATGTAGACAAGGTCCCGAACTACCCCCTTTCGTGCAGAAAATCTGGTCGACCGAGATCGCGCAAGTCCAATTTACACCTATAAACCCATGTTAAATACGATGCTCTACTTAAATTACTTATTGCATTCTAAAGATAACATCTTTTCCTGTCACTAACACCTAATTCTGTGTAGAAATGCAAACAATTCAATAGGTATTCACTTTTCAATTTGATACCTGGAAGAAAACATTTCTGCATCGGCCATTTTTTGTTTATAAGCCTTCGACCAATCAGATAGCCTGATTCTACAGTCTGATTGGCCAAAAGCTTATAAACAAAAATGGCCGTTGCAGAAATGTTTTCTTCCAGATTCCAAATTGAAAAGTAAATATGAACTGAATTGTTGGCATTTCTGAAAAGAATTAGATTGTGAGAGATAGGAAAAAATATTTTCTATAGAATGCAATCAGTAATTCAAGGAGAGCATTGTATTTAACCTGGGTTTATAGGTGTAAAGTGAAATTGCGCGATCTCGGCCGACCAGATTTTCTGCAAAAAAGAGGGTAGTTCGGGACCTTGTCTATATTATACATTGTGATAAAAAAATAGTATGACAATTTTTTGTGGTTAAATTTTGGTAAAATTACACTATCCTCACCCGTGTTGGCTACCTGTGATTTAAACCAATCCGCCTTCCCCGAGGGTAACTGGGCACTAGACCCAACGGCACAGCATCTTTGCTAGCCAAGGGTGATACCAGCTACGTGTTCTACGACAAGGTTAGATAAATCCGCCTTCCCTAAGGGTAACTAGGTACTAGACCCGACGACACAGCATCTTTGCTAGCCAAGGGTGATACCCACTACGTGTTCAACACGTAGTGGGTATCACCCTTGGCTAGCCAAGATGACGACACGGCTCATAATTCCTCCCTTAGGTTCACTTCGAGGCTGGGCGGATATTGTTTTCGGCTTGTCCGTTGAGTGGCTCCCGGTCGAGATTTTCGTCCGGGGCATTACACTTACATTCATTTATGGATTTGATTATTGTGGTATAATTGTTCTCTGTCAAGTACAGATGTGTAGCAATTGTAAATGATAGCATTGTCGGACAAGTTAGGGTTCAGGTTCAATGGTCAAGGTCAAATCTTGAAATAAAATTAGTCTGGCGTATTGCATTTACGTTTAAGGATGACATTTTTGCACGCCAGTTGCCTACTTTTATTGTTAAGATGATGGACACGGAAGAAATGTTTTGGTATATCCACGGTTCAAGACCAAATGTTGAGACTGGGCTTGACTAGGGCGTAAAATTGAAAGAATTTTACTGAAGTTTCGAGTACAAAGGCACGAGTGAAAACACGATGTTAAAATCGAGCCTGTTCAAAGCATATTATGGATGGATTCTGTCATAATTGTTCACTATCAAATGAATATATGTCATTAAAAATGAAGTTTCGATTCATGATTATAGGTTGACCTTATTCAGAAGACAGATCCGATGTTTATGAATAGATTCCAAAAATATTTTTCTACACAATTATTCTATGTGAAGTGCATAGGTCTATAAATTGAGTTTCTGAGGAATCACTTTAAATAGCAATGCTTAGTCGATCTCCGCTTAATAGTAATTCGGTAGGTTATATGTGTACTTTCAAAACTGAGCTCGGGAATCTGTATGTGAAAAAAGATTTCTCGGCTCACCGAGCAAAATCTATCTATGACTGGGAATCAAAGAGTAAATGAAATGATAGCCGGCATTTTCCTTAAAATGACGGTAGTTACTATCACTGCAGTTAAGGAGTTGTCGAATTCAGTTACGCGAATAATTCATTCTAGTTGCCCACGTCATACCATTTTTTTCCCAAAAATAATATGTAACCATTTACAAAACAATAAAGTATGGTTTGAACTTCATCAACTTTCTGAAGTTATATAGAAGAAAGGGATTGAAATATGAAATCATTAGAGTATCAGTTGCACCGATTCTGAAAACGTAAATGGTTTTCATTCAGCCATATTGGAGGCCGTCGCCTGCATTCGGCCTTACCTTGTGTTTTTATGAATGCATACAGTTGGTTGTCTCATTTATAGCTTGGTTCATTTTATTAAATATTGGCCGATAAGTTAATCATATCAGTGAAATGGTCCTGGGGCCAGTTTTATCAAAACGTTTAGGACATATTTTTGTCTTACTGGTGACTTTCGAAACAGTAACAACTAAAATCAATTTACATGGGTATAAATAGATTGGTCATACATGATTTTTGTACTAAATATGTGGTAAGACAAAAAGATGTCCTAAATGTTTTGATGAAACTGGCCCCTGGTTTTTGGGTTATAAGACCAAGGTATTCGTTTTTTTTATCAATTATTTAAGCGTTAATGAAATATATAAAATTCTCTTTTTTAGTTGTCTGTAGTTCTGACTGATAGGCAAACTGAACGGAAAACAGAGGTAACTAACATAAAGTGAATAAAGATTCATATTTTGGGATAATTAGGGCATTGGAACAAGGACGTGCGAAGTTTTTGAATTTTGTTAAGTTATTTGAGAAATATTTGAAAGGATAGAATTTCTCATGCATACTACGGATATTATCGTAATATCATTATGTGCAAAGTTTTTTGCATTAATCATGTGCACCCGCCATAGCCATCCGACAAATTGGGGACATTTTAAGTCTACTAGAACTCATTGTTACATATTTGAGACCCGTCACGCGAAAAGGGACCATCTGAGTTGCGAAAAGACTGCGCAGACTGACTTGGGTCTCGAAACATTTTTGAAATTAACTAATTTTCTGAATCTAGAATGATCAATCTACCTTCCTGTGAAAGAATTTTTGAAATGTACAAGAACCAATCTCTTTTTTATTTTTTTTTATTTTATGGAGTTCCCTTTTTGTGTGACGGGTCACATATGTTTCACACAGTTTTTGCTTTAAATAAGAAGTTGTGCTGTTTGAAGTTGTAAAGGTCAAGGTCACACTAAAGGTCAATTGAACTGATTTTTTACGAAGCAGGTTTTTATACATTAATGGAAAGATATCAAGATAACTTCCTTTCAACGTTCTAATATTACTTGCTTTATAAACAAGGGTAGAAAAGTATTTGTCATATGTCTTCCTCAACCATTTCCACAAAAATATAGGTGAAACTGGTGATTTTTTTCAGAAGTTTTAAAACGTGATGTCGAAATTAGTCTATATGACGTCACGTCAGACTTGTAATCTAAACAAATATATGCTTTATTCAAAAAAAGAAATAAATTAATGATTTTATTTATAAACCAAAACAACATTCCATCTTACCTTTCAACTTGTGAAACTTTTATAATGATACTCGTCTAACAAATATGCTTTATTCAAATGCGACCCATCACACGAATAGGGACGATATGGGAATTCCGTAAATTCCGTAAAATATAATTTTGGAATAAGGATTGGATCCAGCATAGGCCAACCAGAAGGCGTTTTTCGGAAAAAGTTACAAAGGAAGGTAGGGTAATCATTCTAGATTCAGAAAATACATTATTTGCAAAAAGTTTCGACAGTGGTCAGTCTGCGCAGATCGCACAGTCTGACCATAGTCGACTCCTGCACTTCCGAGATGGTCCCTTTTACTCCTGACGGGTTACAAGTAAAAAAAGTTTATCAGACACGTGTATTTTTGTTCATGCACATGAGATGGTCTTATTTCAATTCTAGATTTAAAAAAAATGAAAAATGTGCAAGGTTTCGCCTATGATCATTGATGAGTCTATGCAAACCGCACAGATCGACTAATGTCGATATTTTTCGCATATGGATATGGGCCATTTTTGCTTCACACGCGTGAAATATTTTAAGCTTGGTTGGTTTATTTACATAAGTGTAATAATCCAAATCACTTATTGCATTAATGCACCAGAGCTGATCATGCCAAATTGCACATTTGGTGGCCCCGACACACGAAACAGGCGCATCTGTGATCTTCTTCTCATCGAATCAACCAATCTTCATCTCACAAAACCGGACAAAGTCATGAACTCTCTTTAAGACTTTAAAGCCTCTACTACTCATACACAAAAGCAATCAGGAACCCTCGGCGATTCTACGTAAAGGCCCTCGGGAAATATAAGGGCCCAGCCATGAAAGTGCGTTTATGTGACGTCACAAATATCATTAAAGATGACGTTGCAAAAAAACTTTATCAACGAAGTGTAAAAATTAGGTCTATTTATGATTTGAGAACAAAACTCTATGTTTGACTGCGTTTTGCATTAAAAATTTATATTCTAAAAATATCTCCAAGGACGATCGGAAAACATTGAAAGAATTTATTATTCTGTAAGCGTATTAACTGAAGCACCACCAGAAGCCGAATTACCTATAAAATGACCCCTAATTACTACACTTACGTCCGAGGTATTTTCAAGCTTACGGAAAAGTCTGAGCACTGTTCTCACTGACACAAAAAGAAGTCATGGGTCCGATCCCTGGATGCGGCACAAGACTCCTTCCAACATTTAGGTGGATAGTCGTAAACCTAAGATGGGTACTACTTGTGCGAGATATACCATGAATCCATTGTTAGGTATTCCAATGACCGCAAAGTGGCTGAAAAAAATGCTAACACCCAATTCAAACAAACAAATAATCAAGAAGTCGATCTATCGATAATTTAATTGCAGATGATTTCAAATATTTTTTTGTGGATGATAACTTTCGTATGTTTTTTTCACGAAAAGTAGGCTACATAGCTATTTTGTGACCTTCCGCAAAAAAAGTATCCCATTAGAATTATGTTTCTTTATTATAAAAATCTTTACATTTTTGCTTCGTTATATTAGATTATAAAAAAGTGAGAAGTAATTGTTGATTTTATAGGAGTATCAAACTAAAACGTTTTTCGTATTCATAGAGTGGGATTAGGTGTAATACTAGTAAAAAAAAAACTAAAAAAAGATAAAAGACAAATCTTCGATCGGATCTCATTTTAAATATTTCAGAGATACCTCTTTTCAAATTTATCTTATAACTATACAAATATCCGTATGATAACATCCCGTATGATATTTTTTATGATATCACATAGTTATTTTTAGAACATGATATAATGTGGTTATTTTTAGAAACTTGCATTTCAGATAGAAACACCGACGAAAACAAGACGAATATAGGTTATAAGATAAATATAATACATTCTTAGTGTATTGTATGAAAAAAATATCAAACTCGGTTGTGAGAATTAATAATTGTCTCGGCAGAGCCTCGACAATGATCAATTCTCCCAACCTCGTTAGATATTTTTTTTCATATAATACACTAAGTATGTATTATATATATATATATACCTTGTGCAAGTCGTATTAAGACCTACTAACTAGTATAGTAGTCCGAGAACGACCTGCACAAAGAACAATCAAGAATTTACATCAAAATGTTTGGGAACCAAATGATATGGCTTAACACTTTCCCGTTTTACAAAATTTTGGACCTGTCCAAATTCAAAGGTTTTGCAGACGAAAATTTAAAGTGGATTTAATTTGAAAAATAACCATGCTGTAGGGTAGAAAATAGTGTGGAAAAAGAAGAAATTGCTTGTTAGAAGCAATTTTTTTTTTCACAATGGTTTCTCAATCAGAAAACCACAGGCACGTAAAAAGCAGGGATTAAACAGCAAAGGGTTTAACTATCTAGGATTCCAGAAAAACTCGGTTGATATTGCTTAAAACGGCTGGACATTGCGTTTCTTAATTGTTCTCTTTATAAGACATCAAAAATGATTATTTCTTTTATCTAAGTTATTGTTTTAAGAAACTCAATCGTGTTAAGTTTACAAGCCAGAAAGAGATCACCCAACTTATTTTCTATTCTGTTCAGCATCAGTTGTCTCCCTTTGTTCAAACGCTATTTTATATTTCCATCATTTTTCATTCTTAATTTATAAAAAAAAAAAAAAAAAACATCGCAATCTCCTCCAGGGCTTACGCTAGCTTTAAAAGTAATTGACCCATTGGCTGTCATTAGTTAGGGTTCAAAACTGTTATTCAAGGGGTCAAAATTATTAAATGTGTAGTACAATAAAGAACATTGTGAAATCGACAGCGTGAATAATTTTGGAATGTAATTGAACGACTGCAAAGGGTGAGTTTTGAATTAAATTTGAGAGAGGTAATGTAATATCACTATTTTCGTCCAAATTGGATGAAACTTTCGCTAATTTTACCTCCCTGTAATACAATATACGTTTTTAACTGTCTGTGTGTCTTCATAGACCAATCATACACTTTAATATCCATACGAACCAATAAAAATCGTGAAACGATTTGATAGATTTGAATAAAATATTGATAGTCTTGAACGAGTTCGAAGTATTTTTTTTCAGGATTTGAGTGAGGTTTTTAATCAATGAATGAACGGAGAGTTAAATGAACGATTTGGAATGGTTTGGAATGGACTGGGTATCAATTTCAGAACGTTTTAAGCCATTTGAGTATACATTTCGTAATTATGCTAATCGATTTTTTAAATGGTCACCTTCATATCTTTTTTAAGAGATTAGTATTTCATATTAACCTCTTATAAAGATGTGAAGGAGGCAATTAATGGAAGCAATTTGGACATCGGGGAACAAATTAAAAGAAAACCCGTGCATAATTGAGATTTTTCTTAATTCTTAACCGGAGATTAAAGCTGCCTGTCGCTATATTATTATTGTAATAAATATATGTATAAACGTAAAATATTATATTTTGCTATAAAAAAAATAATTTATTTGTATATCTTTTATATTAATACATTTATCTAAATTTCACATTTTCAAAAATTCTCAGCTGAGCACGAAGCAACTCATACAAATTTGGGCCTCAATAAGCGCCTTTATTTACGCTAAATGGGTGGTATTATTCAATTCCAAAATTACCACGACTCTCACCATATTTGTGACGCGCAGCCCAATCGGGAATCCTCGGCGATTCTTCGGAATAGACCTCGGGAATGATGAGGGAGCAGACATAAAGCCGCGTCATACCGCAAGTGGGTTTTATGACGTCACAATTATTTCTGAAGATAGCGTGCGAAAAAAACAAATCAACGAAAGGTTTAAATGGAAATTTTATAATCTGATAACAAAACGCAGTGATTTTGCGTTTTGTCATCAAACAATAAAACATCCAAAAAATATCTACATACGATTGGAGAATTAAACAAAAAGTATTTTTCTTGAAATGTATCAAATAACCGAGAAACCAAAAGGAGCCGAATCACCTAAAAATGACTCAAAATTACTTCACTTACGTCCGAGGAACTTTCCAATGTACTGCTACAAACTATTTTGGTTCAATATTTTGTTGATGAGGACATTTTTTATGAAAAGGCTCTGTCTCTAATTGTTGATGTTCCTTCAGTTGCAAGCTCGAGAGAGCTTGAACAGTTAAAACTCCAACAAAGAGAGAAGGAACTGGAAATAGAAACAGAGAGAGAAGAGAGAAAATTTCAAGAAAAACAATTAGAGATTGAAGAAAGGGAAAGAGAAAGGCAATTTCAAAGGGAAAAGGAAGAGCGAGTAAGAGAAGAGAGAGAACCAGAAAGAGAGAGAGAGAGAGAGAGAGAGAGAGAGAGAGAGAGAGAGAGAGAGAGAGAGAGAGAGAGAGAGAGAGAGAGAGAGAGAGAGAGAGAGAGAGAGAGAGAGAGAGAGAGAGAGAGAGAGAGAGAGAAATAGAAGAAAGAGCATTTCAATTACGATTAAAAGATTTAGAAATTCAAGATAGAGCAAATCAGCCAAGATATACATATAATGACCATTTTGATGTAACAAAACATTTAAGGCTTGTTCCTCCATTTCAAGAAAATGAAGTTGATACATATTTCGAACATTTTGAAAAAGTTGCAGATAGCTTGAAATGGCCAAAAGAGCACTGGACCTTACTTCTTCAAAGTGTCTTGATAGGAAAAGCTCGCAATATTTATTCGCAACTTAGAAAAGAACAAAACAGTGATTATGATACTGTAAAAGAACTCATTCTCGAAGGTTATGAACTGGTTCCAGAAGCATAAGGCAACAATTGAGAAGTTGTAGAAAAGAATATGGCCAGACTCACGTTGAATTTGCAAGAAACGAAGAAAAGTTATTTGACAGGTGGTGCTATTCTAAGAAAATAGACCAAAATTATGATAATCTTAGACAACTTATATTAATTGAACAATTCAAAAATTGCATTCAATCTGACATTAAGTCACATTTAGATGAAAAAATGTTGAAACTTTACATGAAGCAGCTCGTTTAGCTGATGAATACTACCTTACACACAGAAATTCTTACGTTAATAAAGCAAAACCTGCTTACTCACATCCCCAAAATAGATCTATGTCTGGTGATTCATCTAGCATATCCAGTCAATCGAATTCACCTTAACCAAAGTCTACTGGTGAAACCAATGTTCAACATCTCTTATCTCGAGTACACTGTACTTTTTGTAAAAAACCAGGTCACCTTATTTCAGAATGTTTCAGATTAAAAAGAAGAAGGAACTGGGTGAAGCCAAACCTACAGGGCTCACCAGCCTTCAGCTTAAATCACAGCCTTCTTTTGAGTTAAATTCAATTGTTAAGGCAGAACCAAATTCTGATTCCTGTATGGATTTTTGAACCGTTCATGTTGGATGGTTTTGTATCTCTTTCAGGTAATATATGCCCACCTGCCCATATTAAAATCTTAAGAGACACAGGAGCTTCTCAATAACTTATTTTACTTTTTCTGAGAAGACTTCGTCTGGTACTAGTGTCCTTATTCGGGGTGTAGAGCGTGGTGTTATTAATGTTCCTCTTCATAAGGTTAATTTGTCCTCAGATTTGGTTACTGGTTCTGTGGTTGTTGGCGTTAAACATTCTTTACCATTTAAAGGTGTACATTTATTGCTAGGCAATGACTTACCTGGAGATAAGGTTGTTGTTAATCCTCTTGTAACTGACACACCTAATGTAGGTCAAATAGATGATCCTATATTGCAGGAAATACCTGATTTGTACCCTTCATGTGCAGTAACTCGGGGTATGCTAAAAAGCTTCCTTGAAAAATTCAAATGATATTGACTTAACGGATACTTTTGTTGGTCAATATTTCAATGACGAGATTAAAAAGTCTTTTTATCTTAGTCTGCCTGATACTCAGACAGACTCGTCAAAATTTTGTCAGTCATCCCCAAGGTCAAATGACCAAGGTCATGAAATGCATTCAAAGTCACGGCTAATTCAGGAACAGCAAAATGATCCTGAGATTTCAAAGTTAATTGATAGGGCATTACCCGAAAAAGAAAAGTCTCAGAATCCTGTTTGTTACTATAAAAAGAATGGTATTCTGATGAGAAAATGGCGAACATTTGATGTCCCAGCTGATGATGAATTGGCTGTTCATCACCAAATTGTTGTTCCAAAGTTATATCGCCATGAAATGCTTGGTATAGCCCATGAAAGTCCAATGTCTGGTCATTTAGGTGTTAACAAGACTTATCACAAGATTATGACTCATTTTTTTGGCCTGGTCTTATATCGGACGTTTCCAAATATTGTGAAAGTTGCCACACTTGTCAAATGGTAGGGAAACCTAACCAAGTTAATCCAAAAGCAAGGTTACAACCCATTCCTGCTTTTGATGAACCTTTCATTCGAACAAAAATAGACTGCGTTGGTCCTTTACCGAAAACTAAGTCAGGTTCTGAATATTTGATGACAATTATGTGTGCTTCTACTCGCTTCCCAGAAGCAATTCCTTTAAGAAACATAAAGGCCAAGTCAATTATCGAGGCTCTTGGGAAATTCTTTACTTTTGTGTGCCTTCCAAAATCAGTTCAGTCTGATCAAGGATCAAACTTCATGTCAGGCATATTCCAGCAGGTTATGCATGAATTAGGTATCAAGCAATATCAGGCATCTGCTTATCACCCTGAAAGTCAATGTGCTTTAGAAAGATTTCATCAGACCCTGAAGAATATGGTGAGGTCATATTGTTTTGATACTGAGAAAAATTGGGATGAAGGTATTCATTTGCTATTATTTGCAGTCAGAGAATCTGTTCAAGAATCTCTTCGCTTTAGCCCCTTTGAGTTAGTTTTTGGTCATTCTGTTCGAGGGCCATTAACACTCTTAAAAGAGAAATGTCTTGCTGATGATGAAACACCCTTGAATTTGTTACAATATGTTTCTGACTTTAGAAATAAACTTTCTATGGCATGCGAGGTTGCTAGGTCTGATCTTAAATCATCTCAGAGCAAAATGAAGGCAAGACATGACAAGCATAGTGTTGATAGGAAATTTGAACCAGGTGATAAAGTCCTTGCTCTTTTGCCAATACCTGGCCGACCCTTACAGGCAAGATATTATGGTCCGAATACTATTGATAAGAAAACAAGTGATTTGAATTATATTATCAATACTCCTGGAAGGCGTAAAAATAAACAATGTGTCATGTGAATATGTTAAAAAAGTATTTTGACAGAGATAGCTCTATTTAGATACTTGTAGTTGTAAACACTGTACCACAAGAATCAAATGTGATTGAATCAGAAGTTAGTTCAGACTTTAGAGAAAAATCTGTTCCTGGTCCACCTAAACTTGAGAACTCTGAAATACCAAAGAATCTTGACGACATACTTTCACATTTGGAGCCATCTCAACGAGAAGAGCTAAAACAGTTGATTAATGAATATGAACACTTTTTCCTGACATCCCCACAAGAACTGATAAAATATATCATGATATCATTGTTGAAGATTCTCAACCAATAAAACAACATCCATATAGAATGAATCCAGTGAAACAAAAATCCCTTCAAGATGAAGTGAATTACTTATTGGAGAATGATTTTATTGAACCCAGCAAAAGTGATAACAGTTCATCATGTATATAAGTTCCAAAGCCAAATGGAACATACATAATGTGTACTGACTATCGAAATGTGAACCCTGTGACAAAAACTGACTCTTTTCCAATACCAATTGATGACTGTATTGACAAAGTCGGTAATTCTAAATATGTCACCAAATTTGACCTTCTCAAAGGATTCTGGCAAGTTCCGCTCACTGATAGAGCTAAAGAAGCATCAGCATTTGCTACTCCAACTGGTCTGTGCCAGTACAAAGTTATGCCATTTGGGATGAAAACTTCTCCTGCGACGTTTCAGCGGCTTTTAAATATGGTTATAGCTGGCTTAGATGGCTGTGACGCATACATCGACGACGTAATCATCTACACAGATACATGGAGCGACCACCTTCAAAGAATCAAACAATTCTTCGACCGTCTCAGTGATGCAATTGACTGTCAATCTTGGAAAAACAGAATTTTATCATGCTACTGTTACTTACTTAGGACATCTTGTGGAACAGGGTCAAGTTAAACCTTTAGAATATAAAGTCAATGCTATCTCTGAGTTTCCTGCGCCTGCTACTAAAAAGCAACTGATGCGATTTCTTGGTATGGCTGGCTACTATAGAAGGTTTTGTAAGAATTTTTCTATAATAGCGGAACCTTTAACAAACTTATTAAAGAAAAACGTTAAGTTCACATGGAATGATAACTGTCAAGTTGCCTGTCAAGTTGCCTTTGATCGCTTAAAAGCCATACTAAAGAGCACACCAGTTCTTTTAGCACCTGATTTTGACAAATGTTTCAAATTAGCTGTTGATGCAAGTGATGTTGGTATTGGTGCTGATCTTTTGCAAGAAGACGATGACGGTATTGATCATCCAGTTTGTTATTTTTCTAAAAAAAATAGACATCAGAAAAACTACTCCACCATTGAAAAAGAATGTCTTGCTCTGATTTTGGCGATCCAACATTTTGAAGTTTATTTAACATCTGCAACTTCTCCTATAGTTGTATTCAGTGATCACAATCCCTTAAGTTTTCTTCACAAACTTAAGAGTAAGAACCAGATCCTCTGTCAAGAGTCTAAAATTTTGAATTGTCTTATCTTTAATACTCAAATTGATTTCAACAGTTACATTTAACTTTTTTTTTTTTTTTTTTTTTTGTATGTATGTATATATGTTGCATATATATCTCTTTTTTCATTTCTTTAATGAAAATTGTTTGTATTTTCATGCTAGATGTGCTGAAATGTTTCAACGAAACATGATATTATCAATTGTGTAAAGTATATTATCATTGTAAATGCTAAAGACAATGCAAAAAGAAATATTTATTTCATAAACCTTTCTTTTTTCTTTCAAAGGGGAAAGTGTTATGCATGTATGAATTAATATGTATATTGGTTTTTCCCTTGTCTATTTTTAGAATTAGTCTGGAAAATTTCCGATCTCTTGACACTGTTAGGTAAACATGTATGTAGAAGATTTCGGATCTTTCTAGAAAGGGCTTTTAGAAAGTGATTCAGACTCTAGAGTCTTCCAACGTTCTATGCTATTCTAAATTGTTCTATGGTATTATATAAAGGGATTCCTACAGCATTCTCGGTTCACTTGGTTTAGACTAATGGTTTCATATAGTAGTACTGTGTTAAACTAAAAGGGGATTTCTCATTATCTTAAAAGTTTGATTAAAAGTGTTGTTAGTTTTGAATTTGGATGTTATTGGACTTATTATTTGTGGACCAGGAACTTAATTCAATTGGATCTAAAATTAAAAACTTTAGGATGAAACATTCAAGGTATTGTAATTTGTTTTTGTATTAATTTAATATTGTCAATAATTCTGGTATTATTGTCAATAAATATTGTTAATTGTAAAGTTTGTTGCTGGCTTCTTTATTCTTGTTACATTTGCACGTAACACTATCTTTTTGACCTATGTATGTTTTGTACTTTGTATTGTAACATGTAACTAGAAACACGGTAAATGTTTAAAGCACTTTGAAAATAAATGGTTTACCGAAAAATCCGAGCGATGGTTCTAATGTGTGCAGCCTAGTCTTTGTCGGGCCTATTCGGGATCTAAATGATTTGGTTTACTTATAGTAAAGCTCTACATAGGTAGTTCTGACAATTTTAGCGAGTTATCAAGGGCTCTTTTCTTTATACTTGTACAGAGTAAAGTGATATTTGATCAACCACTAAAACTGGTACATCTATTACGTGTTGAATGTTCTTGGGTTTTAAGCTAGAATTAGATGTATGAGTTTTAGTGGTTGATGGAAGTCTGGTTTTTTGTCTATATAGATAAGCATAATTTACCTTTGATCACCCACTAAAACTTGTACGTTTATATTTGAAGTTTTGTCTGATTACACTGACAATGTTATGAATATACTCACATCAATGAAATAGTCCATGTTACAAGCACTGTTTGCAAAGAGAGAAAGAAAATGTTTGCAATAGTTTAAATATAGTTTCCCGCTTAGCACATTTAAAAGAAAAAAAAATATACAAGAAGAGTGAAAAGTTTCGATCCTGACCAGCCCGCACAGACTGACCCGGTCAATGCAATGTCAAGAAAGTCATTGTTACTGCTTGAAAATACAAAGGAGTTAATACACATTACCTGTAAAACAACTGTAACCGGCTTGTATTCACTTTCCGTCATATTGCAGTAACGCTGGATTCTCTAATAGTAACGGAGTACAAACTTCAGTTCACAAACTTAAAGGTTGTTATGCCACAATCAAGCCGTGACTTACACCTTAATTATTAATTGCATTTATCAAATTTAAACGAGTAACGACACCACTGATTGATTCACGTAATATTTTCACGTTGTTGGAAATTTGTTCTACATTCTATCTAAATAAGGAAGAAATAGTCCGCCACAAAAAACGTGCACAAGTAATTAAATAGCACCAATCACCACATTTTATATATATAATTGTGACCCGTCACGCAAAAAGGAACCATCTGGGAATTCTGTAAAATTAAATATTCTAAAAGAGATTGGGCTCAGCATAGATCAACAAGAGGTCGCATCTCAAAAATTCTTTCACAGGAAGGTAGATTGGTCATACTAGATTCAGGAAATAAGCAAAATGTGAAAAGTTTCTCCCCTGGCCAGTCTGCGCAGTCCTCGAAGTCTTACTATGGTCGACATTTTACGCACTACCAAGATGATTCCTTTTCGCGTGACGGGTCACATATTTATATCATAG
This sequence comes from Fragum whitleyi, assembly GCA_948146395.1. Classification (NCBI taxonomy): domain Eukaryota; kingdom Metazoa; phylum Mollusca; class Bivalvia; order Cardiida; family Cardiidae; genus Fragum; species Fragum whitleyi. The sequence goes on from OX411556.1 coordinate 8,379,291, forward strand.
TTATAGTGTTATGTATATTCATTATAGCCTGGTTTAAAGTAGCTAATAAGAGCTGATGATGACAAATAATCAAAAGTTTTTATTGTAATAAAAATGCGACCTGTCACACAAAAGGGACCAGGTTAGAACTTCGCAAAATTAAATGTTTGAAAAGATTATTTCAAGAGCAGGACAATTTTCTGTTTTAGTGTCAAGTAACATAAAAGTCATCAATAGTCTATTTTCTGCTTTTCCCCCCAATATTTTGTTACTATACTGCTTCTGGTCTTTTTGCTGTGCGTAACATTTCCAACAATTTCATGTGTGGGAGATGGAAAGACATCGTGGTATCCATGGTCTAGAAGTAGAGCGTCGGCCTCTTGTCCCAAAGGTCCTGAGTTCGATTCCCGGGAACGAATATCGATCTTAGTTCTTTCGTTGACCCACACATTTTGGCGCGAGTACTGATGAATTTTCCAGGAAGCAGAATCGAGAGGACTTAATCTTAGTTGCTAGAACTTGTTCCAACTTCATATAAAATAAATATGTTAAACCAATCGAGCAGCCCGGACAAACACACAAATCAGTTCTAATCTTCACTGAGGGCTGGATGGGGGATATCACATTACATATAAAAACACAGTGTTTTAAGGGACGAAGGTTTTGCGAGTCTGAGACTCTCAAATAAGTAACCAGGACCCTCAGATCTATCTGATGTGAGTCCCAATGACCCTCTTGAGATCGGCATATATATCCAATGCTTTTTTGCCTTAAATCAGGGACTTAGTCTTAATTTATTTAGAAACAAGTTTACTACTTAAAAGAAATAGTCTATATTTAAGCAGGGACTCCCAAACTTTAAAAAAGACCATTGAGATCCCAATCATCAAGTCCCTTGGACCCTATTTTCTCTCAGTCAAACTAAAACCATGCAGTATAGACTCTGGTCAGTCTGTGCATGAGCACTGGTCAGAGTCTTCACTTTGCGCAAACGTAACTTGTTTGAAAAGTCACGAACAGGCTTATGGGTAACTAAAACTCGGAGGCTATCAAAACGTGATTTAACAATCTCAATCCATTACTCTGTTGATTTACTTGCTCATCAATTCAAAATTACGTCAATGAAGACTAAGCTATGTTTATAATTATAGTGTGTAATAGTTCGTAAGTGTACTGTAGTTACGTAAATAATGGTTATCATGTGTTCTTATAGCTACTCTTAAAGCAATCTTCGAATTTGAGAGTATCAAACTGTGACGAACTTCATATGCTTCATTTTTCCCAAACAATTGTACCAGGAAAGTCTAGATACTTCTCCTTAGTTTGATCGTATGTGCTTATGCCTCTGAACTTCATAACTAACTAATATTTTAAAATGAAAATAAGAATAACACGTACCATAAAGCACTATGATTGAATTTTCAATTTTTCCTTTCTCCCCCCCCCCCCCCCCCCCCCCCAATTTCATGTCAATCTAACACAGTACGAATTGTGTAAGTCTAGATCCACTAAATACAGCCTGACATTGACTTATTCAAAAACCAGAAATAGTTTTTGAAAAATATGTTCAAGAAACACTTGATTTTCAATCTGTGTATAGACCAGCAATTTACAGCGAGTGATCAAAGGTCAATTTGTCTATAAAGTTATGGACAAAATTGACATTTGATCACTCACTTAAACTTGTAAATCTATACGAACAAAATATCGTACTTCAGTTGCTTTAATGACGTATCCTTACGTTTAGAAAAAAAATCATTACACTTTTAAAAGTTTATATTGACTAAATAATGGAGCGCTTTTTCAGTCCTTGATTTGTATTTCTTCGATGAACTCTACTTCTATCTATTAATACTTTTTTCGGTTAAAATGAACATATATTTAAGCGAAATCATTTTTCTTTTAAGGTGTTACAGTCGTTCTCTTCCCCTTTAACCTTTTTAATGTTCACGGCCTATTGTTGCCGCATGCAAAGCCTTCATAGAAATTAAGGACTAAAATCAGCACATACATGCAGTGTGATCTTAGCCTACAATGTTTTGTATGTCTATACTTCCTCCTTTATTATTTTGGAAACACTAAAAGCATACTCGTTGAAGCTGTCCCAAAAGTGGGATATAGGTAAAGCAGTCTTGCGATCAGGAAAAAAATGTGAAAAAAACTGTTTGCAAATTATACCCGCTTTGTACGTGCACTTGCAGCGCGCAAATCGGGGTATAATTTTCTTACTTTTTGCAACGTTTTGTCATCCTGAATGCAGGACAGGTGCTGTAGAACGCAGAACCCCTAACCACCGCGCTGGACCTATCGGGATAAAATCTACTGATCGATCATACGCGAGAAACAACCCCTAGCGACAACTTATTTTGGAGACAATTTACAAGAGTGACTTTCCAAAAAGTCTTAAGATGCCTCTCTGAAAATTATCGTCACTAAATTTGCGCTTTCGTTTAAAAATACACATTTCTTGCATAGCACATTTATTGAACCCCTTCAAACATATATCCTTTCTATAACACAATACAAGTCCAAATCCGGTAACTTTGATATAACTTGTATCCTAGTAACTATTCAATACATCTTCAAAATTGCAACACTTTAAGGAACTGACACACTTTTAAGATATTTTGACACATTTTATGGTGAGGTACTACTTTGAGAAAAAATATATATATGCGTTACATATTGAAATGTCCAATTGAAAAGATGTGTTTTTATGAATAACCGACAATGGTGTGAAAGTAATAGATGCATAGTGAATGTCTAACTGTCTGTTTTTAAGTTCAAGACTAATAAACGATGGGAAGGGGTTTCAATCCTCCAATACATCATCCATGTAGGATCAAACTGTTGTAACTTTAGGTAAAATAAACTGCAGTTACGACCGTTTGGTCATCCGTCGATAATATTCCAATCTCTGTTATCACACGACTGTACTCGCTACCAAATATGTACAGTCGCGCTTATCTATATGGTCTGACCCTTTTCTTCTTGTCCTTTATTTAGAGGATAATCTTTTGTTTCCGTGTAAGATAGATTTATATTTCATTGAGTGAACAACAAAAGCTATATTTTCACGAGTGGTCAAGCCATAATTGAAATTTTAGCCTTTATTGTTAAAAAAAAATGAAACATTAATCGTTATTATTCGACAAACAAGCGATTGTTCTAATTCTTTAATGCAAAAGTGAGACAAAATGAAAAAAAATGGACAAATTTTCTTCAAGCGTATCAGTTTGCACGTGAATGCTATGCAAACGTTCATGATGATGTCATTTAATGGGTTCCGTTTACATAACGTCAGACAGGGTGAAATAAATATGTAATACGTACTTAGTGTATTATATGGAAAAAATATCTAACGAGGTTGGGAGAATTGAAAATTGTCGAGGCTCTGTCGAGACAATTATCAATTCTCACTACTGAGTTTGATTTTTTTTCATACAATACACTAAGAACGTATTATATTTATCTTATAACCTCTATTTGTCTTGTTTTCGTCGGTGTTTCTAACTGAAATACAAGTTTCTAAAAATAACCACATTATACAAACTAGATTAATCCTCTCTCAGTTCTGATCTGTGTCCTCACACGGCGCTCATGTTTAAAAAAAAAAACTTGAAGCCAAATTGTAATATCATGCAACGGATCATTTATATGCGCTGTCGAAGAAACAGGCCCTGCATTCAGAACGCGAACACGTTTGTGAACATTAAGAAGCTTTACCTCACTTTGCACATGATTTCACGTGCAATGTGGGGTTTGTATTTCTAAATCGTTTCGCAAAGGTTTCCATTTTGAAAGAAAGGAAAGTTCTTTAGATTAGAAATCACCAATTTTGAATAATCTAAAATTCAACTTGTGATTTCACTGATAAATAATTTATAATGCAGTCGCGTTTTTTAACTTCAATTTTTCATCATTTATTTATAAAATTCTGTAACTGTATGTTGTTTACGATTCATTTACCGGGTTTTCAAAATAATATTAATCAAATTTTATAAGCGATGGTTTTAACCCTTTCCTGTTTTACAAAATTTTGGACCTGTCCAAATTCAAAGGTTTTGCAGACACAAATTTAAAGTGTATTTAAATTGAAAAATAACCATTCAGTAGGGTAGAAAATAGTGTGGAAAAAGAAGAAATTGCTTGTCAGAAGCAATTTCTTCTTTTTTTCATAATGTTTTCTCAATTATAAAATTACAGGCACGTAAAGCAGGGATTAAAAAACAAAGGGTTAAACCCGCTAACGTCCGCGTCTGACTGATTTTTTAGTGATGTGTCCGTGGTATAGAGATAGAGCGTCGCCCCCTTGATCCAAAGATCCAGAGTTCGATTCCCGGGAGAGGCTATCGATCTTGGTTCTTCCATTGACCCACTCATTCGGCGCGAGTACTGGTGAATTTTCCAGGATGCAGAATCGACAGGGATTAATCTAAGTAGTAAGAACTTGTTTCCCAATGATGTAAAATAAATAGGTTTAAACCTAAATCTTTGTGTCATGGGACGTCATAATACGACCCTCTCTCCGTAATATGCTGTTGGCTTATTTTAAAGCACAATTTCCTACCATTTGTTGAGAATCTTGTACAAGTTCGCAAGACTCAACTGTAGGGGAAGGTGCTCGTAAAGACCATGTGTAAGTCACATAAAAATTGTGTTTTTGAAGATCAACATGTGCCGAGTCGTCATTTAAAAGAGGGCAGACATCATACAGCATTAACCGGAAGTTGAGAGTAAACATGGACTGCAAGTTATAATTTCGCACAATATTCTGAAAATGTAAACCTTACTGAATAAATCTTGAAGACTTCATTAACGACGTGGAGACTTTACCAGATTTGGTGCGTTTTTTGGCCATTAAGATTACTAGTATTTGCTACTAACTGTGAAATGAGAGGTCGACTTTCCAACAAGCATACTCAGCGCATATGTAAGTGCAAGTGTCAATAAGTAAATAGAGGATATTGAATGAGTGGTCATTAAATATCGAATTTATTATACGAGTCATCTATAAATAGATAAAAACGAGGCTGCGCTGAGTTTTTATCTGTTTATAGATGACGAGTTTTATAAATTCGGTATTTGATGAGCACAAATTTGAAATTCTATTTATAATATGACCCAAATGTTGGTGATAAAATGAGAAAATTACGATATTTATCGATTCTTGTTATTCCGCGAAACATATAACGCCGTTTGCAAAATGACGTCAGCAGATCCATTATGACGTCATTTTCCTAACAAAATCACAATGTTGTTCTTCGTTCTCAGCTCATTTGCATAGTTATTCCACTAGTGTTATAACACCCGTGTAATATCAAAAATATTCAACGGTGTTATTTCACTCCGGCGACGTAGGTCATATTATAAACTCATTAATAGCATTTCTCTGTAAGCACTTATACTTTTAAATAGGGGGTGTGGCACGCTATGTCTCAAATATTGATTTAATTTAAATACGAGGTTAGGGCTGACCCAAAGGTAAAAATAAGTTTTAAAAAATCTTGAAATCACTTCTGGTTGCCATGGAAACAGACGTTAGAGACTGAAAAAGTCTTTTTTTGCGAGTTTTTAAAGTAAAATACATCAGTTATGCAGAACAAACTAAAATAAATACACACAAGATATAAGTACCCCATCATGGTTCTCTCAAATGAATCAATAATATTTTTGGACATACGTTGTTTACTTATGTTTCCATAGTAACAACACACATACCCTTCTAAAATATTGATTTTTGCATTTTTTCAAATGTAATTACAAAATACAGACTTTGTTTTCTGTTTTACAATGAACTACCACATTAACATTCACATAATAATTACTTTTGTGTTAGTTGCTATGGCAACGTGAATTCATATCCCTTAAATGAAGGCAATTTCAGAACATCTTAAGAGTCCTCAATTGACTAGAAAATTGAACTCCAATTCAATGTTATGATAATTTATAAAATTGCTTAAATAGACCTTTTAGGACACATAAGATTTTTTTTTCAAAAACTTGTAGGAAATGGCCTGTTGCTATGGGAACAATTATGTAAAAATGCACAAAAGCCCATTTTTAGTCCTTGGATACGAGTATCCAACGCTAAGCTACCTGAATATGTCTTCATCTTAAATGAATTTCAAACTTTTCTATAACTTATATATCAAAATAGTTGTGTACACCGGTTTCATTTCTTAGGGAAAAGGCTGCAAAATCACCACAAAATGCTTAATTTTGGGTTGTATCGGCGAATTACCATTGCAACTATTACGATATTTGTTTTTTTTTCTTATATTTTGATTGAGGCTTATTTGATCTCTTTTCTTACCACACGTAAACTGTCAGGCGCTTGAAATAACTGATTAATGAAAATGATAGAAATGGCTGCCATGGTAACAAAAATGCCCAATGATTTTTTTGTAGTTTTTAAAAGAGCACTTTTTTTTAGATCTGTCCCAATAATCATCACCGGTTAATCATGCTGCAAAAATTTAAAAAAGAACGCAGAAGTTACAAAAGCAACATTATTATTAGCCATAGTTACCGTTGTCAAGGTAACCAATATACACAACAACAAAATAATTTGTATCTAAGTTGCTCCTTTTATGTAATGAATTCCATCTACTTATCAAATGTCAGTCATAATCGAAGAAAAAAGGAAATCATTAAAAACATTTTGAGATCAATTTATCAAAATAAGCCACATTCGTTGTCATGGTAACCAACCTTTTTGACACTAACCGACACAACAAAAAAATCTAGTACAAAATTTTAGGGACTTAGTCTAGCCAAAACATACAAAATCAACCATCTTCATGTAAAGACCAAATTATTTAGCCTCAAAAAAAGCTTAATTTTGCAAAGTTCCGTGCTTTGAAGGTCGTTGCTATGGTAACCAGATGATCTTTAAACATTTTTAGTCAATTTCTTCTACTATCCTTAGCCCCTTCCTGTATGTGAAATTTCATAAAAATCGGAGACCAAGTGTGCCAAAAATGAATAAGTCGTTACAGAGAATGGGTATTAAATAGTTACTCATCTGGTCTTTAAATGAATTGCAATCTAAGTTTGATCATATAAGATTGGCCTCATTTTTTTCAGTCCAACGCATTTCATTGGTAATTCTAGATACAATATGTTTCTCTTTATGTCAATAGTTAATGAACTCGCAAATATGTCTATCAGATCACATCTCGAGGAGATTAACGCCATCGTCTGTGTTCGTGAACATTTCCGAAACGCAAGACAATGATCTTAGACCTTTATGTACACAAAAACTAGACTTTTATTCTCGAAGATAAGCTTGATTTTGTCAATCCAACATTCGGTTATGCAAATGATTATGCCGCGATAATCTGATTATAGGCCTAACTTGATGAATATTAAGAATCTGCAACATTTCTGACTCGAATTTGAATACCGCTGCATTACCGCTTCTCTGCGTGGGCATATTTCACGTGACTAAAATCTCATTTAAATATATTTTACTTTATACGACGGATTATGCGTTTCAAGAAAAAAAACGCCGTTTGTAGATTGATTTGTATTTTTATGTAACTCATCTTTCATAAGACTAAATCAAGAAAAAATATTCAAAGAATGTTCACGAAATTGCGATTTCTTTTACTCTTTACACAGACGGGGGCTTTAAACGACGTCAAAATATGTCTTAGGTGTTAGAAAAAAATGAAGTGTGAACTCAAACGTTTGCAAAACGTCGTTTGTGAGTAAACCAAATGATAAGTTTATTTGGGTAGATTTTGTGCAGTAAGCCTTGAGTTCTATATAGTTTTGAAAATAACCTATACACAAGTGGTGTTTTTTCGGGGGGGGGGGGGGTGTCAGTATTCTTACACCGTGCTCTACGGGTATCTATCGATCACATCATCACAAATTTAAATGAGTGATCATAGGTCAATTATCTATATACAGATATAGAAAAAATGACCTTTGATCACTCACTTAAACTTGTTTATCTATAATATATGTTTACGTATTTTTTTTTTCATTTAGAAATTGGTCTTAAATGAAGAGATCAGGATAACAAAATAAAATCGGCGCAAAAATTTCGACAATTTTTCCCGATTTCGAAAATCGTGCCGAAATCGGTGTGGCTCGGTAAACGTCATCGTTATTCGTAGAAGGTAAATCGGCGTTATTCGGGGCCGGATCGGCGTGCCTGCTTCGGCGATGAAAAACGACAATCGGGAACCCTCGGCGATTCTACGGAAAAGATCTCGGGAATAATACGGGCGCATCCATGAAAGCGCGTCATTTCGCACGTGGTTCATATGACGTCACAAATATAACCGAGAATGACGCTGCGAAAAACAAAATCTACGTAAGGCAAAAATCGGGCATACTATGATTTGAAAACAAAATGCAGTGTTTTACTGCGTTTTGCTTTCAAATCAATAATATGCCAAAATAATTTCTACAGACGATCTGAAAGCATAAAATGAATTTGCTTTTCTTCAAGCGAATTAACCAAAGTACCACCAGGAGCCGAATTACCTAAAAATGGATCAAAAATTACTACACTTACGTCCGAGGTACTTTCAAGTTTACGGAAATGTCCGAGTGATGTTCCGAATGGAAAAACGAATAACGCCCATGTACGAGTAGCACCGATACTTGCCGATTAACTACGAAGAGATACGCGACAAGCAGCTTCATCCACACCGACCTACAAGGAGGGACAACGCTCTGTGGCGATACTTTCCCGTAGTACTACGAGTTACCTCGAATTACATCAAAGTGAACATTAATTTCGCAATTATTTCGTTTTGATCCTTAAATTACTGTACTATCATTTACATACATAGATACGACGGTACAAAAAAGATGCCTCAGAAAGAAAGGTATCCAGCTTCAATAATTACACCTCCTTTAAAGAGTATCTAAGTTCAACCATGACTGCCTTTTTAAATGGGGTCTTTGGTTGTTGTTGGCTAAAGCAATTTGCGACTCTAAGATCAATATCATAGCTGGGTTGTTGTTGTATTTCTTCATTACCATTGGAATAAGAATTGTATACCCAGCGTTCAAAATCGGATCACCATCTTCAAAAAAAAAAATGAACTTGTGTATTCGATCGGCTTCCATCGGCGCATGTCGCACTAAATCTTACTTCGTCTAAGTACTTCGTAGTAAGAAATCAGGAGAGTTAGTCTACGTCGTATCATATCGAAGAAATTCGGCTCCGTAACTCGTATTACTTCGGAATAAAATCGCGACAGATCGTAGTACATCGGATCGCATCGAAAGTTATTTCGTAGCGAGTCGGGAACACACCGACTGTGTCTTAAAAAAACGCCATATTCATGGCTATTCATGGATTGTCGGAGACGAAACGGTTCAAATTCGTAGCACATCTGGGAAAATACGCTATGCCGCTATAACTACGATTATTTTGGAAGTTAACATCAAATCGTTCCCTATAAAACGCCTCCAAGTCATTACCCCATGAATGGCTTATGATCCACTTAACCAAATTGTCGAATCCACCTTACCAACTATGGAACTTGAAAATTCAAACATGCAAAACAAGTTTCAAGATATATTAAGGAAACTAAAATGTGACTTCTCGACAGTATTTCCGGGATTTGTCCCCAACACAAGCGGATGACGCACGACGCAAGACGGATTAAGTAAGGATTCCATATCAATTGTCTTGACCTACGAAAGGGTTAACTGAACTTAACTCCGCGGAAACGACAAGATCAGCATAATGTCTCATTATTCATCACCACGAACTGTTACTTGTTGCAACAGATTATTCTTCAGCCTTGCATTTGGTCTAGACTGTGCTGTATCAGCTAAATTTGAAGACTGTATAAATATACAAGTTTAAGTTAATAATCAAAGGTCATTTTTATCTATAATCGTATAGACATAATTGATATTTTGGCCCGAGGTTATAATAAAACTTTTCTCATGCTCAGGCTCAATTTTCTTAAATCTTAAACTAAAATAAATGCGAGAGAATAAAATATAATATTAATAAGTAGTATTAATATTATTATTAATATCATCTTTTATGTTTATACATTTAAATGATTAATAAAAAAGATTTACAGCTTGAATCTCATATTGAAATTTGAGAAAATTTAGAATTGAGCCTGAGAAAAGATTGATAACCTCGGGCCTTGATCGCTCACTCCAAAGTGTGCATCTAAAGCGTTCGATCAGAGTAAGTAAGTGTGGTATCCGTGGTCAAAAGGTAGGGCGTCGGCCTCTTGACCAAATGCTCCCGAGTTCGATTCCCGGGAACTGCTTTCAATCTTAATTCTTTTCATTGCCCACACATTTGGCGAGAGTAGCGGTGGCCATGGTTTTCCAGGAAGCAGAATCTAAAAAGACTAATCTAATTTCTAAGAACTTGTATCTCAATTTGTGTGTAATAAATAGATTTCAACCAATCACTGACTTATAGATATTGTAAAGATTCGGGGGGTAGAATTTTCTTAAATTTTCTCTATGACATTTTCGGTAAAAATTCAGTTGCTAATCGAAAATGAACTTGTCAACCGAATCAATCATAAGTCGGGCGTGGCAAAGTGACCCTCGTTATTTACAGCACATTATTGGAACTGGTTTCTTGTGTAGGCGCATTGAATGCCGTAACTACAGCTTATCAGTCTTGCACGAATGCCTCCCAGCTACCCAGCGTAGCCATTCTCCTACTATACTTTTAGTGCTTTGATTATTCGGCGTACTCTGTAGCACTTAAGTATGACGATGGAGGACCACGATGGAAATAAGAAATTTCTCTTTATTGTGTTATTCCTGGTTTGGGTGCATATAGTGGGTAGATGATTGTTGTTTTTTTTTAATAGTTACAATATTTTCTTACGTGTGTATCATCTCTCTCGTTTAATCACGTTTTCAATCTCATCGGCGATCAGCAAACCTGCTTTCAGGATGCGAAAATGTTTGCAAACGTTTAGAATTTTGAACCCACTTTGCACGTGATTAAACGTGCAAAGTGGGATACAATTTCTAAAACGTTTCGAGGTGTTCATCTTGAACGCAAGGCTTGTTTAAATAAAAGTAAACTGGGTTTACAAACGAATTACTGACGTCGAAAGGGACATGGTTTTCTGCATTGGATGTTTGTCTAAAAAGTATTAGCTTACATTTATTGTGTTCTTTCCAGTCATGTGGTGGTGGTTGCTAACCATTTATCAACTCGGCTGTTTTCGGAGAAGACTTAAGGTATGGACATCTCCTTGGCGCTTTTGGCCATGGTGTTAGCGTTAGACTGAAACATTGGTCATATCTCTGTTCTTATTAAAGATACCTTTATGAAACCTGGCACGTGTGTTCAACATCAAAAGAGTTATCCAGACTATCAAGGGGGTTGCTCTGACAGTAATTGTGTAAGAGTTTGTTTGTTTGTTTGAATGGGTTTTACACAGCTTTCAACAAATTCGCAGTTATATCGCGGAGACCGGAGCACCTAACAATGGATTCCTTGTATTTCTTTTACCTATACTACCATTACACCTTTTCCTAGCCTCCGACTGCTATCTCACATAGGTTTACGATTATCTACCCATTGGTGAGAGACAAACGTCAGAAAGGATATTTGCCGCCACCGGGGATCGAACCCACGACTTCCAGATTGGAAGTCTTATGCCTAACCAACTGCGCCATGTTGGCAGCAATTCTGTAAGAGTAATTGCCCTTTCTCGAACGAGATTATTTGCATTCTCAACCATCTACAGCGGTGCAGTGCGCCCAAAGGCTGTGCTCGTTATTAAATGTATTTTTATCAAGAATCTGCCGCTGGTATAGTAGGAGATGATTAAAGACATTGTGGACGACAGACGTCGCAAGACGGATGCAAGGCGATAACAATAGCTCGACTTGATCACCACCTGTTCAGGTGAGCTAAAAAAAAAAGGAGTGTTCCTACTTACAAAAGACCACTCAAGTTTTACACCTGGTGCCAATTAGTTTGTGTTTTACAATCCTATTTCATTAAATTATCAAAGAACGTGACCATTTAGGGATAGATATTTGAATAGGGGGTAGAATCCACGAAAACTTTTTTAACAAGAGCCCCGCAAAGTAAATAGTACATTCGACTCGGCTGAGACTGCTTGACTGATGACCAACACTTTGACCAAATGTGAAGTCTGATCTTTACTTTTGGGGGAACCTTTTTGAAAGGCAAAGGCATATCGTGAACAACATGGGAAAAGTGTTTAAATGATTCACCAGGTGTTCTATTTTTTTTTAAGTAGACCTATCCTTTTCTTATTAAAAAGAACATTAATTAATATATCATCCCAGGTTTATGCCTTGTCTGTCATGTGATATCTCATTTGACCCTTATAATCATTCTAAAACTAAAAAGCCATGAATGGCTTGAGTCGCTCCACAGCTTGAAATTCTTGTAATAGCAAATCTAAGTTTAAACTAGATTTTTAGATATTTTGGATTCTACTGATGTTGAAATGATTTTCGAAGTTTTTGCTATATAACATATAGAGAAATGACCTCCATCCATAAAGTAGGTATTTTTCATCAAATTACAATAACTTTTGGCTGCATGATAATAGGTCACCCAAGGATCATACCAACATTCTGAGAAAATGGTTTTCAAAGTTTCCACTATATATCATATAGAGAAATGACCTCCGCCCATAAAATACATATTTTTCATCCAATCACAATAATTTCTGGTGTACTGATAAAGAGTCACTCAAGGATCATTCCAGTGAAATTTGGTTGATATCCATCGATTACATTCTGAGAAAATTGATTTTCAAAGTTTGCACTATATATCATATGTAGAAATGACCTCTGCCCATAAAATACATATTTTTCATCTGATCACAATAATTTTGGTGGACAGATAAAGGGTCAGTCAAGGATCATTCCAGCGAAATTTGGTTGATATCCATCAATTACATTCTGAAAAAATTATTTTCTAAGTTTCCACAATATAACATATATAGAACAAGTGCATGTCGTATTGCGATGCAATACAGGAGTCCCCCACCGGATAACAAAAAATCCTTTCTTATAATATATTTCCTACTTACTAGATCTATAACTGTATACAAAATTTGAAGTTGCTAGCACATTAGGTTTTGAACAAAATGTCCCAAACAAAAATATAAGAGTAATAAAAACAATCAATGGCAAAAACTCCAAAAGTGGGTGGATAAGAATGATTCTTGTACATGCCACTTGTCCTCAATGAGATCTATAAGTGTACCAAGTTTGAAGTTGCTAGCACTGATGGCTCAGGAGATATGGTCCGGACAAAAATGTCAGGATAAAAAACAACAATAACGGACAATAACTAAAAAAGTGGATGTGGCAGAGTAACAGTTCTTGTGCGTTACACTTCTTCTTAATGAGATCTACCAGTGAAAAAAGTTTGAAGTTTCTAGCACTTATGGTTTAGAAGATATGTTCCGGACAAAAATGGTAAAAAAACAAAAAGTGCAATAACTCAAAAAGTGGGTGTGGCAGAGTAACAGTTTTTGTACATGACACTTCTCCTCAATGAGATCTATATGTGTACAAAGTTTAAAGTTGTATAGTTTAGGAGATATGATCCGGACAAGAATGTAAGACTAAAAACAACAAAGGGCAATAACTCAAAAAGTGGACATGGCACAGTAACAGTTCTTGTACATGACACTTGTCCTTGATAAGATCTATCAGTGTACAAAGTTTGAAGTTGCTAGCACTTATGATTTAGGAGATATGATCCTGACAAAAATGTAAGGGTAAAAACAACAAAGGGCAATAACTCAAAAAACGGGCGTGGCAGAATAACAGTTCTTGAACATGACACTTGTCCTTAATAAGATCTATAAGTGTACCAAGCTTGAAGTTGCTAGTACTTATAGTTTAGGAGATATGATCCGGACAAGAATGTAAGGCTAAAAACAACAAAGGGCAATAACTCAAAAAGTGGACATGGCAGAGTTATGGTTCTTGAACATGACACTTGTCCTCAATGAGATCTATATGAATACAAAGTCTGAAGTTGCTAGCACACATAGTTTAGGAGATATGTTCCGGACAAGAATGTAAGGGTAAAAACAAGAAAGGGCAATAACTCAAAAAGTGGGCGTAGCAGAGTAACGGTTCTTGAACATGACACTTCTCCTCAATGAGATCTATAAGTGTACCAAGTTTGAAGTGGCTAGCACATATGGTTTAGAAGATATAGCCTGGACAAAAGTGTGACGGACAGACGGATGGACAGACAGACGGACGGACAGATGGAATCGAGCAAACTTATAGTCCCCAAACCGGTAACCGGTGGGGGACTAATAACCTCCACCCATAAAATACATATTTTTCATCCAATCACAATAATTTTTGGTGGACTGATAAAGGGTCACTCAAGGATCATTCCAGTGAAATTTGGTTGATATCCATCAATTACATTCTGAGAAAATGATTTTCAAAGTTTCCACTATATATCATTTGTAGAAATGACCTCTGCCCATAAAATACATATTTTTCATCTGATCACAATAATTTTTGGTGGACTGATTAAAGGTCACTTTAGGATCATTTCAGTGAAATTTCGTTGATATCCATCAATAACATTTTGAGTTTCCACTATATAACATATAGAGAAATGACCTCCGCCCATAAAATACATATTTTTCATCCAATCACAATATTTTTTGGTGGACTGATAAAGGGTCACTCAAGGATCATTCCAGTGAAATTTGGTTGATATCCATCTATTACAATCTGAGAAAATAATTTTCAAAGTTTCCACAATATAACATGTAGAGAAATGACCTCCGACCATAAAAAAACATATTTTTCATCTGATCACAATAATTTTGGTGGACTGATAAAGGGTCACCCAAGGATCACTCCAGTGAAATTTGGTTGATATCCATCAATTACATTCTGAGAAAGTAGGCTTTTCAAAATATCCACTATATATCATATAGAGAAATGACCTCTGCCCATAAAATAGGTATTTTTCATGTGATCACAATAATTTTTGGTACACTGATAAAGGGTTTCTCAAGGATCATTCCAGTGAAATTTGGTTGATATCCATCAATTACATTTTGAGAAAATGATTTTCAAAGTTTCCACTATATAACATATAGAGAAAAGACCTCAGCCCATAAAATACATATTTTTCATCTGATCACAATAATTTTGGTGGATAGATAAAGGGTCACCCAAGGGTCATTCATGTAAAATTTATTTGGTATCCATCAATTAGAATGTGAGAAAACTCACTTTTTACCATATTTAGAAATTAGCAATGCCCATTAAATCAATGTTTTTCATTGGATTCAAATTTCTTGAACAACTTTTAAAGAGGGTCACCCAAGGATCATTCCTGTGAAGTTTGGTTGAAATTCATCCAGTAGTTTCTGAGAAGATTTTTAAAGAAAAAGTTAACAACTGGACACACGGACGGACACAATGCCACGACAACAGTCCCAGTGGCTTTCAGCCAGTGGAGCTAACAAGACGATGAAATGGCCCTAGATCAATCACATGGGTTAAAAGTTGAGCCATGAACACAAAATGTATGATTTGGTTTATCTTTTATGACCTGATAAGCATTCTGACCAAGTTTTGTGAATAATATGCCAAAAATGTGTTCAAGTTTTTTTAAGAAAGTATTATTTTTTGAAGAAAGTATCATTAAGACCCTTTTCTCATGTTTTTAAATAGAATGTTTCCTTTTACAACTCCATCTTTGTGCCATCAGAAATATTTTGACCAAGTTTTACGAAGATTGGGCCAAAATTGTGTCATCTACAGTGTAAAAACAGATATTGTCATTAATACCCTTTTTCCCCATGTTCTCCAAAGGTACCTTGCAATAACTGATAGGGTTCATTCTTGTCACCTGATAAGTAATTAATTTGCTTCGAGAAGAGTGAGCTTCATTGAATTGGGGCTTTCTGTGCAAACATGGAAATTCTCATCAATGTAACTTTCACCTTTTTTCTAATGAAAACATTCCACTTTTGATATTGTTCATACATTTGACCTTACAAAACTTTAAAACATTCACACTAAGTTTCATGAAGATTTAGTTGAAATTTCAACATAGAGAAAATAAACAGGGAGAGTGTGTTTCAATCCCTGCCCCCTTTTTTCTTATAATTGGGTTGTTCCAATTTTTTTTATGTTTGAGACCTGATAAATATCATGATTTTGTGAAGATAAAGTCGAAAATGTGGTGTGTGTGTTTGTCTGTTTGTTTTGGGTTTAACACAGTTCTTAATAGTAAAGTGGGTATATTTTAACGGCTACACAGGTTTTATATCATTTCTCAACCAGTAAAACCATACCATTTCATCCAAGCCACAATATGCCCATCCAACTGTGATGTATCATTTGTCCATTGGTGTTAACCAAATGATGCATGTCGACACAAATAAAAAACTTTATGTATGGAAGCTAGTTACTAGAGCTGCAGATCCCAGGATTGAGTCAAACATATTACCGAATGAGGTTATCACCCCTGGGTTCAGCATCATAAAATAATGCAAACAGCTTGCAAATTTTACCCTGCTTTGCACCTGTACTAGTCTGCAAAGCGTAAAAAATTGGCTTATTCTTTGCACTGTTTTTTCATCCTTCGCCTTGTCCAATAAGTGTAAATATGGAAACCATCATTATAGGCTGTTTCAAAGGAAAGTGGTACTTATGTCAGCTGTCAACAAACTGTTTTTTCTTACAACTTGCATTTGAGTAAAGCTGTCTTTTTTGCCTAAATTGCCTTGCTTTGAGCATATTATTCTTGTTTTGCAATACTTTTTTTTATAATTAAAATAGCTGTAATAACTTATTTTGAAAATGGGGTTAAAAGGGACATATAGAAAAGGAAAGGTGTAGTTTTATCCAATAAATACATCCATATTTATTAACAATACAAATATGACATTGCTTTTGATAATTAAGTTCGTTTGCATAATGAATTTGTACCCTAAAAACATATAAAACAAGAGCTGTCACTGTAAGATGACAATGCCCCCGACACCGCTTTGATAGTAATAAGGAAGTTATGGCCAATGTTAAAGTTTTTGGACGGAATGACGGACGGACAGACGGACGGACTGACAAGTCAAATTTATTATGCCTCCCTATCGGGGGCATAATAAGGACAATGACTGAAAATATCTATATACCACTAATACCCCTTTTCAGGGGAGGTTCTTTTAGTACAAAATGACAAAAGAAAACATATTGGCATGATAACAACACATTTTTCTATCAGACATACAGGGGGTGGAGGGGGTTTAATTTAAAAAAAAAATTAAAAATGTGTGCACTAAACCTACATTCTGTGTATCCATTTGAATTGTCAAGTTAAGATGCTTCAAATGAGTAACCATAACATAGTGTTTTATAGGAAAATAATGATACGAGCCAGTGCGTGACATTTCCAACAATTTCACAGGTGCGCATAGCAAAGAATCTGGCCAACCTGTGCATCCACACAGGCTGACCAGAGACTTTGCTTTGTGCTATAAGAAAGATTAGCTCTTAACCCCTCTTCAGGTGGTCAAAATAATATTCATAATGCATTGTGTGGCTGTTTATGTTGCTCAATATCTCAAGATCATGCACACATGAAATTGTTGGAAATGTCACACACAGGCTAAAAAACCTCCAAAGATATAACCTCCTCTTACTAGTACCTTTGTCCAAGTATAATGCCTGAAGACATACAAAATATAATTGGTTTTCATTCAAAGTAAATCTGTGACCTTTGCTACAGTCCTAAGTGATTCAAGACCAAGCTTACCACTTCTCTGATTGAGATATTAAGCCTTTTTAAACAAAATTATCACAAAGCTCCTATTTCCATATTTTGTTTGTTTGTACAGGGTTTAACACAAGTTTTTTTAAACTTACAGACATATCCCTGCAGTTTGAGCACCTAACAATGGATTCCTGGTATTTTTCATCCCAGTACACGCACTACCATAATTTCCTTTCCTTCCTTCCAGCTGCTATCCCACATAGGTCTATGATTATCAACCCATTGGAAGGAGACAAATAGTCGGAAAGGACAAGTGCTGCCATCCAGGATTGAACCTGGGACCTTTTGAAAGATATTCTGACACTCTAACCCTACCCTTTGACAGTGGCCTATTTCTTTATTTCACAGATCTAGCTGAATTATGAAAAAAAGAGAAATCCTTATATTGGATAATCATTCCAAAAGAATACCTAAAACCTTACAACTTTATTGTCTTAAGAAATTTTAACTATTTTTTTTTATTTTTGTAAGTATATGTTTAACATGTATTTGTTTATGTACAATAAGTAAGAAAACAATATTAAAAATATTATGCTGATTCTTAGGATCTCAACCAAATAAGCACAAATGTAGCACATTTATTCATCATTTAACCTTTGTCATGCTAAATCTTGGATATCCATGCCTTAGCAGGAGATAAGACCAAGATCAGCCTGCACATAACTGCAGTCTGATATTAGTCTATTCCACCTTATTCTTTTTTAAACCAGAAAGTCATAAAAAGAGAGGGTTATTTTAAACAATAATAAATTAATAAAAGATTTCAGCATCTTGGTTTTAATGCAATTTTTCTAAGGTTTTCCCTCAGCATGACAAGGGTTGAGTCATCAAAAATCCATGTTTAGGCAGCCCATACACTATCAATATCTTTGTCAATAATATATACAATAACAATGAATCAATCTTCAATAATGCCAATACCCAAATAACCAAATAGTCATTCTTAGGCAAACTCTGAATGATAATTTGATATACTAATTGAATCTTTATCTGTATTGTTTTTGTAATATGTTGCACTATTGGCCGGAGGCCTGAAAAACTTTGAAATAAATAAAATGTGAAATGTCAAAAATACATAGAGGATATTGAATGAGTGGTCATGAAATACTGAATTTATTCAACAAGTCATCTATAATTAGATAAAAACGAGGCTGCGTCGAGTTTTTATCTGTTTTAGATGACAAGTTTAAAAAATATTATGTTTTATGAGCACAGATTCTATATTCTATTTATAATATGACCCGAATTGTGGCAAAATATCGTCAAATAATTGAAATTCAACATTTCAGTTTTCCGCGAAACTTATAACGCCATTTAAAACTGACGTCACAATATACACATTATGATGTCATTTTCGCGGTTACAAAATAGTGTTGCTATTCGTTTATAGCTCATTTGCATAGTTATTCCACTAGTGTAATAACACCTGTGTAATATCAAAATTATTCAATGGGGTTATTTCACCCCCGCAACGTATGTCATATTATAAAATAGTATTACCAATCTACTAATTTGATAATATCATTGATTCTGTACGAGTAATAAATCAAACTGATACTTATATTGATAAAATATTTGTCTGTATTATTGACAGTACATTGGCCTGTTTGGATACCAAACAACCATATTCACATTCTAGAACCTTCTAACAAAACAAGGGTTGTTTGTGAAATGTTTATGTACCCATTACAGCAGGTCAATTGTAAATTAAAAACGAGCATTGACTCAAAAAGTATGATGAGTACAGTTACCGTTCTTTTGCACTGAACTATTTTTCCAATGAGATCTATCCATCTGTGAAGTTTCATGATTCTAGCCTGCACACTTTATGAGATATGCTCAGGACAAAGAACAATCTATGGACGGGCGGACAGACAGACCAACCAAACAACTGACAAGTGCAAAGCAATTAACACCCTCTTGGGGCATAATAATCTACTACTTAACATTTTTGTTTGTGTTTATCAACTGTGACATAATTAAACTGTAACATAACTAAAACATTATGTAAAGAATGTTGGCTAATATTACATATGAGAACTCCCAAAAGATGGAGCAATATTGATCTGAAAATGTATATTTTCCTCAATATATTTATGCAACAAACTTTGTGTTGTTGGGTACTCATTAGAACCCTAAAAATGAATAAACACAACATCTATATCAGATGAACAATGTTTGTTTGTAAAACGCTAATGCTCCCCTACCCCACACTGCCATTTTTTAGAAATGACCTTGACTGATGACCTTGAATGTGGTCCCAATAGAGGTGTCTTGTCCCAAGCAAAAAAATGTGAAAAAGATGAAAATTCTATCTCTTACCAATTTTAAGTCATACACAATGTAAAATTTTGGGAGACAAGCAGACAGGAAAAAAACAAAAAGCCCCTATTGATGCAAGGTATAATTACTTATTCAGCTTATTATTGCTCCCTCATATGAAGGGACTCCCTATGTATAGAAAGTAACATTGTGAAGTTGATATTCACCTCAATCAAAAACATTCTAAATGATTTGCTCAGTGCTCCATCCAATGTACTTAAATCAGTCATGCCAAGAACTCAAAAATGCTCACTTCAAAATTGTTTAAAATGATCTATATTTCATTTTAATTGATCAAAGTGTCAAACCATTCTTTTGACTTTTATGGATTTTAAAACACAAACAATAAATCACATAAATTTTATTAAAAGGAGATAACAGTATATATTGCTGATTTTGTCCAACTAGACAAAATAAACTATACTATATTACCTCCCCTTAATTTCATTTAAAACTGGCTTCTCCCACTCAATTCATTCATTTCCATTTAAAAATTCTTCACACTGTCAATTTCATGATGCTATTAACTGTACAACATTCAATAAATTATATCAACTTTTGCAGTTTCTGGTTAAGTTGAACAATATAAATGCATTTTGGCAGTAACAACAAGAGGACCTTGATGATCTTTATCACTCACCAGAGTACAATCATTTTAGGCTGAATGTTTTGAGAAAATAAAATTCTACATACAAATTAAGCAACCATACACTTAATTTTAATCAAAGACAAATTAATTGATCTGTCAGGCAAAGCTTAGTGGAAAGCTCTTGACATATACATGTAGTTTCAGAAGGAAATATTTTCCCAAAATATTACTATTGCAACCACTTTTTCTTTTCAAATTTCAATTCTTTGAAATATTTAACAGTAGACCAACAGGTTCTCTAAAGTTTTTGTGACTTATGATTGAAATTGGTAAATAAGTTTGTACTTTTGATAGAACTAGAACTGTCGCAGAGCGAACTAATACCCCCCACAAGCACTTTGTCAGAATGCAAGTGCTATTAGTGCAAGATGTGTTTGTAACAAATATTGATGTCATTTGCAGCATTTGCATGAAGTTTCATGTTTCTAGGCTGCTTGGTTTTTGAGTTAAGAGTCCGGAAATGAAAATTGAACCAAAATTGACAGTGACCTTGACCTTTGACCTATTTGACCCAAAAACAATAGGGCACTTCCTTGGATCATAAGCAACATTTGCGCAAAGTTTCATGCTTGTAGGTCACTTGGTTCTCAAGTTAGAGTCCGGAAACGAAATTTGAACAAAGGCTGACTGTGACCTTAACTTTTGACCTACGTGACCCAAAAACAATAGGGCACTTCCTTGGGTCATAAGGAACATTTGTATAAAGTTTCAGAATTGTAGGTCACTTGGTTCTTGAGTTAGAGTCCGGAAACAAAATTTGAAAAAAGACTAACTGTGACCTTGCCTTTGACCTACATGTATGTGACCCAAAAACAATAGGGCACTTCCTTGGGTCATAAGGAACATTTGTATAAAGTTTCAGGATTGTAGGTCACTTGGTTCTTGAGTTAGAGTCCGGAAATGAAAATTGAACAAAGGCTGACTGTGACCTTGATCTTTGACCTATGTGACCCAAAAACAATAGGGCACTTCCTTGGGTCATAAGGAACATTTGCATAAAGTTTCATGATTGTAGATCATTTGGTTCTTGAGTTAGAGTCCTGAAACGAAAAGGTCTACGGATTGACGGACAGATGGACGGATGGACAGACAGACAGACATGGTGAAACCAATATACCCCCCTCTACTTCTTAGGTGGGGGGTATAAAAATGGCTAGATAGAGAGCTACTGGACATTTATCCATCACAAAAGCTTACATCAGAGCACTTCATGCTCAGTCGAGCTAAAAATGATATGTGGCATACAGTAAACTATAACAGAAAGTTTGAAGAGGAATAGTATTTTTATTAAACCAAATTTTGGGTGAAGCAAGATGTGTTTGTGAAAAACAAAACTTTCAAAATAATTGACCTGGATTAGTGTCCTTGATCATGTCTAATGACCTTGGATTTGATAACTGTAAATGCATTTTGGTTTAAGCATGATTGGTCAGGAAATGAGCTTCACAGTTCTTTATTTAGGCCAGACTAATAATATATCGGCATTGAACAATAAAAAATACATTATTTTGGGCTTTTGCTTTACCTCTAACTTTCTGTCAAAGCTCATAGGCCAAATGCATAATAATCAACAATAAACAATAAAAGTACACAACATGTAGATTTACATATTTACATTTCATTGCACATTTCATTTGAAAAATATAAATACCCAAGTTTCTGAATCTTTTCCCAGAGTTTGACACTAACTACTATTTGCCACCAGCCTGAAGGACCTATTAGCCCTAAATCTTACAGGTCCTCCCTCATAATAATAGGTCCTCCTTGAAAGCTTTAAATATGTTTTCAACAATTCTTCTAACAACTAAATTGTAAGGGAAACAGCGTGGGAAAAGAAGAAATTGCTTGTGACAAGCAATTTCTTCTTTTTCTACTGTTTTTCCATAGGGTAAATGAAAATTTTACCGGACGTATTTGAAAAGCAACCATTTTTCAAACTGGATGAATAAGAAAAAGATATGGTCATTAGCTACAGGCTCAAAGGACCAGGCCCAAAAGACCTGGGGCATGGCAAATTCTACCAGTTTATGTGGTTTCTGTGGTCTAGTGTGGTTTCCGTGATCAAGTGGTAGAGCGTTGGCCTCTTCACTCGAAGGTTCTGAGTTTGATTCCCGGGAGCGGTTATCAATCTTGGTTCTTTCATTGGCCCACACATTTGGCGCGAGTACTGGTGAATTTTCCGGGAAGAAGAATCGAGAGGGATTTATCTAAGTTGTAAGAACTTGTTTCCCAATCGATGTAAAATAAATAGGTTTAAACCAAATCTACCAGTCCTCTCTTAAACTTACAGATCTCAAGCCCAAGACATGAAGTAAGCGTTGATTCCTTTCCAGAACAAAACAAATTTTCAAAAAGTTCTCTGTTCTAAAATTAAATATTCAGGAATCTAATGGCGGAGGAAAGGATATTACAGACAGATCAAAATGTTTCCTTTTTCAACGAAATGATCACAAAAAGTGTGTGGTTGAATAGGCAAGGACTTTTGAAGTGGAATATTTGAAGTTTCTTATACACATCATATTACAGAAAAATCCCTTAAAAAGAGCTTTAAGGGCAAGAAAAGTTGAAACGTGACATCTTTGAAAAATTTATATGTACCCAAATAAGTTTCTAATTTAGATTTCTCAATTTTTCTCTCTAGTCAAACTGACCTTCGAATATTCGTATTTTGGCAAGTGATTTTGACAAAGATCAGACTGCACATATGTGCATTCTGATCTTAGTCTACATCACCTGTCCGTCCCCTTTAATCAAGAATTGATAATCAGATTATCAGACGAATTCCAATGAAAACTATTGACTTTAAATTTTCAGCAATTCAGTGCTGTAACATTCACTCATTTTTAGTCATTGATAAACACCAAGGTTTGTAGGTGGCCTGAGTATAAATAAAACAATATGGGTGTCCCAGAACAAAAACTGTCCAGCCACATTTAAACGTTTGATCTTGAGCTGTGACCTTGATCTTGAAGCTATCTGAAAATTTCTTTCAAATAGCACATCTACTCATAGAGGATAAAAATTGTGCCACCATATTTCAAAATCCATCCATATATGTTGGAGTAATATCCAGACAAAATCAGAGGGACCATCAGACTACAAACAGATTCATGGACATACATTTGCACTTATGCACATTGATGATCTAGCGCAATAGGCAGTTAAAACTGTTTCATGCTGAACCATGCACATTCATTGAGCTATCATTGTGATGACAATGCCTTGCACACCACAAGCAGGCTCGATGACAGACATTTACAGAAAAGAAAAGTGTGTCCATGATTGTGAAATTGAAGGTGGGTAGTACATTCAGCTCTGGTTGGAATACATATTTAATGGCAGTAACAATTGCATTTCAGATCTGTTAAAAGAGTCACCCACTAATTGTCTGCATTACAACCATCAAATTTCTTCAACATATGTAGCAGGAAACAGTCCAATTTTACCGTTCAACTCCCCTTGCCACCACCCATCTGGTAATTTCTCATAGATATTGATTATACTTCCTACAATGCAGAATAGAATGTCTCAAATTAAACTTTGCTATAAGAAATCTAATCATTTGGATTCCAATCAAGTCGAACACTTACAATTTTGTAAAATATATGTTTTATCTGCAAAACATACAGTAAAAGACATGAAAGAAGGAGCAAATCTTTGAAGGGCCACCTAAATGTCATAACTACAGCTAGTTGAAGCTGTAGTTATGACTTTTAAGTCACCTATCCACAAAATTGATTAAAAGAAAATGGCAGAAAATGTCAGGAGTTCAATAGCCATGTAATTATAAATGAGTGTTTCAATGTGTCAATTATTTATTTCATTGAAAGTAGCGACTTTACGGGTTTTATATGGCAAGAATTAAGATAAGTGCACAGGTAAAGATGAGAGGGGGCAATGTCAGTCTAAAACCTTTATTCCTCAACAAAATTCTTTGTTGTAAGTACTTTATTGAATTGTCTAGACAAGAGGATTTCAAAGAGTACCTGCAACACAGGGTCTGTGCAAGAATTTTTTTTTTTTTTTAAATCGTAAAAAAACCCTCTATCTGTAGTTCTGTAAGTGCAAATCACAGAGGGAAAACTTATTTCTGGCCTGACTGGGTCCAGTGTTTGTTGTTTTTCAGCCCAGTCACAATTAGAAACTAGCCCTGCATTCAGGATGACAAAATGGTGCAAGCTGTTCCAAAATTATATCCCACTTTGCAAGTGCACTTGCCTTCAAAGCTGGATATAATTTGAAAACGGTTTGCAACATCTTGTTGGCCTGAATGCAGGGCTGGTATATTATTGTGACCTTGCTGAAAAGAACAACAGGAATGGTACCCACCAGGGCCAGAAATAAGTTGGCCCAGAGTGAACCACCATCCACTCACCTACAAACATGTTGAGTTCATCTGATTGGCCAGATTGGTATTCATAAATAGCTCTACATCGACCAATCACATTTCTTGAATCAGGCACGTCATCAAAATCATCATCATCTGTCAATCAATGGATAATCTTTTAAACAATTCTTGAGAAATAAACCAGTGAATTCAATATACCATAAACCAAATAAGATATGTTGTTGTAAAATTGATGCCCCCCCCCCACCAAAGTTTGACCTTGATTATTACCCATGAACTTTTATGGCAACTTTGACCTTGACAATCCATTAAGTGTATTAGTGGGCTAGAAATTGATTGATTGATCGATCGATTGGTTGATTGAATGGGGCTTAACACTGCTTTCATAATTATTGCTGATATATTGCAACGGCTGATGAACCTACCCATGGCTTCCTGTTATTTCTCTCACCAATACAACCATAACATTTCATCCAAACCACCTACTAAGGTGTACTACTTTTCATTCACCCATGCTGGGAGACATTTGACACTTATCACAATGATTTTTGTGAAATAACGAATGAAAGTTGGTAAATTATTATGCATTATATCCCTCTTTGTAGGGGCATAAAAATTCTTAAATTACATTTTTTCTTGAGTTTATGAACAAAATAGAATTGGAACTCCTTGGCTTAGAATATACATGTATCTATAATCTATAACCTTAGGCTGCTAATTCTAAGTATGGGAATGGAAATGGAAGGAAGAATCCTTGATTATCTAGAAGGATTCTCAAGAAACAAGGAGGAGGTCCATTTAGAAACAGTAAGTATTTACCCTTAGTTGTTGAGTCAAGCTGTTCTTAACTAAGTCTAGAATAGAAATGTTGTTAAGCAAGCCCTGGCAAACTCAATAAATTTTCTATTCTAGACTCTGTTAAAATGACTTTTTCTCAAACAAAATTGAGTTACAGATTCTTTTTCTGACATGGACAACTTTTTGTACGCTAAAATTCATATTTTTTTAACACTTAGATGAGGAAATGCCATGAAAATTTGAGTAAGATGATGTGAAGATCTCAAAGAGAATGTGATCTTTCACATGTGTATGATATAGATATCTCTGATGGCTATTTGTTACAGGAGACAAGGGGAGCTATGTGAGAAATAGTGATACCATGTTATACAAACACCTACCGTATAAATCATCACTAACTAAAGCCCCTACGGTAACATTATTTACATCATAACCTGTCCTTCCCTCAAGGGCGAGATTCCACGGTAACTTTAACATGCTTACCATCATACCCTGAAATAAACAGAATATTTATATATCCATCATGGAAAGTATACACAAGTTATAACAATACTTTAGGGACCAAACAAAACGAAATATTATGTCTAAATATCATTAGAAGTCAATGCTTTAAACACAGACTTTTTTTTCTTGCCATAACCCTTTTTTAATGAAATACATGTATTTAAGTAACTAACATGTTAAACAGGTTGGATATATCTCAATTGGCATTTATATAAGAGATGGTGAGAATATTTCTTGAATTCATGGAGGTATGAATATTAAAACCTTATTACACTATTATGAATATGCAAAGCCGATTTATACATAGGTGAAATTATGTTTTAAGTTTCTTACCTCAAATCAATAAATATTCTTTTCATATCCTAAAATTTTATAATATGAAGCAAGAAAGTAAAGAATTTTGGATAATAAGTTCAATTTTTAATGGGAGTACTTTTCATGGAAGCAAACAAAAACATACTCAAAATTGTTTTCATTTAGTAATGAAACCAATTTTTAGCAAATCAAAATGCATTAATCTTGATCAAATTATTTTCCATTTTCATCTACAACCTTTTTGAATTTGCATCAGTCTAAATTTTACATTTTTTGTTTATTTGAATGGGGTTTTACCCTACTTTCAACAATCTTTCAGTGATAGGGCTGGGGCTGGAGCACCTAACAAAGGATTCCTATCATTTTTCACATCAGTACTACCATTACATTCTTTCCTAGCCTCCAGCTGCTATTCAACAAAGTTCTACAATTATCAACCCATTGGTGGAAGACAAATAGTTGGAAAGGACGATTGCCACCATCTGGAATCAAAGCCTAGGACCTTTTCAATGATATTCCATAGCACCACAACTGTGCTATGACGGCATCTCTAAATTTTTGAGGAGAAGGGGTTGATACAAAATGGTAGGTTTACATACCTGTTTATCTCTATTTTGTTCTATATATTTTGAAAATTTGTGTGAAGGTTTGTCTGACCGGTCCAACTCTGCCAACGATGATGCAATCTTGTAATGATTGGCTTCTAGGAAATTGGTCATAAATATAACCTGAATGAGAAAAACAAGAGCTTCATAGACTTGTCATTTATAACATGACCTACATCTGTCATTATTGAATATATATACAGTCAATATTGCTCTAGCGACCACTTCTATTAAGTGACCATTTTCAAAATCCCCTTCTTTAAATCAAAATATCTTAACAAGAGGACCCTGAGGGCCCTAAATCGCTCACCTGATATTTCAAGTAAATTATCATTAAGACTCCATTTCCCATTGGCATGAACCTTCCCATTTTCAACAGAGTTCATTCTTGTGACCTGGCAAACATTTTGATCAAGTTTCATGAAGATTGGACTATATTTGTGGCCTTTGGAGCTCTTACGAGAAAATTGTCATTAAGGCCCCTTTTCCTTTAATATGGCACGTATACTTCCCATTTTCAAATGAGTCCATCCTCATGACCTAACAAACATTCTGACCAAGTTTCATGAAGATTGGACTATATTTGTGGCTTCTAGAGTGAAAACAAGAAATTTGTCATTAAGGCCCCTTTTCCCGTGATATGGCACGGATCCTTTCCATTTGAGCAATTTTCATAAGGGACCATCCAAGGAATATTTCTGCCAAGTTTGGTTGATTTTAACCCATAAGTTTAGGAGGAGATGTCGTTTAAAGAAAAAGTTGACAAAATTGTCATTAAGGCGGCTTTTTCTGTGAAATGGCACCGATCCTTCTCATTTTCAATAGACTTCATCCTCATGACCTAACAAACATTCTGACCTAGTTTCATGAAGATTGGACCATATTTGTGGCTTCTAGAGTGAAAACAAGAAATTTGTCATTAAGGCCCCTTTTCCCATGATATGGCACAGATCCTTTCCATTTGAGCAATTTTCATTAGGGACCATCCAAGGAATATTTCTGCCAAGTTTGGTTGATTTTGACCCATAAGTTTAGGTGGAGATGTCGTTTAAAGATATTGTTGACAAAATTGTCATTAAGGCAGCTTTTTCTGTGAAATGGCACGGATCCTTCCCATTTTCAATAGACTTCATCCTCATGACCTAACAAACATTCTGACCAAGTTTCATGAAGATTGGACTGTATTTGTGGCTTCTAGAGTGAAAACAAGAAATTTGTCATTAAGGCCCCTTTTCCCGTGATATGGCATGGATCCTTTCCTTTTGAGCAATTTTCATAAGGGACCACCCAAGGAATATTTCTGCCAAGTTTGGTTGATTTTAACCCATAAGTTTAGGTGGAGATGTCGTTTAAAGATATTGTTGACAAAATTGTCATTAAGGCGGCTTTTTCTGTGAAATGGCACGGATCCTTCCCATTTTCAATAGACTTCATCCTCATGACCTAACAAACATTCTGACCTAGTTTCATGAAGATTGGACTGTATTTGTGGCTTCTAGAGTGAAAACAAGAAATTTGTCATTAAGGCCCCTTTTCCCGTGATATGGCACGGATCCTTTCCATTTGAGCAATTTTCATAAGGGACCACCCAAGGAATATTTCTGCCAAGTTTGGTTGATTTTGACCCATAAGTTTAGGAGGAGATGTGGTTTAAAGAAAAAGTTGACGCCGTGACGGACAGACGGACAGACGGACAGATGGACAGACGGACAGATGGACAGACGGACGCCGGACAACGATCGATCACAATAGCTCCCTTGAGCACTTCGTGCTCAGGTGAGCTAAAAAGTATGTACAATTGGTCTAAAAAATTGAAATGAGTCCTATGTTGTTAAAACACACCAGAATTGTCAAAAAGAGACAATTCTATTGAGTTGTAACAACATAGGATTATTGAGAATTTCGCAAAAAATATGCATAACATATTACTTTACCTGTTTATAACATAAAAGTTTCTGTCTTTAAATTTGTTACTGTTAAATTAAATTACGATATGGTACAGTCAGACTTGTTTTGAAATTGTGACTTTTTTTGCATTCACAGAAAGGGGGTTATAATAATCCAAGCTCAATGAATCTCCAGCATTAATATGCAGGATTTCTAGAATGCTAGCTTGGATGCAAACTTCTGACTTTGAAGTCTATCCTACAACTTTGTCCCACAACTTTAACTAAACAAGAGCACTGCCTACAGTGGCAACACTTTGCTGCAGGTGATGGATAATGAAAATAAGCCAAGTCTAAAAAGGGGCATAACTCTTACAAAAATGTTTCTAGAGTTATCCCTAGTTCTTGTGATGGTAAACACAATGGCAAGTTTCAAAAAATCTCAAATAACAATAGAGGTATGACCAAGGTTAAAGTTTGTCATACCTACACAAAACAAGAGCTTCGCTTAGCGGCCCATATACGCCCAAAGGGGCTTGTCAGTAACCTTGGCTTGTCAGTAATGTGAGCTTGAATGATAGCTAAAATAATTACAAACAGACGGATAGATGACTGGGGCCATAACATAGTATGACCCTTTGAGTGTATATTGAAAATGGTTTTATGCACAATTATACACCAAAAAGTCATTTTGCAAGTTTCAGTTCATTCCAATTTAAAGTGTAAGACGAGTTGCTCACAAAAGAAATATAATGAATTTCAATCAATTCAAGGGCAAAAAATACAATAAGGATTCAAGCTTTTTGAATTTCTAAAGTCCTAAGCTCAACTAAATATCCGGGATACATTGAGGCAAGATTCAGTTCAATCCAATTAAATTTGTAGGAGTTGTGCACACACACAAAAAAAAACTGTAATTTTAAGATATTTTGTTCAGTAAAGGGCAGATAAATCAGGAACTACTGAACATATGAAAACAATTTAGTCCTAAGCACAAATAGACAACCTGCAGAGTCATTGTGGCAAAATTTAGCTCATTCCCATTCAAAATGTAGGAGAACATGAGCTTACTAGAAATTTTGTTTTTCATTCAATTCAAGGGCAGATAACTCAAAAAACGCAAGAATAACAAGAGCAATTTGAATTCAAAAAGTCTTATGCACAACTTTACATCATAGAGAGTGATTATGTCTAGTTTCAGCTTATTTGCCATTGATAGTTTAGGAGTAGTAGCACACACAAAATACAGTGATTTTTGTTCAATTAAAGGACAGATAATTCAAGATTTCTCAGGAAAGACTGGAGCGATTAATTTTCAAAAGTCATATGCATAACAAGACATCATAGGGAGTGATTGTGTCCAGTTTCAGCTCATCCTCATTGATAGTTAAGGAGGAGTTGCGCACAAAAAATACACTGATTTTCGTTCAATTCAAGGGCAGATAATTCAAGATTTCTCAGGAATGACTTGAGCAATTTGAATTTCAAAGGTCTTATACACTAGATGTCATTGTGCCCAGTTTCAGCTCATTCCCATTGAAAGATTAGGAAAAAATTTCTAATGGACGGACAACCAGGGCCATAACATAATATGACCCTTCTGGCGTATAAATGCCAAGCTAATAAAAAGGTACCTTTACATCTTAAGGGGAACATCCAAGCCAAACTGTTTTGAAATTCATCTACAAAGATAGCAGCTAATTTAAAATGATGTCCAAAACTTTTACCTGTGAAAGTCGTTGCTTGGCCTCTTCTTGCGTGTCTTGGTCGGCAAATCCTGGTCTTTCTTTATACACTCCTACTAGTTTTTCAACACCTAGATAAAGTCAAATATTTAAAATAAAATCCTCAATATTCAATCACCCAAGTGCTGAATGCTGCAAATGCCCATATAACATTTAAGCATTACCTGTATATAACATAAAGGAACATGGACGTCAATATTTATTTTTTTTCTATCTTATCATTATTTATATAAGTTTCATAGCAAAGAAAATAACATTTTATTACATATTTCCATGTGTTATATGTTCTTTAGAATCATCAGCTCAAATCACAGATTTACCCATTTATAGCTATGAAGTGCCTTGCCTTAGAAGAAGTATGACACAAACTTTTTCAAACCTTGTCATGCTAAACCCTTTATACTCCTACTTTGGCAGGAGAAATCAACATATATGCAGGCTGATCTTAGTCTATACCAACTAATTTCCCTTTCTAGATGGTTGTAGGGTGCTTGATAGTAGATAAAAATTTAAGTCCAAAAATATGTGTTTGTGAAACACAAATGCCCCCGTAACAGCATTTTTTTTTTTAATCAAAATGTTGACCTTGATAGATGACCTTGGCCTTTTAGCATGACCAAAACCTTGATATCTACAGATGTACATCACTGAGATCTTTCATCATACCAGATATGAGTCAGAGTATCTATAAATATGCTTGAAAAACTGAATAATGAAAGTTTTTTGGTTAAGTTTTCAAGAAGTTTGACCTTGACATTGACCTTGACCTTGTCACATGACCTTGACTTTGGTACCTACAAATGCCCATCATTGAGATCTATCATCATGCCAAATATGTATCTTGAAAAGGTTTGAAGATGTGAGCAATGTTTAGTCTTTTTGGTTAAGTTATTTAGTTATCTGACCTTGAAAGATGACCTTGATCTTTACAGATGACCTTGACTTTAATTTTTTTATTTATTTGACCTAGACAGATGACTTTGACCTTACCACATGACCTTGACCTTGGTACAAGCAGATGCATATCATTGAGATCTATCATCATGCCAAATATGAGCATTGTATCTTGAATAGGATTGAAGATATTGGCAATGTTAAGTTTTTTGGTTATTTTTTTTTATTTATTTGACGGATGACGATGACCTTGTCACATGACCTTGACTTTGGTACCAGCAGATGTGGATCATTGAGATCTATCATCATGCCAAATATGAGCCTTGTATCTTGATTAAGCTTGAAGATATTGGCAATGTTCAGTAGTTATCTAGAGTTATCCCCTTTGATAGAACATGTTGCTAGTTAGTTAGTGAATATGTTTGCAAAGTTTCAAGTGAATACCTTCAATAGAACCATAAATATCACAAAATATCAAAGTTTTTGCCTACAAAGACAAATACAACAGTGATGACAACACCAAGGCTATAGCAATACCTCATGTTTTCTCCGAAAACATCTGCTAAAAATTATATTTTCAAAATAATTTTACTAGCTCACTTTAAATGCATCCAGTGCTTGCTTTCAGCACTTTGATTTTAATTTGTTCAAGGGTTTCATTTAGTATGAAAAGGGTTAAAAGTTACAAATCTCACCTTCCCTGCCTTTTTGTTCCCGTTCTATAGATTGCCTTAATTGTAATAAATAATGTTGTAATGCTGTTTTCCTTCTTTCTGGCTTCATTGTAAATTGTTTGTCCTCTGCCTGATAATAGAATTTTTAGATAATATACTAATAACAACAGAAAGCCTATTTTACTCCATAAAGGCAATAAAATATAAGATTGGTTCAAACTTGAAGATGTTGCAGTTTTACACTGATTTCTGTATCAGAACAGTCCAGCTTATAAAATGCTACCAATTTAAAATCAATACAAAACTAAACAAGTAATGAGTATTTATTCTGGCTAGATACTGAATATCAATGTAAACTTTGACTCTACGAACATATTCATTATATGTATGATAATATTGAAATCGATCTATTCTACAAAGACGATATTGAATGAGTGGTCATGGAATACTGAATTTATTAAACAAGTCATCTATAAACAGATTAAAACGATGCACAGCCGAGTTTTTATCTGTTTTAGATGACGAGTTTAATAAATTCTGTATTCTATGAGCACAAAATGAATATTCTCCTGGGTTTTGTTGCGAAAAATCGTTAAAATCCTTGAAATTCATCATTTTAATTTTTCCACAAAAATTATAACACCTTTTAGAACTGATGTCATAATATATACATTATGACGTCATTTTCTTGGTTACAAGATAGCGTTGCTATTTCGTTGATGTAATTCTAAAACCTCGTTACTGCAGCTTGATCAAAGCTGTAGTTATGAGGTTTTAGAATAACAACGACGATTTGCTCTGAGCTCATTTGCATAATTATTCCACTAGTGTTGTAACACCCATGTGATATATCAAATATAAAAAGATTAAACGGGGTTATATCACTTCCGCCATGTAGGTCATATTATAATTCCAATTATAACACAATGGCTTAAACCACATATATGAAATGAGAAGAAATTACATAGAAATTTATTAGCAATAAAATTCATATATCATATGTTTTACTGTGTTCACAGATACCTCTGCCCATTCATGACATGGTAGGTCATCTTTAGCTTAAACATTGATGTTTTTGACATCACATTCCCGCATGCTAAATGACATGCTTTATTTTCTGTAAAATTCTCCTAATATCAATATCAGTATTTAATCATTAATTTTACATCCAATAAAGTCAGAAGGGGGGTAGGAGTTATATGCAAAGCAAATTCCTAAAGCTCCGCCCTCGGAATTTTCCTTGTGCATAAAACTCCTCCTCTATCAGACTTTATTCAATGACACTTCAACACTAAAATGAACTTATTTCATAAACAATGCTGTAAATATAAAAGCACTAGCTATAGTTTTCTTATGACTCACAAATGTTTAATAGTACCCCTCCCTCAAACTCAATTCAAAACAACCCACTGAATATTTCAATTTTTAAGTTGGCACTGGTGCATATTGCCCATACTTATTCTCTCATTTAGTATCTCACAACCTATTCAATATTTCAACAACTTGTGTAACAATCCATGAGTATTTGTTCTGGTATATATTGCGCCAAACTCAACCTCTGATTTATTTATTACACCTCCTTCAACATTTCAACATATCATATTTGGCTTTTGTGTTTATTGCAAACACCCCCATTCTCTTGTCTAAAATATCACAACTAGTTCAATGTTTCAACAACTTACATAACAATCTATGAGTATTTGTTCTGGTGTATATTGCCCCGATCCCCGTTCTCTGGCCACATTTTGGATATCACTTGATACATCAACTTTGCGAACACATTCATTTAGTTTATCACAACTCTGTAATATAAACACAATTATTCTCAAATATTTCCTTATGAATGCATTTGAACTTGAGTATGGAATATCGGCATAGCATCGCTGTAGCCAGATATCAAACACAACATCACAGGGTTCGACGCTAAGAGGAGCCCAGGACTCCTTGTTTATTAGTTGGGACTCGGTAATTTTGCAAGGGAGAAATCCGATGGACTCTTTGGTTCTCATGAGCTATTTCAAACAAGATGTGTTTGTGAAACACAATGCCCCCCGTAACAGCATTTTTTTTTTCAAAATGTTGACCTTGACAGATTACCTTGGCCTTTTAGCATGACCTTGACCTTGAACTTGATAACTATTGGACATTGAAGATAACATCTGCAAGAAAGAAATCCATCTTCTTTGAGGGGGAACAAACTGTGGCAGAGAAGAAATTGCTTATAACAAGTATGGAATATCAGCATTTCATCACTATTGCCAATATCAAGGCATCTAGCTTTACATCACAGAGTCAAGGGGAGTCCATTTCCAAAACCCCTTACTTATCAATTAGGACTCCTTAATTTTGCAAGTGAAGAGTTTGATGGACTCTATGATTCATTGATTAATTGATTGAATGGAGTTTAACGCCGCTTTCAACATTATTTCAGTTATATCGCGGCGGCTGGAGCACTTAACAATGGATTCCTGGTATTTCTATCACCAGTACAACCACCACATTCTTTCCTAGCCTCCAGCCCCTATCTCACATAGGTCTACGAGTATCAACCTATTGGTGAGAGACAAGTGGTCGGAAAGATTGAGGGCGCCGTTGGGGCTCTATGATTCATATGAGTTTTCTCCCCAAAAATGTTAAATTCACAGGACATTTTCCTTGTAAACAGTTATTAAACCCCAGGTTGTTAAAGATAACATCTGCATGAAAGAAATCCATTTTCTTTAAGGGGGAACAAATTATGGAAGAGAAGAAATTGCTTTTGACTAGCAATTTCTTCTTTTCCACAATGTGTTCCCAATTCTGAAAATTAGACTCTTTACTTTGAGGACTCCTTGATTTCAGAACTTTGGCGCCTAAAGGACTCCTCACTAATAGAAGTAAGTGTCGATCCCTGCATGAGAAACATATAGGAGCCCTCAAAATCTGAGGTGTCATAGGTGACATGCATTCTATATCTTTTTAGAGTTTATTCAATAATTCAAACAAACTTTTACAATTGAAGTGTTTGGCATCCATGGAAATCGATTATAGCATGACAAACTTTGTTTATACTCATGGCTATTGTCTATACAGTCAATCTTGCTCAAGCGACCATGTCTTAGTCTATTAAGCAACCATTTTTTATGAAATTATCATTAGAATTGTCTCAATGTATAAAATTATTGAGAAATGTGTAATTTCATACACATTCAATCAAAATTGTGTCACTTATTTGTTTACAAAATATGTTCTAAGGGACTGTCTTTTGGAGATCCAATAAGTGGTGGCTCAACACCCTTTTTACTATTTTTCATTTCGTGGAACAAGCATGCATACAGTAACCAATACATCCTTAAGACACTGTAAACTCCAGGGTTGCATATGTTCAACAGAAATAACATGCTGAAGAATGTCACATGTGTGCTTCAACATGAAAGCATTTTAGGGATGAGTGTATTTTTCCATTTGTTTATTGGAGTGTAAAGTGTAATTGCCTAAGCACATGGCAAATAATGCCCGTAGGGCGTTATGTTAAAGCCATGTGCAAAGTCAATTCCAGGTGATGTGATTAAAACGAATCAAAATTCTTGATTATATTGGATTGAAAGCATTCATGTCTGATCTGACAATATGTCTGATTATCTCACCCAGTACATAACTTCTGGTGAAATTCGGTCAATCAGAGTGAGATACTGAACGAAAGCACTGGAATATGATCTCACAAAATGATGTAGAATTTTTTAGTGGAATTCATTTCTTTTCTCATTACATGTCAAACCACACAGGTCAGAGATTTTCATTGAGGCTAATGTACTGTAAACGGGGTAATTTTGGCGGTGGTTTTATTTTGGCTATATTGGCGGTCAAGCTAAAATGCGCCAAAATTAATCCACCGCCAATATTTGTCATTATCAAATGAGAAATTTCTTTATTATGATGGATATGAAATCTATACACATTAGTCATTAATCAAAGATATGCAGATCAAACTTATTGAAATTGAAATAGGAAAATCTGCTGACAACGTTGACATTTCGACGGGTCAGCGCAATACGATTGTAAGAGCCTATGAGTTATAGGCACTTACAATAGTATTGCGCTAATCTCTCAATGTGAAGATTCCAGATCCAAGTTAGTTGATACGTTGTAATGAAAATCACAGCGAAAATGTGTGAAAAACTTATACACGTGTTATAACTATAACAAAAGGTGTGAAAACAAACTATTGTTAGGTTTGTAAAAAGTTGACATTACTCTAGAAATCACCTTTCTTTTACTTAAATTGTTTTGAACGACGAAAAAATGAAATATAGATAAAGCGTTTTATTTTGGCGTCAAGGAGAGATGCGCCAAAATAAATCACCGCCAATAAATCGTAGTCGAAAAACCGCCAAATGTGGACACCGCCAATATAAAGCCGTTTACAGTATGTAAAAAACATAAGAGAACACTTGCAATGGTAATCTTGATTAGCCACATTCAAGTATTGAAATTTCTAATTTGGGCTTCTACAC
Source organism: Fragum whitleyi (assembly GCA_948146395.1). Classification (NCBI taxonomy): domain Eukaryota; kingdom Metazoa; phylum Mollusca; class Bivalvia; order Cardiida; family Cardiidae; genus Fragum; species Fragum whitleyi. The sequence goes on from OX411556.1 coordinate 8,416,285, forward strand.
ATCAGGTGGCATTCATAAGTGAAGTCTGAGTGAAATCTGGCTTCTTCAAGGAATAAGAAAGACGTCTTATCATGTAGGTCCATTTAACATGGTTCTTTGGAAATCCCATACGGTCTACTGTGGGCCACATCATCAAAGGAACACATGTAATCTACCTGTTTTTGTCCATTCCTTAAGGTAGTGGACCCGTAATAGATCTGCAACGTTTCGACATTCATGAACTTTCACAGAATTAACTGAGGTTTCCTAATGATTTTCATTAGGAACCTTGGTTAACATTGTAAAAGAACATGTGGTCCAAAATTTTACGGAACAATTACTGGTCCATTACCTTAATCAAGAAGGTCGTTTCTAACAGTTTGTAAAGAAATTACAGCTCAGCAAGATTACTATACGTGAGTTAACCTGGGTCCCTGTACATATATATGACTATTTTATTGATTTTAAAATTTGAACATTTTGTATATATTTACCTGAGTTAACCAGGGTCCCTGTACAGATATATGACTATTTTATTGATTTTAAAATTTGAACATTTTGTATATATCTACCTGAGTTAACCTGGGTCCCTGTACAGATATATGACTATTATATTGATTTAAAAACTCAGACATTTTGGATATTCTTTCTTCTTCTTGTATCTGTAACTGTGCACTGGCCTGAAATGTTATAATTAATTTTTTTAATTTTAATATAACATATTATTCAGTTATGTAGAAAATGAGTCTAATATATGTAAAACAGTACTATCAGAAAATTTTTTTGAGAAAATAGATCATTAAAAAAAATGTACTTGTAAAGGTTTTTTATTCTATAGCTTTATGATCAATTGGTTTTCAAGCAAGTAAGTAAAATATACAACGTAAGTCATTATAGTTTGTCCAAAAAAGAGTTTTGAATAATTTCTTCATTATGAGTCTTTTATATTGGTATAAACACACGAGATTTCAATTTATCATGCAATGAAGCCTGCGTTGACCTGATATCACCTGTCTGATAACATAACATGGTATCAGTCAGTCTATTTTTAGAAACAATTTGCAAACACTTTTAATCGAATTTCTTTGATTTTTTAGGGTTTACTATATCTAGCCGCTGAAAAATAATTGCATGATAAATAGAATAACATGTAAGTGTCTTAAAATATCAATGTTATCTGGTCTCGGCTGTGAGAATTTATCATGACGAGGCAGAGCCTTGTCATAATAAATTCTCCCAACATCGACCAGATAACATTGTTATTTGTAGACACTAACATATTATTCTCTATAACCAACCTTATTTACAGCAAACTCCCATTCCTGTCGCGTCACCTCTGCCTTCTCACATAACTCACAATACTGTCTGTCAGCTTTACGTAAAGCGTCTAAAACTTGCTTCTGTTTCTTCTCCGTCTAAAACATAAATAAGAAATAATATAAAGTTCTGTGTTACAACTCATAATACTGTTTGTCAGCTTTACACAAAGTGTCTAAAACTTGTTTCTGTTTCTTCTCCATCTGTAAGATAAAATAATAATTATACGTAGAACCACATCACCTCTGCCTTCTGAAATAACTCACAATACTGTGTCTGTCAGCTTTATGTAATGCATCTAAAACTTGATTCTGATTTTTTTCTGACTGTAGCAACATGAATGAAAATAATAAGAAAGTAGAATACAAAGTCAATCTTGCTCAAGTGACAATTTAAACAAGTCTATTACCAGGCAACATTTTAGGTAAGTCTTAATTCATAGAATCTGGATTACAATTAACAATGGATGATATTTTAAAAATCCCCATCTCTAGGGGGAAGAAAACATTATGGACATATTCTTCCTTTTCCACTTTGCTTACCTGGACTTCAAAAAGTTGTATTGTTTGGGAATTGCATTTCTCACAATAAAAGATATGAAAATTATTGTTGTAGTTGTTGGTGTAACTCATTTGAAATGTCTGCAATCATACCTTGATTTGTAATTTATTACAAGTATTATGGTATCATCAATATCAGTGTGCTTTCCCTGATTTTCTCTCAAAAGCTCTGTTTCAAAAGTGTAAAACAGCCTGATAGAGTTAAACTGGGGGGAGGGTAGTAACAAGAGGCCCAAAAGGCCCTGTATTGCTCCACTGGCTTTAATAACCCTAGACTTTCATTAACAAATATTACTTTGACTGTAAACAACACTTTGAAGTCTCTTTAGAACTTTTTTGAAATGATTTACTTGGTCGGGCCAACATTGCACCAATACACTCAATCACCATTAACCTGCATACACTTTAGCCATCTTATGAAACCAACATAAGGGGGGTTCCAAAGTGGACCATTCTAAACACATTTCCAGGAACAATGTAAATAAAGGAACATTCATACCAAGATTAAATGAAAAAAGTCAAATTGATTAGAAGGAAAAGATTTTTTGAAGATTTCAAGTGAAAATTGCCATGTCCTGCCACACCCACATTTATGGGCCCATCAATATTTTAATAACAAGAACACTTAAGAAATATTCATGCTAAGATACATTGAAATCAACCTAACAGTTTGGGAGAAGAAGATTTCTAAAGATTTTAACATGAAACAAGAGCACCGCCTACGATGCCTACGCTCCGCTGTCGAGTGCTGGTTGGTGGGAAAAAATCTAAGTCGAAAAAGGGGCATAATTTGCACCAAATGCATCTAGAGTTATCCCCCTTGATAGTATAGGTTGCTCTTTTGATGTTGAACATGTGTGCCAAGTTTCAAGTGAATGCCTTCAGTAGAGCCAGAGATATAACAAAATGTCAAAGTTTTCGCACGACAACGACGATGACAACAACAACAACAACGACACGGAGGCTATAGCAATACCTCGGGTTTTCTCCGAATACAGCCGAGCTAAAAATGCCTCTCCCTGTCACACCCAAATTTGGGGGCTAATCAGAATTTCTTAAACAATTCATGAAGAGGGTCACCCAAAGATCATTTCAGAGCTTGAAAAGCCAAAAATGACCTTGCAAGATGACCTTGGCCTTGATATGAACAGATGAATATCAACTAGACTTTAAATATCTTCTCAAAGCTCTACAAAATAATAATAATTAGATTGGCTTATATATTTGTGACCAGTTATCTCAATTTGAAATGTACGCAATATTTGAATGATGTTAAATAAATGTCATAAACTCATATCTTTCAACAATGAAGCAAGAAGACACAGTCCTACCTTATTAATATCTTTTTCTGTTTTACTTTTACTCGGCTTTGATTCCTCTGCTTTCTCATGTGATTTGGCACAATCATATGCGCTCTTTTTGGCCTGCAAAATACTTGAAATTACAATGTGTCTTGCTAAATCAATCACCTTTTTCAAGTCATCAATTTTAGAAAGGAATCATTTTAAAACCTGAAAATTTCTTACATTTGGCATATCTACTCATGATGGAGAAAAATTGTGCAAAGTTTGTTATCCATCTATAAATGTAGGAGACAAGCCTAATTTAACATTTGACCTTCAGCTTTGACTTTGACCTAGAAGCTGTCTAAAAATTTTGATCAAATGGCACTTTATTCATGATGTCTTGCTTGACACAAGCTGGCCCAACAAAACTTGAATCTATATGGACCAATAGTTTCTTTGTGAATGTAGGGTCCCATGTCAAGAGTATTAACAAGAGATGTTTGTCGAAATTTATGCCCCCATAAGAGCAGGTCAATGGCCTTTTCTTTGTCAATCAATAAAGGCAATAACTCAGGGGAAAAAATGATGAGAACAGTAATGATTCTTAAGAACTGCACTTTTTCAATGAGATCTATCCACCTGTGAAGTTTCATGATTCTACCTTGCATACTTTTTGATATATGCTCATGGCCCAAAAAAGGTCTATGGACGGACTGACAAGTTGATAAGTGCAAAGTAATATACCCATTTTTCGAATGGAGGCATGATTAATTACTTACCCTATTTTCTTCTGTTCTTCTGTCTGTTAAGGATTTCAAGGCTTTGTCTACACCACTCTCTATCTGTATTAGACAGTTTAGGGATTATGATTTCATAAAACATGATTTCAATATGACAATCATACTTGACAAGCCCAAAAACTAAACCACACTAAACTCTAATTTAGAGTTCTAGGCAAAAACTTTATCTGCTGTTTAATAAATATTGAAGAAAGATAGTGTTAATTTCTTAAACATATTGCTAGACAACAAGATTTCTGACAGGTCTAAATAAATGAGATGCAAACCACAAGTTTTAAATTAGTTTATAATATGACCGACGTCACGGGAGTGAAATAAACCTGTTGAATATTTTTGATATTACACGGGTGTTATTACAATAGTGGTATAACTATGCAAATGAGCTCAGAGCGAATAACAACACTATTTTGTAACCGCCAAAATGACGTCATAATGTATATATTGTGACGTCAGTTTTAAACGGTGTTATAAGTTACGCGCAAAAATGAAATGTCAAATTTCAAGAATTTTGACGATTTTTCGCAAAAATTCGTATCATATTATAAATAGAATATAAAATTTGTGCTCATAAAATACAGAATTTATTAAACTCGTCATCTAAAACAGATAAAACCTCGGCGTAGCCTTGTTTTTATCTGTTTGGAGATGACTCGTTTAACAAGAGGACCAAGATGGTCCTAGATCGCTCACCTGAGTCTCTTTGACCCCCTGGGACATCACACCAATTAGATAGGCAGATGTCAAAAAGGATATAATTTCTACACAAAAACCTTTTGTTTCATGAAGTTTGGGCCAAAATTGTGGCTTTTAGAGAAAATTATCATTAAGACCCCTTCTCCCTAATATGGCATGGATCATTCCCAATTTCATTAGGGTTCATCCTTGTGACCTGGCCAACATTCTGGCCAAGTTTCATGAAGATTGTGCCATATTTGAGGCCTCTAGAGTGTAAACAAGAAAATTGTGTTTAAGGCCCCTTTTCCCATGATATGGCATGGATCCTTCCTATCTTCGATAGGGTTCATCCTTGTGACTTGGCCAACAATCTGACAAGGTTTTATGATGATTGGGCCACATTTGTGGCTTCTAGAGCATAAACAAGAAAATAGTCATTAAGGCCCCTTTTCCCGTGATATGGCATGAATCCTTCCCATTTTCAACAGGCTTCATCCTTGTGACTTGGCAAACATTCTGACCAAGTTTCATAAAGACTGAACCACATTTGTGGCCTCTAGAGTATAAACAAGAAAATTGTCATTAAGGCCTCTTTTCCTGTGATATGACACGAATACTTCCAATTTTCGATAGAGTTCAACTTTGTGACCTGGCCAACATTCTGACCAAGTTTTCATGAAAATTGGGCTATATATGTGGCCTCTAGAGTATAAACAAGAAAATTATCATTAAGGCCCCTTTTCCCGTGATATGGTATGGATCATCCTTCCCAATTGCAATAGGGTTCATCCTTGTGACCTGGCCAACATTCTGACCAAGTTTCATGGAGATTGGGCCATATTTGTGGCCTCTAGACTGTAAACAAGAATATTGTCATTAAGTCCCCTTTTCCTGTGATATGGCATGGATCTTTCCCAATTTCAATACGGTTCATCCTTGTGACCTAGCCAACATTCTGACCAAGTTTAAGATTGGGCTATATTTGTGGCCTCTAGAGTGTAAACAAGAAAATTGTCTTTAAGGCCCCTTTTCCCGTGATATGGCATGGATCTTTTCCATTTTCAATAGGGTTCATCCTTGTGACCTAGCCAACATTCTGACCAAGTTTCTTGAAGATTGGATCATATTTGTGGCCTCTAGAGTGTAAACACTTAAATTGTTGACGGAGGGCGACGGACGACGGACACTCAATGATCACAAAAGCTCACCTTGAGCACGATGTGCTCAGGTGAGCTAATAAATTCAGTATTCAATGACCACTCATTCAATATCCTCTATTTACCTTTACTTAATTATGTATGAACTAAAAATGATAACCAATTCAAAATTCTAAGAGAGTAGAATTATAAACTCTAATAAAAATGGTCTCCTTTTTTTTAATATTTTGACCTGTTTATCCAAATACTAACCGATAATATGGTTAAAAAAATCTTGTATGACAACAAAAAAGAAAAGAACACTGCCGGCAGGTGCCTAAGCTTTGCTGTTGATTGCTGGATGGCGGATTAAAATCTCAGTCTAAAAAGGGACATTATTCACACAGAAAGCATCTAGAGTTATCCCCCCTTGATAGTATATGTTACTCATTTGATGGTGAAGATGTTTACCAAGTTTCATGTGAATGCCTTCAGTAGAACCAAAGATATCACAAAATGTCAAAGTTTTTGCAAGACAACAACAACAACAATGCCAAGGCTATAGCAATACCTAAGGTTTTCTTTGAAAATAGCCAAGCTTAAAAAAAACAGCCAAGCTAAAAATTAAGACAAGAGAACTTAGTGGAAGCAATTTATGGAATTAACTACCAACTAATTCATTCAGGAATGGGCTAGGCTGGTCATTTATGGACTTGTACCAGAAAGAATGAATAATTTTAACATGCTGGCGTAAAATGCATGTATGAAATAAGAATAAATTACATAGAATTTTATTCGCAATAAAATTTATATGTCATGTGTTTTACTGTGTTCACAGATGGCTCCACCCATTTATTATACTTAAAGTCATCTCTAGCAGGAATATTGATACTGCCCAAGTCATATAACCAATGTGCTAAATGACACGCTTTGCTTTTTATGAAATTTTCCTAAAGTCAATATCATTACTTGTTCATTATTATTACATCCAGAAAACTGTTTTACACCCTGAAAAGGGTAATAAAACTAATTTAGAATTGTGACTGTGTTATCGATATAATTTCATTTTGGCTATGATGAGTAAATAAATTAAGTATGATGGGGAGAGAAGATATATGCAAAACAAAATCCTCTGGCACGGCCCTCGGATTTTACCTTTTGCATATAACTCCTCCTCCATCAGACTTTATTCATGGACACATCTGTCATCGACCCGAAAATAAATTATTTCATAAATAGAGTGTTTATGTACTTACAGGTCTTCTGGATTTAATCTGTCCATCAACCAGGTGTTTTAAAGGTTTTGAGATATCTTCTAATAGGGAATTACCAAGATTTCTGGAAATACACATACTTATCTCTGTGGGTGACGAAATTAGCTTTATTCAAGTTTTCTGTTTCAACAGATATATTTGTAACAAAATGGTGCATAGTTTTGAAAGTGTTAATAACAAAGTTGTAATCCTTTTGCTTAAAACAACCTATAACTAGCAAACAAAATAAAAGATCAATAATATCAACCATTTGATAAAGGTTCATTTGCAACACTTCTAGTACCATTAATATTATTTCACAAAATTAATAAAGTGCTTTTCATGTAAAATAAATTCAAAGGCTTATTCAGATTTTTTTTAGAAAGAAAAGTCTCATAGTAAGCAGTCGCCCTTTTCTCATGTTGTTTTCCTCAATATTGTTCATTAAGAATGTAACAAGATGTTTTTGTGAAACACTAGTGCTTGGAAACAGCAACATTGTCAAAACTTTATCCTTGACAGATGACCTTATCACCTGACCTTGACTTTGGTATCAGCAGATGGAAATCATTGAGATCTATTATATTGCTAATTACAAACATAGTACCATGAAAAGGCTGGTTAATTTTTGCAGACAGATGGAAAGATTTAGACAGACCAACAATAATAATAAGTACAGTCAAAACTGTATGAGTGGTCACCTGAGAATAGCGGCCAAACTGCAGTATGTGGCCAGCTCAGGTCCGCCTGCGCAAATTTGCTCTTAAAGTTACTGTTAAATGTGGCAATCTCTCATATGCAGCCAGTGGTCATATGCATTATCACACGCATTAAATTGTCAGAATCACACCTATTGTATATTCCCTTAACCCTTGTCATGCTGAACCCGGAATATTCCTGCTTTTGCAGGAGCTATAGAAAAACATCAGCCTGCACATATGTGCAGTCTGATATGAGTCTACACCACCTGTTTCTCAGTTTCAAACCAGAATTGTCAATAGATTTAAATTTTTCAAATGAAAATTGACCTACAGTTGGTACTTTCAGTACTTTTTGCCCTTTGATTTTGATGAGAATTTTTAGCCAAAATTTATTCAGCATGACAAGGATTAAGAGGTCACACAAGTCATCAAATAATGACAGGTGACTCCTTCATTAACAAAAAACCGATTAGTGTCTGGATAATCATATGCATTTACCGTGATGCTTACCTAATCAACACTTCTACTAATATGAGTTGTCTGAGCGACCAGCATGATAACGGTAACGGATTATAAAATTTCCAATTAATAAAACTACTAGACGTTAACATTGCTGTTTGTCCGAAACTATCGAAAGATTTTCTTTGACGGATTGATCTCTGAGGGGATTTCCCCGCATCAGATCCGTAAGTGTTTATTTTTCATCAGATTAATTGAAAATTTAATGACACACAAAAAAAACAACAAAAACAATTAATTAAAAAATTCTGTATTGTTGTGTAGTATTGGTTAAGGTGCCAACTCCTGTATGCAGCTAATTTTGCTGTGTCCCTAGGTGGCCGCTATTGACAGTTTTGGCTGTATACCCCTGATCATTCAATGTTCATAAAAAGTTTTGTTGGTGTTTTAAAGGAAGACCCTATACTTACTTGTGTAAGTCTGCTTCTAATTCCATGCTGGTAGCCACAGCCTTCCATCCTTCTGATAGTGTTCTGAAGAAATACAAAACATGCTAGGTTTTTCTCGTTAAGATTCTTTTTTCAAACAAATTGTCAATATCTGGACGAATGAAATAGTCTTGCTCAAGTTTTCCCACAATGTTTAACCCTTGTCATGCTGAACCCAGAATATTCCTGCTTTGGCAGGAGCTATAGACAAACATCAGCCTGCACATATGTGCAGTCTGATGTTAGTCTACACCACCAGTTTCTCACTTGCAGACAAGAATTGTCAATAGATTTAGTTTTTCAAATAAAAATTGACCTACAGTTGTTACTTTCAGTAAATTTTTAGCCAAAATTTATTCAGCATGACAAGGATTAAGAAGAGAGTAGGCTGTGAAAAGAATGACAAAAAATGACAGTGCAGACTGCTTGCAAATTATACCCTGCTAAACACGCATATGAATTTGCAAAGCAGGGTATAATTTGCAAACAGTTTTCACCATTTTGTCATCCTGAATGCAGGACAGGTCAAACATAAGGTTGTCTGCTTTAAGACTTACTGATACAAAATGAATTAATAGTCACAGAGAAGAGCACAATTACAGAGATTTCCCCATCCGCTCTCATCCTACCAACAGAAATGGACTGTAGTGTCCTAAATTTCTAAAATCAGATAGGAAGCAAATGCAGTCATAGAATATAATTTCACAAATAGTGCTTGTCTCAAAGAAACTAGTTATAATGTGAGATACAAAAACATGAACCAATACTTAAAATATCATGTTGAAAAACAGTCTGTTTCCATTAATCAAAGACTTAGCACAAAACAGATGTAACTTCATTCATAAATGTATAGGCAGTTATAACTGTTTCATGCTGAGCCATCGATATACCTTTTGAGAGAAAATTAAGTCAGATAACAGTTAAAGGCAAATACCTTAAATCAAGGCTTAACACATTTTATAAGTATGTTTTTTTTTTCACACTACATGTACTTCTTCTCTTAATATGTTCCAATACATACCCTAGGCTGTTTTGTGAAGCTTTCATTAATTTGTGGGCAATTTTTCCAAGATTCTTTGAGTATGTACTTTCTAGGTCAGCTCTGAAAAAGACATATATAGGTTCTGTCATGAGATTTTGTTTGGGGCACACATATTCTAGTTTAGAAAAGAAATGTTATTAGGAAAGTCTCAGCAAGCTTAATTTTCTATTATAACACCATGGCTTAAAATGCAAATATAAAACCAGAAGATATTGCATAGAACTTTATTTGCAATAAAATTCATATGTTATCCACCCTCACATTTTACCTTTTGCATATAATTTCTCCTCCATCAGACTTTATTCATTGACACATCATAGCCAAAATAAAATTATTTGATAATTCTAGACAAGATTAGGTTCAGACTGACTCAAAAATATTGAGTAACAGATTCTTTTTCTCACATAAGCACTTCTGTATGTTTGAGCTCATTTTTGACATGCTCAGATGATAAAAATACAGTGAAAGATGACTTCCTGATGTTGTCATTTAGAACTTAATCCTACGCAATCATGTGTGCAACAAAAATATCTCTAGTGGCTGTTGTTATAGAAAACAACCAGAGCTATGTGAGAAAAGAGATATCAGCACTTAAAGGCCATTTGTGAGTTAAAGATGCCCCTTACATGTGACCCTTTAACTTAAACTCACAAATTAGTAGTCATTACTTTTTATACTGTCTGATATAATTACTTTGGATTCTAAGGGGATAACTCCAGGAAACAAATTGAAGACTTAATTCTTTAAGTCATTCATTCTCTCCTGAAGTTCAGGGCCAATATCTATCCAATACTATATATTATATATATTTTCTATACCTAACAAGAGTGCCGTCATCTCAATACATGCTGCCACAAGAAGATTTTACATAAAGGCACATTTTTCTGTGACATGAATATACATAAATTGGAGTGACTAGTATCATTATGTAAAATTGTCAAAATCTGTGCATCTGTGTGTTTACAAGATATTGGGGTATGTATGTACATTCAGCCAAATAAAGATACCAATCAAAGTCCTAAAAGGCCTTACAATTAGTCAGGATTTATTATCAGCCATCAACATGAAAAAGAAATATATTCTATGGTTAGTTTGTTGATTGCAATTTACCATCAATAAATATTTTGAGACTAATATTTAATGCTTGAAATTTTATAGGCTTTGTTACTTTAACTTCTGTAAAATACCACATTAAATTACAGTTACCTTTCTTGAATGATGAGTGCAACATCCTTACAGAAATCACTACCCTGTCGGATGTATTTCTTTAATTCTTCAAACCCAGTCAGCCCCTGAAAATATACAAGTCAATATACACTAAGTGGAGGAAATTGAAGTATTAGTGCCAGACTATTGTATGTGCTTACATATTTAAAGTCAATTACAATATTTGCACTGACCCCTCAAAATGTCATTCAACATATTAAGTATAAAATAAAATATATTTTGTCACTTAAAAGTTTTTCAGTGACTCCATGAATTATTAATTACAAGCTTTTTGTTGTCTATACTGATGTCAATGGTGTAATGAGAAAACATTTCTAATAACAAGAGGGCAAGAATGGTCCTTAACCACTCATCTGAATTTTATTGGTCCAGTGGATCTCACCCAAGTAACATTCTAGTAAAAATTCATTGAAATTTGCCTAGTTGCTGAGATGTTATTCAAAAAATTCAAAGCACAAATAGGCCCCACCATGCCATGTCCATATTTATGGTCCAATTAGAATGTCTCAAACATTATCTGAAAAGAGGTACTTAAGAAATATTCTAGCAAAGTTTCATTTAAAATAGTCTTTCGGATAAGTAGGTGATGTTTTTCACAGAATTCAAAGTGAGAAAAGGTCCCTCCCTGCAACATTCATATTCTGGGGTCAATCAAAATTTCACAAACAACTTTTGAAAAGGGTCACCCAAGTTTGGTTGAAATCCACCCATCAGTTACTGAGAAGCTGTTTAAAGATTTCAGGGTCAAAAACTGCCCGACCCCGCCACGCACATATTTTGGGTTCAAACAAAATTTCACACAAACAACTTTTGAGAAGGGTCACCCAAGGAACATTTCTGCCAACTTTGGTTAAAATCCCCCCAATGAATACAGAGGAGAAGATGTTTCAGATTTCAGGGTCAAAAACTGCCACGCCCATATTTGGAGGAAATCAAAATTTCAAGATTAAGTTTTGAGAAAGCTCACCCAAGGAACATTTCTCCTTTTGTTTGGCTGAAATCCGCTCATAGTTTACAGAGAAGATGTTTGAAGATTTCAGGGTAAAAAACTGCCCCAACCTGCCACTACCATATTTGGGAGTCAATCAAAATTTCACAAACAAATTTTGAGAAGGTTCACCCAAGGACTATTTCTGCCAAGTTTGATTGAAATCTGTCCATTGGTTCCTGAGAAGAAGATGTTTAAAGAATTGTTGATGACCTCAGACACACAATGGATGACAGACATAGGTGATCACAAAAGCTCACCTTGAGCATGTTGTGCTCAGGTAAGCAAAAAACATGACATAGCGTTCGATGAACCAAAATTGAATCGATGTTAACATCTTCTGCAAGTTGTTTTTGTCAACACTAATAATTAGAATTTTGAGAGAGCGCCAAGAAACTTTTTGGTGTTTTGTGATAGATATGCAAAATTTATTGGTGGATTATCACTTGAAAATTCACTCCAAAACCAGTGAAATTATCAAAATTATAAACACCCTACATTGCCAGATATGGCCAAGTTTTCTTTTAATGAACCTCATTTATGAAGGACCAAAAATAACAAGATGCCACAATTGTATCATATACACAGTTGATTCAATTATAGTTTCATACCTACATAAAATAAAATAATATCATTTTCATCTCTTAATTAAACTATTAGTACCAAAGAGACTTTGATTTTGATTACCTACCTTAGCAATAGTCTCCAGTTTGTAAGGTAAGAATTGTGAATTGATCCAAGTTTGAACGTTATCAGGAATTAGGACTCCCATTCTACCAAATCGAAAACTTCTAGATCGAGATTTACACAGTTGACAATTTTCACTGAGTTGATGCGAATGACATTCAGTCATTTTTGCTTCAAAATACCCAAGTCATTTTTACTGACAATTGATCATGCGCTCCTATCATTTGAGCCTGTTCATGACATTTACAACAATTTCACTTGAGCCCAAAGTAAAGCATCTGGCTTGAATGTTTATCAGCACAGTCTGACCAGTGTCTTTATAATGTGCTCTGTAAGTAGATAAGGTCTTGATCCCTCCTTCAGACAGACAGTTAATATTCTAATTAGTAGTCTGGATAGCTCTTGTGATGGTGAACACATACGCCAAGTTTCATGAAGATGTCTTTTAAAACAACAGACATATGAAAAAGTTTAAAGTTTGTCACACCAACACAGACGACGCCAAGATGATCACAATATATCTTGTTTTCTCTGAAAACAGTCGAGCTTAAAAATGATCAAATTTTATTGTCAACAAGAGCACCGCCTACAGGTGCCTACGCTTGGCTGTCGAGTGCTGGATGGTGGGAAAAAATCTAAGTTGAAAAAGGGGCATAATTTGCACAAAATGCATCTAGAGTTATCCCCCTTGATAGTATAGGTTGCTCTTTTGATGGTGAACATGTGTGCCAAGTTTCAAGTGAATGCCTTCAGTAGAACCAGAGATATAACAAAATGTCAAAGTTTTCGCACAACGACGACAACGACGACGACAACGACGACGACACGGAGGCTATAGCAATACCTCGGGTTTTCTCCGAAAACAGCCGAGCTAATAAAATTCATCAAAGTACTGGTTCCTTAACCCTTTCCTGTTTAACAAAATTTTGGACCTGTTGAAATTCAAAGGTTTTGCAGACGAAAATTTAAAGTGGATTTAATTTGAACAATAACCATTCAGTAAGGTAGAAAATTTTGTGGAAAAAGAATAAATTGCTTGTCAGAAGTAATTTCTTCTTTTTTCACAATGTTTTCTCAATCATAAAATCACAGGCACGTAAAAAACAGGGATTAAACAGCATAGGGTTAAAGCGCCAGTCAATAAATGTTCCTACATTCCATCTAATTTGGAAATGATAGCACAAATGAACAGTACACTAGTCAGTCTGTCTTTATCCATATGACCAGTTTTGCTTCACTTAAATATTATTATCTGCCTAAAAGCAGTACTAGCTAACTTTTTTCTGTCTGAGAATGTATCCACCTTAAGCAAATTAATTTCCATTATTCATTAGTGACTGTCTATTGCAATAAAATAAATCATTCCTTTTCCTTTATAGTGAATATTTAATCATTTTACTCTCACTACAAAGCAAAATGGTATTTTTTTTCAATTTCAGATACAGAATATTTGTGTATAAACTAGACTGTCAAAAAGCAGACTTAAATACCCCCCACCCCCCTACAAGTGGTTGTAAATAATAACAAGATGTGTTTGTGAAACACAATGCCCCCGTAACAGCATTTTTTTCAAAATGTTGACCTTGACATATGACCTTGTCACATGACCTTGACTTTAGAACCAGCAGATGTGGATCATTGGGATCTATCATCATGCCAAATATGAGCCTTGTTTCTTTAACAGGCTTGAAGATATTGGCAATGTTAAGTTTTTTGGTTAATTTTTTGGGTTATTTGACCTTGACAGATGACCTTGACCTTGTCACATGACCATGACTTTGGTATCAGCAGATGTGGATCATTGAGATCTATTATCATCTCAAATATGAGCCTTGTATCTTGAAAAGGCTTGAAGATATTGACAATGTTAAGTTTTTTTGAGTTATTTGACCTTGACAGATGACCTTGAACTTGTCACATGACCTTGACTTTGGTATTTGGAGATGCGGATCGTTGAGATCTATCATCATGCCAAATATGAGCCTTGTATCGTGAATAATTTTGAAAATATTGGCAATGTTAAGTTTTTTGGTTAACTTGTATCTTGAAAAGGCTTGATGATATTGGCAATGTTAAGTTTTTTTGAGTTATTTGACCTTGACAGATGACCTTTACCTTGTCACATGACCTTGACTTTGCTATCAGCAGATGCGGATCATTGAGATCTATCATCATGCCAAATATGAGCCTTGTTTTTTTAATAGGCTTGAAGATATTGGCAATGTTAAGTTTTTTGGTTAACGTTTTGAGTTATATGACCTTGACAGATGACCTTGACCTTGTCACATGACCTTGACTTTGCTTTCAGCAGATGCGGATCATTAAGATCTATCATCATGCCAAATATGAGCCTTGTATCTTGAATAGGCTTGAAGATATTGTCAATGTTAAGTTTTTTGGTTAACTTTTGCAGACAGACAGACAGAAGGACAGACGGACAACCAGAAGGACAGACGGACAACAGTAAAACAATATGCCCCCGATCTTTCGATACGGGGGCATAAAAATCTTTGTCTTCATGGAAAGAAAACATTTTGGACAATGAATGAACTGCTAGTAACAAGCAATTTCTTCAGATTCCTCAATGATTTTGTAAGCTTTTTTCTTCAGGAACATCATAAATATGGACTGTGTTTATGCTTTTTTTAAAATGGGTTAACAATTAATTTTCATTTGTGTATAACATTGTGTAAATATTTGTATAATCTCTGTAAATCAATATTTTGAGGCTCATATGGGAGATTGGAACTAGAAAGCCATGAATGGCTTGAGTCGCTCCACAGGCTTGAAATTCTTGTAAAAGCAAATAAATGTTTTGACTAGATTTTTAGATATTTGGGGTTCTACTGATGTTGAAAATGATTTACAAAGTTTCAACTATATAACAGATAGAGAAATGACCTCCGCTTTTAAAAGACATATTTTTCATCGAATCAAAATAATTTTTGGCTGCATGATAATGGGTCACCTAAAGATCATACCAAAAATGTTTGATTGATATCCATCGGTTACATTCTGAGAAAATGATTTTCATAGTTTCCACTATTTAACACATTGAGAAATGACCTCCACCCATAAAATGCATTTTTTTCATCCATTCAAAATAATTTTTGGTTCACTGATAAAGGGTCACTCAAGGATCATTCCAGTGAAATTTGGTTGAAATCCAAAAATTAGATTCTGAGAAATTGATTTTCAAATTTTCCACTATATAACATATAGAGAAATGACCTCTGCTAATAAAATGCATATTTTTCATCCAATCAAAATAATTTTTGGTACACTGATAAAGGGTCACTCAAGGATCATTCCAGTAAAATTTGGTTGATATCCAAACAGTAGATTCTGAGAAAATGATTTTCAAAGTTTCCACTATATAACAAATAGAGAAATGACCTCCGCCCATAAAATGCATATTTTTCATCTTATCACAATGATTCTTTGTAGACTGATAAAGGGTCACTCAAGGATCATTCCAGTGAAATTTGATTGATATCCATTGGTTACATTCTGAGAAAACTAGAAAGCCATGAATGGCTTGAGTCGCTCCACAGGCTTGAAATTCTTGTAAAGCAATAAAAGTTTTGACTAGACTTTTAGATATTTTGGATTCTACTGATGTTGAAAATGATTTTCAAAGTTTCAATTATATAACATATAGAGAAATGACATCCGCCCTTAAAATGCATATTTTCATCTGATCACAATAATTTTTTGTAGACTGATAAAGGGTCACTCAAGGGTCATTCCAGTAAAATTTGGTTGATATCCTTTGGTTAGATTATGAGAAAATGATATCCAAAGTTTCCACTATGTAACATATAGAGAAATGACCTCCGCCCATAAAATACATACTTTTCATCCGATCACTATAATTTTTGGTAGACTGATAGAGGGTCACTCAAGGACCATTCCAGTGAAATTTGGTTGATATCCATTGGTTAGATTCTGAGAAAATGATTTCCAAAGTTTCCACTATATTACATATAGAGAAATGACATCCGCCCATAAAATACATAATTTTCATCCGATCACAATAATTTTTGGTAAACTGATAAAGGGTCACTCAAGGACCATTCCAGTGAAATTTGGTTGATATCCATCAGTTACATTCTGAGAAAATGATTTTCAAAGTTTCCACTATATAACATATAGAGAAATGACCTCCGCCCATAAAATGCATATTTTCCATCCGATCTCAATAATCTTTTGTAAACTTATAAAGGGTCACACAAGGATCATTCATGTAAAATTTCATTGGTATCCATCAATTAGAATCTGAGAAAACTCACTTTTTACCATATTTGGAAATTAGCCACGCCCATTAAATCCATGTTTTTCATTGGATCAAAATTTCTTGAACAACTTTGAAAGAGGGTCACCCAAGGATCATTCCTGTGAAGTTTGGTTGAAATTCATCCAGTAGTTTCTGAGGAGAAGATTTTTAAAGAAAAAGTTTACGACCGGACGCACGGACGCACGGACGCACAGACGCACGGGCGGACGCACGACGGACACAACGCCATGACAATAGCCCCAGTGGCTTTCAGCCAGTGGAGCTAATGATTTTCAAAGTTTCCACTATATAACATATAGAGAATGACCTCCGCCCATAAAATGCATATCTTCCATCCGATCACAATGATTTTTTGTAGACTGATAAAGAGTCACCCAAGGATCATTCATGTAAAATTTCATTGGTATCCATTGATTAGAATCTGAGAAAACTCACTTTTTACCATATTTGGAAATTAGCCACGCCCATTAAATCCATGTTTTTCATTGGATCAAAATTTCTTGAACAACTTTGAAAAAGGGTCACCCAAGGATCATTCCTGTGAAGTTTGGTTGAAATCCATCCAATAGTTTCAGAGGAGAAGATTTTTAAAGAAAAGTTTACGACCGCACGCACGCACGCACGACGGACACAACGCCATGACAATAGCCCCAGTGGCTTACAGCCAGTGGAGCTAAAAACCAAATATGCAGTCTCTTTAAATAGTCGTTATTATTATTATAATTATTATCATTATTATTATAACTATACCTTCATGTTGAATCTAGTAGACTTCCTTGACAAAAATGAATTCTTTTTCATTGATACCGATACAAAACTTCCTCGACCCATTAAAACAAATCCTTTATTTATTTGTTTAAAACCTATCTTTAATTCTTTAAAGGTTTTTCCTAAAAGAAAATCTTCCTCTTTAACCCTTGTCATGCAGAATAAAAAACTTGGCATAATCATACATAAATCAAAGTGCTGAAACCTCTTTATTTCCTAGTTGTAAGTCAGCATTTGATTTTGAAAATATAATTTCTGAAACTTTTCTGGTTTAAAAAGGATAAACAGGTGGTATAGACAAAGATCAGACTGCACATATGTGCAGGCTGATGTTTGTCTATAGCTCCTGCCAAAGCAGGAATATTCCGGGTTCAGCATGACAAGGGTTAATAATTGTAGATATTTTCTTTTTCTTTATTTCTAACACTGTAAATCCCTATTTTTTCAAATCCCTCATGCTTTATTAGATCTCCATGACCTTGAACTTGTCTAATGACCATGACCAAAATCTTATTCCATGGCTATATAGATTAAACACTTCATAATCAACTTCTTTTCGTAATTTTTCTGACACAGGCATTAAATTTATTCTGTGCACTTTTCAAGATCAAACAAATGATAGGAATGTCTTTCCCTATAAAACAATTTCATTTTCATCAATCATTGGCCTGCGTGCTTGTATGGATGCTTAGATTGCTAGGAAGCGACAAGGTGTAGGAAAATAAACAAAGGCTTGATTTGAATGTAGTTTGTGTAATTAAACTAAAGGATGGGACAACAATGAGAAAGTATGACAAATTCTAACACATTTAATTTCTGTCTTATCAATGCATGCTGATTTCAAATTGGGTAACTTCTTTTCTTAGCATTTTTCCTGTCTATTGAAGTTAACCCTTGCCATGCTGAACCCAGAATATTCCTGCTTTGGCAAGAGCTATAGACATACATCAGCCTGCACATATGTGCATTCTGATGTTAGTCTACACCACCTGTTTCTCACTCTTAAACCAGAATTTTCAATAGATTTAGTTTTTCAAATGAAATAGACCTACAGTTGATACTTTCAGTGCTTTTTGCCCTTTGATTTTGGTGAAAATTTTTAGCCAAAATTTATTCAGCATGACAAGGGTTAATAGTAGACATGAATCCATTCTTAACCCAAGCAGCGTTTTTTACTCATATATTCCTTATTATGAAGAAGAAAGAAGAGATGTCCTTCACAGGCAATTGTTTCATAATACTTTTTTTTATAAAGAATATAATTTATGTCTTACAAAAGTTAAATAATCATATATCAATACACTGGATCATCTTGATTACATACAGTAAAAACT
Source organism: Fragum whitleyi (assembly GCA_948146395.1). Classification (NCBI taxonomy): domain Eukaryota; kingdom Metazoa; phylum Mollusca; class Bivalvia; order Cardiida; family Cardiidae; genus Fragum; species Fragum whitleyi. The sequence continues at coordinate 8,435,282 of OX411556.1, forward strand.
TGTATTAAGTGACCAAGAATGGCACCCCCAAAAAGTGGTCGTTGAAGAAAATGGTTGGTTCATACATGTTTTATTTACAATTAAGTAACATGATTTTGATCAAATATGACATTGTATGTTATTGTGAAATTCTCCAGAACCCTATGCTGTAAAAAAACTCAACATAATCCTCTTATTGAGACGATTCTAGTGAGTTTTAACAGCATAGGATTCATTTACAATATCTTTTATACCAGTGATATCTATTTTTTCAGATATTTTGATTTCAAGAAGGGGATTTTGAAAAAGGTCGCTAAATAAAAATGGTCGCTCAATAGACATGGTCGCTTGAGCAAGATTGACTGTACATCATTATATATGTACTTTGTGCTCAGGTTGAGTAAAAAAAACCCTTTTTGTTTCATTTGTCTTTTCAAATATCCCCAAACAGGTCATCTATTTATTACTTCATGATCATGAAAGAAGACTATTAAACTTTGATCAACATAATATTTTGTAAAATTAATTCATTGTAGATTTTTTTTAAATTGTACCCTATATCTTGAAGAAAGCAATCAGTCATGCCAACAAGAAATAATTTACTTAATCTCCAACACTTTCATGTAAAGTCCCACAATTTTGCGTCTCTTGATAATAAGCAAGAGACAAAGAAAAAGGAGACATTGCTTGTTCCAAACAATTTCTTCTTTTTCCATGATATGATCCTCTTTTACACAGGGTTTGTATCATTTAAAACTGCACACCCCTTTCAAACATTGACTATAATCGTAGACCTATGTGAGATAGCAGCTGAAGGCTAGGAAAGGATGTGATGTTTGTACTGGTGAGGGAAATACCAGAGAACTATTGGTAGGTGCTCCAACCACCGTGATATAACTGAAATAATGTTGAAAGCGGCGTTAAATCCATTCAATCAATCAATCAAACATTGACTAAGTTAAGCCCCTATTAATTTGAAATTAAGTCTAAAATTTTGAAGAAAAAAAAAAGGTTAATGAAAGGTACATTTATAATTGTAACTCGTATATCCAGATCGCAGACCTGTAATTACAGTTAATTAAACATTTATCTTAGACCTGCTGGTTAACATAGATAACTAGAGTAACCAGAAAATCAGCCGACATTCGTGAATTTTTATTAATGAATACATTATAGTATACACAATTAATTTCTAATTTTTGGACTCTGTATCAATCTTCAGAGCTTGTAGAAAAGGCTTTGATAAGACTTAGAAGGTGTCCCAAATCAAACCGAAAAGCTTAGCTTCGTATTAAGGTAATGGACCCGTAATAGTTCAGTAAAATTTCGGTAATCATGATCTTTCACAATTTTGACCGAGGTTTCCTAATGAAAATCATTAGGAAACCTTGGTTAACACTGTTAAAGTTCATTACTCCCTAAACATTGCGGAGCCATTACAGGTCCACTACCTTAAGATAAATATTGGTTCTTATCTTGCCCTGCAGATATTAAATGCATACAGTAAGGTCCATTCTCAAGAAAGTAAAATCGAGAGGGATCCCATTCTAATGACTTAGCACAGCTGATGGGTGCCCTTTTGATAGTTAACATGTGTACCAAGTTCTAAGTGCATGCCTTTGGTAATACCAGAGATATCACTAAAACTTTTTCACGAAACACAAAAGTTGACAACATTGACATCAACAACCCCAAGGCTAGAGCAATAACTTATGATTTTCTTCAATAATAGCTGAGCTATAAAAAGGTTTAAACAACCTAATCTATGTCTTTACTTGACTAATACATGGATTTCAGGTTAATTTCAGATTCACGCATGTACAGACTAGAAAAAAAATTCTTCTTTTTTGAAATAATAAACAAACAAAAAATTGATGGCTCAGTGCAAAACAGTTGTGACTGCCTATATTATATTTTGGCAGTTTCAACTGTTTTGCACTGAGCCAAAGATAGATAAAAGATTTAATGACTGTTATTTCTAGAAAAAAATTTCTAATTAAGACAAAATTAAACAAGGTTAGTATAGTTTTTTTTGACACTATAATGACTTCTGCAAACCAAAACCCCACTAATCCTGCTTATTTCAGCTGCAGTTACAAGGTTTTATGCCCCCCCCCCCCCATTGGTGATAAATTTCTGGTAAAAAAAACAATATTTTGGCACCTTGCTATACATCTTTACATCATACACTACAAAACACCTATAGATTTTTTTTATCCACCAAACTACCTGTTGCAGACTACTCATGAGGGGACAGAGCAGAACTAATGTAAGTGCCTATAAATCTATAGGCACTTACAATAGTATTGCACTTACCCTACTAAAATATACTGTCGAGACAATATGAAATGATGGTAGATACAATATCAATATAAAGCCTATCAGAAACCCCAACTCTAATATTCAAGTTGTATTTTGGAGGTTTTGACTCACCCATCCCCAACCCACCTCTACCCCCTCTCTTAGAAAAGGGGTTTGTGGTAAAAATTACAATATCTTGGCATCCCACTGCTATTACATTTTTAAATCACACACTACAGAACATCCATAGATATTCTCTGTATCCACTAAACCACCTGTTGCAAGATATTCACAAAATGTCTATAGTCCTTTCCCCAGGCTGTAACATTGCTAAGTTAAATATAATCACATCATGTTACACTTATCTATTACTGAGCTTTTGAAGCTGATCAATTAATAGATGATTAACTTTCCACATGTTCAAATTTTGCATGACATCGAAAAGATAGCACAGTAAAATAAGTAATCCTTAAGACATGCAAACATAACACAAGAGCACCAAAGGAGATCCTACACTTGGTTGCAGTTGATGAATTACACACCAAACATAAGATGTGCTTGTTAAACACTTAGAATTATGCTCCAAAACAGACTTTTTTTCTTTGAACTTAATAAATGACCTTGACTGATGACCTTGACCTAGAAATAAAATCATGCATATTAATGAGATGTATCTTCATGCCAAATAAACATAATCCTACCAAAATATAAACATTTGTTTGGGAAAAGGTGCAAAAAATCTATGTTGAATGTTTAGCATGGACCTTTATTGGAGGCAAGGCATCAAAACTTAAACAAATCATATCAAAAATTGATGATTTCAACTTCTGAAATGGGGGATGGGGTTTTATTAGTGAATGGGGCTCTATTAGTATTTTTACAGTATGTGTATTTTATCTCATTAATGAGGACTTGTGCTAGCTTTTTCAATTCATGGAGTCATGGACCCCTTGATCATAAAATTTAGGGGTTAAAAACTAGTTTTTCAGGGGTCAGAAAGGGTGCGGTATATCATCAGTTTAACAGTTTTAAATGATCTACACAAATGAATCATAACTAGAACTGTTGCAGAGCAGACCAATACCCCCCACAAGCACTTTGTCAAAATGCAAGTGCTATTAGTGCAGGATGTGTTTGTAACAGATATTGAGGTCATATGCAGCATTTGCATGAAGTTTCATGATTGTAGGTCGCTTGGTTCTTGAGTAAGAGTCCGGAAATGAAAATTGAACAAAGGCTCACTGTGACCTTGACCTTTGACCTATGTTACCCAAAAACAATGAGGCCCTTCCTTGGGTCATAAGCAACATTTGTAAAAAGTTTCATGATTCTAGGTCACTTGGTACTTGAGTTAGAGTCCGGAAAAAAAAAGGTCTACGGACAGATGGATGGACAGACGGATGGACAGATGGACTGACGGACGGATGGACAGACAGACAGACATGGTGAAACCAATATACCCCCTTCTACTTCGTAGGTGGGGGGTATAATAATCAATAAAGAGGCCTAAGACACTTTATTGTTCATGTTGACTCATTTATATAAATCCCTTATAATAATATAAAGAAAACAAATGATTAATATAATCCTGCACAGTTTACATTGATGGGGTGAAGGCCAAAATGACCCCCTAAAGAACATTTTGAGGGTCAAAATGGAATAATTGGGGGTCAAAATCCTGGTTTAAGGATAAAAAAATGTCCAATACTATTGAAGTTACAGGAAAATGATAAGTTTTCATGTTTATTTATTGGATAAACAGACAGACATACAGAAAGATAGATAGAAGTAAAACCAAATGCCCTCAGTTTGTAATGGATAAGCGCTAGAAAAAGGAAATTTTACATAAAACAAGAGCTGTCACTGTAAGATGACAATGCCCCCGACACCGCTTTGATTTTAAATTATGGCCAATCTATGTTGAAGGTCAAGGTCATCCAGGGGTCAAGGTCACCAAAGTATGTGCCTACAGAAAGGTAATGTACCAAGGAATGTTGTGGTAAAGTATGATGCGAATATGTTAAGTAATAAGGAAGTTATGGCCAATGTTAAAGTTTTTGGACGGAATGACGGACGGACGGACGGACAGACGGACGGACGGACGGACAAGTCAAATTTATGATGCCTCCCTATCGGGGGCATAATAAAACTTTCAAATAAATTCCAGTTTGTGTCAGGATTACCCAGAAAATTTCCAACACTCTCATTAAACTGTTATTTTCAGGCTAATGGATATTGGCATTCTTTCAGAAGCTTAAGAAATGTGTAGTTTAATTGGGTAGACTCTAAAATTATTTCAGCCAAGATATTAGCATGTCTGAGAGTTTTCAATAATTTGAACTAAGACAGAAAAAATATTCCAGTATCCTTCAGAAAGATATTTTGTTGAACAGTATCATTGCAGTAAAAGTATAAAATATACTAATTAGCTTTTTTATCTACCTGTTATAATATTTTATCAATTTTCTTCATAATTAACTGTAACATCTATTTATTTATTTTTATTTTTTTTTATTAATTTTAAAAACGGCGAAAGATGGGTGCAATGTAACAGTAACCTAAGGCTTTGTCTTAAACATTATCACCAACAAAAAACATTTTTGATCACTTAAGTTAAATATTTTAGGAAAACATTGTAGGAGAAGCAACATTTATGTATCTTTTATTATTGCCACAATACTCCTTAGGCAACAACTCCCAAAATGCGTAAAGATATAATATGCATTAAATTCAGACTACATGTGCTTAAAGTTTTGGACACACGCTGCCCTATAATTTCACAAAATAATCACAAAATTATCGAAAAATAATCATGATTACTGCCCTTTTAACCATTGATCCATTAAAACATTAATCACAAAAATGTTAGATATTCAACTACTTGATGATTTATGGGTATTGTTAATTGATTCATAATCGATTAAATTAATAATCATGATTACCCCATGTCTTCTTTCAGTTATATCGGTGAGGCTGGAGCTCCTAACAATGGATTTCTAGTATTTCAAACACCAGTACAACCAATACGTCCTTTCCTTGCTTCCAGCTGCTATCCCACATAGGTCTACCATTATCGACCCATTCGTGGGAGACAAAAAGTCGGGAAGGATTGGTGTTGCCATAGGGATTAAATCCCAGGATCTCTAATTTGCAAGTCTGACGCGCTACCATCTGCATTATGACGGCTGCTCTGAGGCCAATTTTGGAAAACATTTTTGGGGCTGTCTTTCATGTGTTAGGAACGAATTAATCTATTATGAAATTTCTTAGTCAATTTTGCAATCTAAAGCCCAAACCAACTGATAATCAATTATAAATGATTAAACAGCCCAGCACTAGGACCGAGCTCTTAATATTGTAAAAGTTCTAATAGAGCTCAAGTATCAACCAATTCACTATTTAATGAAGGCATTTCAGCGAGCATGTCCCAAGGATCCTTTCTCTAAAATTTGGTGAAATTCTGTCTAGTAGTTTCAGAGGAGAAGATGTTTAAATGAAAAGTTAACACACAGATGCATGACCCACCATGACTTAGTCCAGTGGAGCTATAGTGTTAAAGACTGTTAAAGACTCTTAAAAAGCTCTTCAATTCTTTTCTGAAGACAGCCCTAAAGGGTCCACGCACATCAGATAATTTTGGAAGTCCTGGCTACCTATTTGTGTGCCTGGCAGGATCCCCCTTTAAAGAATGAACTAAGAGAATTTAGCCAAAACTCATGGTTACAAGGCACATTCTGCAAGATTTTTTCTGACTGAGGCAAATTCTGATTTGTTTGTTTGAATTGGGTTTCACACCACTTTCAACTATCTGTTATATCACAACAGCTGGAGCTCCTAAAAATGGATTCCTGGCATTTCTCACTCCAGTACTACCATTTCATCTGTTCCTAGCTTCCAGCTGCTGTCCTACATAGGTATACATTTATCAACCCATTGGTGGGAGACAAAAAGTTAGAAAGGATGGGAGCTGCAGTAGGGGATCGAACCCGGGACCTCTAGACCAATTGGCGGCTCTGAGGTCAATTTTGAAAAAGATCTATTTTGGCTGTCTTTCACGTGTTAGGAACCAATTAATCTATGATGAAATTACTTAGTCGATTATTGCAGTTGAAAGCCCAAACAAACTGATAATTGATTGTAATTGATTAATCTGCCCAGCACTTGGGCTGAGCTCTGAATACTTTGTCCAAAGATGAAACATGCATGACCTTTTCAAAACATAATGGAATTTTTTTTATTGGCCCCCTTTTACTACACTAATCTTGAATAAAAATAAATCTCAAGTCAAAATTGTACCTGGTGTTTTCATTCATTGTTGGATTCTGCCTTGCAATACCTTATTGGGATTCCAATCAAATATTGCAACGAAGAATGCCATAACTAGTTACTACTGTAGAAGCAACTTTTTTGACTGATGAAAAAAAGATCGCAAGATGTTTAGTAAAACAGGCCCTAAACATTAGTTGGTGAAGGATCAATGCAGATTATCGGATGATATACAGGGTGAAACTTAATATAAATCCAAATTTTAAACTTCCTCATTGATAAAATTTTCAAGCATCTTCTGCCTGTTATCATTCTATTAAGGGAAAGTCAATGAATTAATGCAAAACTATAGCAAGTGCCTTATATTAATGAGCACTTACAATGGTTTTGCACTGGTAAACTTGAAGTTTTGAGGGTTGACTACAAAGGTAGTGGTACATGTACTATAATTCCATCTTTATCCAGGGCTTGTGCTAGCTTTTCAAATTCAGGAGTCATTGACCCCTTGACTGCAAATTTCTAGGGGTCAAAACTGGTATTGAAGGGGTCAAAACAATAAATTAGGTGGATACCTCTTAAATTGATTCCTTCATATCTTTATAAGAGATTCATGTTTCATATGAATCTCTTATAAAGATATGAAGGATACAATTTATTGTAATCCATTTTATAGCAGTATCAAGATGCAATACTGAACCTAATGGTCATTTTGACCCCTTACAAAATAAAATTTAGGGGTCAAATTATGATATATACAGATTTTGAGGGTCAAAACCCTGGTTTATGGGTCAAACACGAGCCCTGTTTATCTGTCTGAAGTAACAATGTCCAGTGAAGTCATAAGCAACTCACCATTTCGCAAGCCTCTATAAAAACCCTCATAACTACAGCTTAAACAGGTTGCAGTTCAAACTTATTCTTTAGCTGAGATGTCATGCCAACTTTCTGTGTCTATTCAAGGATTCAGAAAGTAGGGAGAAATTTTGTTGAAAATCATCAAAATTGCCAAAGAGATGGGAACTCTTGCTCTTTCTCTTTGTAAAAAAAATCCCCCATCATCTTCCTAAATAGGGGGGAATTTTCAAAAGTATGTGCTAAAATGCGCACTCCCCCCTCCAAGAATAGACACTGAACTTTACATACCTTGTTTTATTTGACTAGAATTTGACCTATGTCAATACCATTTGTTATTCATTCATACAAATGGATGTGCAAAGCCAAGTTGGAATAATCAGATTTTTATTCATCTAAATAGCAAGGGTCAGAGTCAGGTCAATAAAACCATGCTATATATCTATTGTTTTGATAAAAAATTATTGATACATTTATCAAATAAAATTAATGTTACATCAAATTTGTAAATAGAATACAGGTTTTGTACATGAAACCTGTACATGTATTTATTTATACAGTGGCAGATTTGTGGCCACTTTAGATAATAGCACTTGACATTTTATAAAACAAGTTGATTATAATTGAAAAACAAAACCAAACCAAAGGCCATTGTGTGTCTGTTTATTTCAATTTCTTAGAGCTTTTCTTCATAACATGTCCACAACTGAACATTAACCCTTGTCATGCTGATTCTGGAATATTCCTGCTTTGGCAGGAGCCATAGACAAACATCAGCCTGCACATAATGTGCAGTCTGATGTTAGTCTACACCACCTGTTTCTCACTTTCAAACCATAATGGTCAATAAGTTCAGTCTTTCAAATAAAAATTGACCTACAGTTGGTACTTTCAGGTGCTTTTTGCCCTTTGATTTTGATGAAAATTAATTTATTTTCAGCCAAAATTTATTCAGCATGACAAGTGTCAAACAATCTATCACAGGCTGGTATTGAACTCGGAAAGAATTTTTAATGACAAATGATTCAAAGTCAATTTGTTTGAATGGGTTTTATGCCGCTTTCAACAATTTCGCAGTTATATCGCGGCAGTCAAAGCACCTTACAATGAATTCCTGGTATTTCTTTCACCTGTACTACCATTACACCCTTTCCTAGCCTCCGACTGGATTCAAAGTCAAATCACTGAACCTTAGAAGATCTTCCCTGATGCAGTTACCAGGGACCCGTTTTACTTAACATCTTACAAAAAAATTGATTGTGAGTCAAAAAAAACATATCATATCTGATGTTTTCATTGATTGTTAGATTATGTCTTGCTATGTCTTCTAAAGACGATTCCAATGAGATGATGCATGGCAGAATTCCATATTTAGTTACTACTGTAGAAGCATCTTTATTTTTTGACTTGCACAAAAAATGGTCGTTGGATGTTTAGTATGAGAGAAGGAATGAAGTCACTATTTGGGCAACAGATGAAACAGATCCATGACAGGGTTGGGGGGGGGGGGGGGGGGGGGTTGCTTTAGCAGGGACATATAAAATGCTGATACGACCCAAATCTAGCTGATAGCTATTATACTTAAGGAGATATGCTTCAGACATAATCTAAGTATAAAAAATAACAAAGGGCAATAACTCCAAAATTATGCAAGCAAGAGTTGTTGTTCTTGTGCACTACACTTCTCCTTCATGAGATCTATCCACCCATAAAGCTTCAAGCTGATTGCTTTTATACTTTAGGAGATATGCTCCGGACAAGTTTTGCAGGGAAAATGACAAGCAATTTTAACTTAGGGGCCCAGGCTTCAAAAATTCAATTTTTAACATTAGAGGCAGAGGGATTTTCCAAAAAAATCTAGGAGCCCAGCCTAAAATCTAGGGGCCATGGGCAACTAGGCCCCTGCTAATCTTTTTCCCTGTTTAGTGATGGAACCTCGCAATGACAGAATGATAGAACCTGGGAATGACGGACGGAGACCATTACTATATCCACTCGCCGAAAACGGCTGAGATAATAAGCCTCAAATATCAAACAAGATGGCAAATTATTCTTGAAGTATGTCAAATCACAAAGTAAAACCAACTGCAATTTAGGCTCACTGAAGGACAAAAATAGTAACAACATTGAAGATGATTATCAAAGAGCTAATCTACTCAATAATTACTCCAGAATTTCTTCAAATAAGATAAAGAATGTATCAATCAACATCTTGAAGAAAGAACCAACATTCAAATAAATGACATAACTATAACTGAAGAAGATGTAAAAAAAAGCTCTCAACACTTTAAAACCAAACAAAGCATGTGATTTGGATAACATCCACCCAAAACTATTGATAGAATGCAGAGATAATCTCTTATATAACCCATATAAACCAAAATCTTAAACAAATCATTATCAACCTCAACAGTTCCATCAGCATGGAAAAATTCATTAGTCACACAAATATTCAACTAGAACTGTCGCAAAGCAGACTGATACCCCCTACCATGGCATTGTCCTACCAGGGCTATTTCCCAGTATAAGTGCTTTCAGTACATGATCTATTTGCAACAAAATAACAAAATTTTAGTTAAATTTACAAGTTCAAGGGAGATAATTTGGCAACCACTATGTGCAATATTGTAGGTAAAAAGTTCCAGATGATAAAAGTAAATATACAAATTGACATGTTCAAGGGGAAATAATTAAATGGCTAATATAAGTATAGTCATAAAAATTTCACTAACACTAGTTTAGTTTTCTATATTGTTTGTCTGACTCTCCCTATCTTGCTTTCCGTTATGCTTTCTCAATTTTGTTGTATTCAACAGTTTGTTCAACCAGCCCAGAGACAATCAAAACAATATGGTTACCTAATCGGTTTTGTGAATGTGTTCAACTTTTACCCTGCTTTTTGTAAACGATTCACTAATAAATTGCCATTGTTAGGGAAGTTTCAATAGGTCTTGTTCTAATTTATATCCAAATGATAAAGTAATAATTAGCTAATGTAGACTGAGATCAGACTAGCCTTTGCATGCTGATTCATGTCGATTCTATCTGATTAACCCTTTTTGTACAGTGGGAAAATGCCATGGAAGGGCAAATATTTGTTTCCAAACTCGTTGAGGGTAAAAAATCTGTGTCAAAACTACAAAACATGTGCTCCCTCAGTGATTCATTTTGCTGCGCATCCCAAATCAAAGATGCACATTTTTCACAAAGGAATCATATTTTTCAAATATGTCAGTCCCTGGGATGCAAAATTTTTAGCAATATTTGTTGTTAATATATCTTTCATTTTGAAGTGTGAAAATGACCAACATTTTGTTTACTACTATACCAGCCAATCAAGTTATCTAAGGAAAAAACATAAAATTCAAAATAAAAATAGCCTATAGATTAGATTGAACTCCGAATTAATTATATCATTGTACAATATTCCTACAGAATTCATGCCCATGTGTAGCTGGGAACAGGTTTGGACTCATTGTTCCAAAATATGCGAGTCCTAGGTACCCCTTCTTTCAAATTTTAAAATGAATCACTGCAGTCCCTGTGCCATATATGGATAGAAGGGGGAGCTAAATAGCATAAAAGACAATGGGTTGGACTTTGTATAAAAGTCATATAAACTGGCGTTTGGCCTGTTTATGCTATAAAGAGTGGCAAAAAATTGAAATATCCAGCAATTCATTGGTCCAAAATTTGACCAAAAAGTATGTGGAATACTAACTTGAGTTCCATATTCTTGTCACCTCAGAATTGCAACCTTGGTTCAGAAGTCTATCTATCTATATATACTGCCTGACTCCCCTTTCGGGTATTACTGGCAGGCGCGCGTCTGTGCTGGAATAAAAACTGTTAGTCATTTGTTAGGGTGCCAAATTTTAAAAGTATTGTGAGTGTTAGATATAAGTGCAGGTGATCAAACTGTGTGTTCAACTCATTATTTAGGATCTGGGCTAAAGACATAGTTCTGGAGTCAGTATTGGTTTTGGCCCAGCTTGTACTGGCCCTAACCTGTTCTATTGTTTGTATTGAACAGCTCATCACATCCCCTCGACCAACTCCTTAGGACGGTTCACAGTCAACTCGGCCTGTGAATAACTCAGCCCGTCAACTCAGCCTGTTTTTATATTATATAGGTACATGTATGACCATACAATGTAAACATTTTGGGGACATTATGTGTTTTTTTAGATTAATAATTACTCGTTAAAAAGGTTTATAATCTTATTTTCCAAATGTATGGCATTTGTGTAAATATAAGATAAAATAGACGTAATTAAATATTAAAAATATTTACCTTATATATTCAAATTTATTTTTCAAATTATTTTTTCCTAAGCACAAAAGAAGATGACAAGTTATAAGCGTATTAAACATGAAGATTGTAGATTTTGGTCATCAATTGTGAATTTGCACCTCCTTTAAGTACATTGAACACATTGATTAAATATCTGATAAGTGTGCTACCTTATATATATCCGTTTTCTAGGCTAGTTATATACAGGCCAAGTTGACGGGCAGAGTTTTACGAAGGCCGAGTTTTAAGCAGGCCGAGTTTTTAACAGGCCGAGTTGACAGGACACCCTAAGGACTGGGTCTGTTTGACTAAATCATCCCAGGAGTCAGGCTCAACACTTATTTGGACCATTCTGATTGATTGATTGAATGGAGTTTAACGCCGCTTTCAACATTATTTCAGTTATATTGCGGGGGCTGGAGCACCTAACAATGGTGTCCGCTTCTTGATCGTGATTTGTTTGTTTGTATGGAGTGTAACTCCACTTCTACCAATCTTGCAGTCATATCTTGAAAGCTTGAGCACATAACAAAAGATTCCTGGTATTTCTCACACAAGCACTACCTTTACATCCTTTGCTAGTCTCAATCTGCTGACCCACATAGGTATATAGATTTAAAAGATACACCACATCACATGGTAAAACATGAAATAAAGGATCACAGTGTAGCAAGCATATACAAGAGCTGTCGGAGGACAGTGAAGCTTGACTATTCCTTGTGCTGGATAGTAACAGCAAATCAATATTGACTGATGATTTAATGGAATTAAACGCCACTTTCAACATTTTTCAGTTATAATGCGGAGGCTGGAGCACCAAACAATGGATTCCAGGTATTTTTCTCACCAGTACAACCATTACATCCTTTCCTAGCCTCCAGCTGCTATCTCACATAGATCTATGGTTATCAACCCATTGGTGAGAGACAAATAGTCTGAAAGAATGAGTGCCGCAGTCGGGGATCGAACCTGGGACCTCTAGATTGACAGTCCAACGCGCTACCAACTGCGCTGAAGGCGGCCTTGGACCATTCTGATTCTTGGGTGATTAAGAGTGATTAACAAAACCTGTTTCATACCAAACCAGCATTCTTTGTCACAGATAATTGTGTTCGTCCAACCAACATTCAAGCACTTACCACTTGGTGCATCTTACAATACAAACAAAAGGATGACTTTTCACCTGGAGCATTTTAGTACTGTATCAATTAAGATTTGCTCTGGTATTTACTTGTCCACGAAGAAGTGACCTAGAAAAATGTACGTGCCCTTAAGTAGAAAAGGTCATGTTGGACAAGTCAGGCATGGGATTTCCACACCCTTGATCAACCCATGCCCTGAATCTATGCCCTCTGTCTGACAACCAGCATGACCCCTGCTGTCACTTTGGTTTACATGGAATTGGCAATCAAACTTACCCCAAATGTATTTCTGAAAAGATTTGGATCCGTCGCACCCCCAATAGTCTGGTAGGTACTGGATGTCATTATTGTTAGGGTAACTTAAATAATTTCAATCGAAATTTTCCAATACAACATCTCTCGCATATGAATAAGGGATAAACTTAGAACATTCCGATTAAAAATCTTTAGGGCTGGTGCTGTTTTCCATAAATCGAGCCTATATTTTTTTATCAAGAGAACATGAACCAGTCTAAAATCAACTTCCGTTTTGAGTCTCTGTCTGTGAAGCGCATACCCGAAAAACTCATTGTATTTCGTGTTCAAAATCAAGCGTTTAATGTTGCACATGGTGTTGTGATTTCTCGAAAAATGTCAGATCAACAAAAGGAGTGAGTACTTTTATAGCGCTTTTCTTCCACTTAAAAGACAAAGGCCCCCATGTTTGTGATTTGGATTACTAGATTTGTCTTGCACTAACTGTCAACAAGTCTGAAAAATCTCATCTTGCATTGTTGGTTTCGTTTTCATTGAATCTAGAATACAGTTGTTCAGGCAGTAGCGGATAGTTAACGAAATTATCGAAGTGTATGTTTCTATTTCAAAACAAAATCTATATTGTGTGGTACCAATTTGTAGGAAAATCTGTATTCTTTTAAATGAAACCAAAATCGGGGTAGCAATGTTGTTTATACGTCAGATAAACGCTTTCTGCACACAGCACTAATTAGGTCAATAGCGGATAGGTTCGGGTAATAACGGATAGGTAGTTGAGGGAATGTCTCAAACGTGACAAAAACACTATTTCAACGTTTTGTGGTGCTGAAAGAGCCGTATTTGAGCGATTTAGATCCACAAAAGCTTGCAGATCGAACTCAGACAGAACTTAAGCAAATTTATATTATTAAAAAATTGGGCAGATTAACAGACTTTGAAAACTTTTTGGTAATGCAGAAAAATAATCATTGGTTTCATCCCACAACCTCGTAGCTGCAATTTTTATTTAGCTCTTAAATTTTAGAATTAGAACGACAACATACTGCTTTAACGATCGTACTTTTGATGCATTTCTCACACGAACATGGATAACCAGAAATTCCGAAAAACAAATATGTACGTTCACCAGCCTATAACTGCTTAAAGAAATATTTGCATCACATGATGCATACGCACAGTTTCCCCCAAAAAAGTTTCGGCTTAGGTCATACTGTGTAGCTCTTGTTCAAGTATTCTCTTAAGCATACACATACAGTATCCTGCCTGGCTTGGTGATTAGTACAGTGATCAACAAATCATCCTAGATGAGGCACTCGAAGCAGTGTTTTGCTCCAAGACCCTAGGCGCCATCGCGGGCCACTGCAGGCCTAGCGACGGTCACTGAGCCGTCCAAAATTGCCGCTCGAGGGCTTGTAACCTGCCTAGCGATCGAAAGAGATGCGGGGCGAATTCCAGGGGCTAGGAAAAAAAACTGCTTCGAGAGCCGAGCTGCATTCGCTGCGCCGCTAAAATCGCGGCTCGAGCGCATCGAGACGCGACTCCAGTGCGTATCGCGCTTGCTCCGCCGCTATCTGCCGCAGTCTCTCCAAACTCGCCACGATTGTAGGGATTGAACAGAGCAACAAGGGGGTACCAACAACATAGGGATCGGTCCATTGGTTCGAGCCCTGCATCGAGTGTCGAACTCGCTAGAACATTTCGCCTCGGCGCGATCAGCCCACTGCCGACCTATCGACAGCTAATGAGCTATCCAAAATTGCTGCTCGAGGGATGGTTACCTGCCTAGCGATCGATACAGATTCGGGACAAATTCCGGGGTCTGGGGGCAAAACACTGCTTCAAAAGCCGAGCTGAAATCGCTGCGCCGCTTAAATCGCGTCTCGACCACGTCGAGGAGCGACTCTAGTGCGAACCGCCGCTATCTGCCGCAGTCTCTCCAAACTCGCCACGATTGTAGGGATTGAACAGAGCAACAAGGGGGTACCAACAACATAGGGATCGGTCCATTGGTTCGAGCCCTGCATCGAGTGTCGAACTCGCTAGAACATTTTGCCTCGGCGCGATCAGCCCACTGCCGACCTATCGACAGCTAATGAGCTATCCAAAATTGCTGCTCGAGGGATGCTCGAGGGATGGTTACCTGCCTAGCGATCGATACAGATTCGGGACAAATTCCAGGGTCTGGGGGCAAAACACTGCTTCGAAAGCCGAGCTGAAATCGCTGCGCCGCTTAAATCGCGTCTTAAATCGCGTCTCGACCACGTCGAGGAGCGACTCTAGTGCGAACCGCTCTTGCTCGACTGCTATCCGCCGCAGCCACACCAAACTCGCCACGATTGTAGGGCTTCAATAAGGCAACACTAGGGTACCTACAACATAGGTATCGGTCTATTGGTTCGAGCCCTGCATCGAGTGTCTCACTCTCGTGAATAATTCGCCTCCGAGCGATCGGCCCACTGCAGGGGCCTAGCGACGGCCACTGAGCCATCCAAAATCGCCGCTCGAGGGCCGGTAATCTGCCTAGCGATCGATAGAATTGCCGGGCAAATTTTATGGTCTGGGAGCGAGATCTTCGGTTAGCTACGACCGTTGAGCAGTCCAAAATAACAGCTCGACGGACCCATTCACTGCCTAGCGACCGATAGAGATGCGGGGCAAATTCGTGGGTCTGGGAGCAAAACACTGCTTTGAGAGCCGATCGGATTGCCTTCTTTTCATGTTCGTTTTAATTAAATCAAAAATGGCAAAATCAAACCATAATAACCAAACGGTCATTTAAGACCGGTATATATGCAAAAGAAATAGATATGCAAAAGATAATATATTAATAAAATAAAGATGTAGGCAAAAGTTCTACAAATGTATGCATATTACTTCACTCCGAAACGGATTTCTAAGGCTTGACAATTGTCAATGACCTTCAAAATTGCTGACTGATTAAATGAACCTTAAAAGTTTATTCTTAATATCATCCCTGTAAAAAAATGTTTATGAAGTATCGTTTGTGATTATGCAATCAATGGACAACTCTTCACTTCAGCTAATTAAAATTCCCTATCAGTTATGAATATATTTAAATATAATTGACTAGCACTATAAATATCTATCTAGGCCTATCAGTTTCTTAATTTTGACTGGTCAAAATAACAGTTATACATTGATGCCACAAGTATGAAATTTGTCATACATGTACTGTAATAAATCGGGAATATTCAAGATTTTATGGGGTTTAGACAAAGATTAGCCAGAGCATTCATTTTAAGATTGTCCTAGACTTAAACAGCTATAATACTTAAAGAGAAGAAGTCGTTTGTGAGTTCCATTGTCATAAAAAATAATTGATCACAGTAGATGTTTTAGTGCTCACAATCATTTGTTTGATTTTAGTGGCTTAAAAAATCAGCGTACCCCAAGCCGTGTATTGATGCATAACTTTATTTGTTATAAAAGTTAAAATAACTCTTTTAACATGAACTGACTGTTTCATGCTTTATATTTGTCTTTTTCAATGTATTGAGAAAATCTGAATCATGATTTTTAGTTTTTTGGCAGTTGATGTTCACTTTGAGACAGCCCCCTTAAAACCATTTCCACTCGCAAGAGCTATCCGTTACTACCCGAATCGGGAGATATTTTCATCAGGCGATATTTTAATTAATTTTGGACAATTTTCTATCCAGATGTGTTGACATAGTTGAAAATAGGGTAATCTACAAAATGATACCAAAAACTTGTTGATTGGTTTTGATTTACATGAACATTACACGTCCGAGCGCCTGCAATTGCATTTACTCTGGACCTGAAAAATGCAGCTTCCGGTTACGTCGTTTTGGTTGCAGCCAAATGAAAGTACAAAATCAAATGTAAACAAAATAGAATTTAGCTAAGAAATCCCTTGAATATTAAATTATGTCATGGTAAAATATATTTTATTGAAATAATCAGTTAAATAATGTAGAGATCGATTTAGAAACAACCTATCCGCTATACCCTAAAATCCGCTACTGCCTAAACAACTGTATTCGATTATTGTCTACGCTTGTTTGTAATAGAATTTGCTTCTTTTCAGGCCTTGCAATTGTATTTTTAGCTATTCATTTATATCCTGTTGTTTTCAAAGTTTTTTGACTATCAACCAGCTAAAAATTAGCACACATATCTGTAAAATGTAACAGAAGAATCCGATTTTGGAATTAATCTAATAATAGGTTTAACCTATAGACGGGAAAAGAAATTTGAAGAAAGAACCATTCTTGATTTACTCATCTAAAGCTACCAATATTTATCAATAAAGCTCCTGCTACACAACCTTTTGCTGTATCCACACATATGAATGATATATAATAGTTTATTTTATTTTGATTTTGATTATATCTAAATGTTTTACACCCGTTATCTAGAAGCAGGAAAAGCCGCAAAGCACCCTTCGGGCACTTTGCTTTACTTTTCCCGTATAATTTCAAACGATTTAAAGCCATCAGAGCAATGCGTGATCGCAGCATAAAAGGCAAATATGACTCGGAATAATTAAACGCCACATAGTATCAAGAGACAAGCACACTATTTTTAAATTGTATAAGGGACTTGTTATACCAAAGCTTGAATATTGTATACAAGCCTGGAATCCTTCATTGATTTATCAAAAGTTAAGTTATTGAACTTTTAGAACAAGTTCAACATAGAGCAGCTAAACTCATACCAGAACTTTTCCATCTAACATATCACGATAGACTTAAAGAATTATATTTAACTACAATTGACTAAGAAGACACAGGAGAGGTTTAATTGAAACATTCAAAATCTTTAAAGATAAAGAAGGCATCGACAGTGACCGTCTCTTCACATATAATGCATCATCAATTCGAGGAAATTCTTTAAAACTAGCCAAGCCACGTTCAATGTTGAATGTCAGACAGCACTTCTTCAGCCAGAGAGTTATCAATGCCTGGAACAGACTTCCAGATTGTATCATTCAGACTTCCCGAAATTTCAAAAAAAGTGTCAGACATCCGGTCTGACAGGACCTTAAAATCTGTCAGACCGAAAGAAAATCTGCTGGACCAAATCGAATCAAACAAAACTGAAGAAAAAATATAACAGTAACACCAGTTTTATGTCAATTTGTGATTATGTACACATTAAAACAAAATACTAACTAGAAGACACTTTAGTTAAATACTTATAATACTTAATAAATATGATCAGCTTTTAAAAATTAAAGACTTCGTCTTGAAAGTCAAAATTTTCCTAGGGAATTTGAGGGACAATTTTTCAGAACCATGGGACACAATTTAAATCTTGGTTTTCTATTGATGCAGAAAAAAATGATATTTTGAGACTCTAGTGTTGCCTACCATTTCTAAATAAACAAATGACAAGCATGTCCAATATTTTACTATTTAAAAAATTACTAAACACATTTTTTTTTTGAGATATTAAACAGCTTTGAATATTCCTTTTTTAAAGATAACTAGTTTGATTGACATATTGAAGGAATCACTTTTTTTGCATAGAAAAAGCTGCATTTACGATCTTTTTGAGGTAGGAATTTTGGATGAGATTAAATTAAACTTTGACCAAATAAATAAATTATACTGAAGATGCCGAAATAATATAACTGGCCCCTGACTCACTTTGCATTTTTTTTTTTTTTTTTTTTTTTTTTGCAATTGCAGAAAAATGGAATTCTCAGAGTGAAATGGGGCAGACGCAACTTAAAATAATAAATAGATTAAAAATTCAAAATCTCCATTTGACTTTAACAAACTATTGATTAAGATCGGAAAAAAAATTCTTACTAGAAACCAAATTTATTTAAGTCCGTGAATAATTATTCTGTTGCATAAAAACATCAGTGACTGTGTGTGAAATCTCTCCGTGTAAAACAACTGGTAATTTGTGTCGGCGGCTTGCCTTTGATCTCGATCAACTGTTCCCGGGTAGAGAGGTGACTCGAGTACATCATAGCTCAGTACATGTACACTGGGGTTAAGTGATGGCATAAATATTTGGAATGGGATCAATTTGGCTTCAGAAAGATTGCACCTAAATTTGTTCTATTAGTATTCATACTGCAAGATAAATACATTTTATCATTGCTTCTCATACTGATTGTGCTCTGACTGGTAGTTTTCGCAATATTCAGGTTTTAGAGTTTTAATTTTTTGTTTGTCCTAACGCATAGGAGCCAGAATCTGTGCATCATCTTTTTGAAAATTTGCAGGATTGTAGCTGGAAAAAGTGCTGGACAGTCGGACCGATCCAGCCCCAAAATTCGTCGGTCCTTGTCCAAATTTGCCGGACATGTCCGTCGGACCGACGAATTTCAGGAAGTCTGATCATTGAAAAGGACACAGTTAACGGTTTTAAAAATGCTTTGGACCTTTATATTCAAGACGTTCATTGGGTTTCAATGACTAGGTCGATTAACCCCTAGGCTGCACTCAATGGGTGTTGCTGCAGGTATAATAGGTATAACAAGATTGTTGAATGTGTAATCGGACAAGCCATCACAATCATAGGTACTTCGATGTTGGATTTAATACAACTTACCAATATCACTACTCTATAATATAGGCGCTTTGCGGCTTTTCCCGCTTCTAGAGAACTCGTATAAAGGCAAGCATTTACAAAATCAAAATTAATTACATATACTATTAATGTTTATTTTTGTGTTGTAATGTAGGCCTACATGGAGGAGGAGGATCTCACGAGATTTCACTATTTTGTTTTATTCTTTATTTTAATTTAACACTTTTTCTTCAGTTTTATTCCTGTCGATCATTATCAAAATTTAGATTGTAGTGAACGTTGAATAAGGATAAGAATCAGCCTTACATGCAAAAAGTTGCACATTTTGCTCGTCCTGATGATGTCGGGGAATAACTCGATATGATTTTCATACTGGGACATCCAGAAGTGTGCTGGTCATATCTTGTGACAATTTTCCACCCTCTTAATCCAATATCACACCCTTTACCCAGTACTCTGTAAATTTCAAATGTTCTTTCATTTTTACTATTTTCAGCCCTGCTGCCAAAGTGCCGAATGTAAAGTGGGCACAGAGAAATGATGTTGTATACTTAACTATATGTTTAGAAGATTGTAAAAGTCCTGCCATAGATTTAAATGAAACTACTTTAGTGTTCAAGTAAGTATTGCTTACTGTTTTGACCCCAAAAATCTGAAAATACAGTGTTTATTCTAGGATTTCAAAAATGTGGAGAATTTCAGCAGGAAAATTGACGCGATTGAGAAATGTGGTAATTCATGTTCCTTGGTTATAGTAAAAAATCCCCACAAATCTAGAAAATATTTTTGAAAAAAGTGGGGAAAGCCGCCAATCCTCCTGCCTAGAATAAACACTGAAAATATCTTAAATTTGACACAGAAAATTTGCCCTAGGGGTCAAAAATTGTTTTATCCCTCAAATTGTCTGGTTTAGATCTCTACTATCTAAAATTTTCAAATTAACCTTTTACTTAATATCTCTATAGAAAAAGGTTAATTGACCCTGAAACCTAAAAATTCTACTAGAGATTTTATTTTTCTGTTGTTTTGACCTTTTTAAAGTCATTTCTCATCATCCCCAGAATTTATAGATCTACTCCCCAATTTCAAACACAATTATAAACCCTGTCTTGATTTTCAAAATGAATGGCATCTATTCTCACAAGATAGTCCAAATTTGAGCAAGGAGTTGGACGAAAATAGAACATTCACAAAATTTGTGTAGATTTTAGTGAATTACAGAATAATTGGCCAACACCTATTGGTGTTAAAATTTATGGACTTGAAAATGATTAAATCGTGAAAACAAGATACTGTTTTACAGGCAGTTACAACTGAATTGTGCTGAGCCATCAATTTATAATTTCTGACATTATAATTATAAATTTGAATTGGTGCCTTGAAAAATCATAAGCCAAAGTGGTACAATCA
Source organism: Fragum whitleyi (assembly GCA_948146395.1). Taxonomy (NCBI): domain Eukaryota; kingdom Metazoa; phylum Mollusca; class Bivalvia; order Cardiida; family Cardiidae; genus Fragum; species Fragum whitleyi. Next base: position 8,456,312 of record OX411556.1, read on the forward strand.
GCTTTAGCTGAAAAGAAAGCATGATAGATCTGGTGTGAGAAATACTAGGAATCCTTGGTTAGGTGCTTCAGCTGCAATGAATGTTTGTTGAAAGTGGTGTTGAACCCCATTCAACAAACATGCAAATCACTAAGGCTCACTAAGAGACATTTGACAAGGGCTTAACTCCCATTATGCAATTTACCAATATCCAAGTGGGTAAAAGAAATAATCCTCAGTTGAAAAATATTGTTGATGAATGATCATAGCATTGAAACTACATCTTATACAGCTGAAATCATAAAAAAGGGAGCAGAAGGAGGGTATTCATCTTTTTTACAGTTCTCATATCGCCTTTATCCTATATATTCTTGGTTGTCTCCTTCTGAGTGCGTATTAATTTCAAAAGCCTAGATAAGCCTTTGTTTGAGACATGATTTGATTCCAGTCACTATGAAGTTTAGAACAATAATTGAGCCTGTGCGTGATATTTTCAACAATTTCATGTAAATACATAGCAAAAACTCTGACCATCCTGTGCATCCGCACAGTCTAACCAGAGTCTTCACTTTGCGTTTAGAAGGTAGATAAGGTCTAAATGAACTTCTTCACCACTGGGTAATATTACATTTACAGTAGATGGCTGTCTACACCTCTCAATGTTTGCATCTCATGCACATTTCAAATTGTTGGAAATGTCACGCACAGACTCAATTGTCTGTGTTTTAGGTGTCCAGAATCTCAAGGTAATTGCAGAATTGTAATTCATAATTGTATGTCTATGTCACAGGTAAAATATTTTCATGGCATAAATTATTTTTCAGAGGTAAAGGGGGAACAAATAAAGATTTATATGAAATTTCAATGGAATTCCATGGAGATGTCAACCCACAAGTAAGTGGTACTTTCCTTTGCCTCTTTAAAAGGGATGATTACTATAATCATCCTAACTTTTATTGATGGGCAGATTAATCGATTATAATCAATAATAAATTGGTTTGGGCTTCCAATTTATGATAATCAACTGAGAAATTTCATAATTGATTAATCGGTACCTATACATAAATGAAAGCCATTGTATTTTATTTTTGAAACCAACATTAATTTGATGGCTCAGCGTGAAACAGTTGTAACTGCCTATATATTTATAGGCAGTTACAACTGTTTCATGCTGAGCCATAGAGTTGGTAGAAAAATCTGCAGAAAGAGTCTTAAGGTCATGAGTTTTACCTAAACTTTCACATTCATTTATTCAAAGGATGATACTAAGAGTGCTGCATTTATTTCTAAGAAAACAATTGTACCATCTATTATTAGTTGATTTTACGCTTCCAACTAAAACCCAATGATCGATTGTGATTTGAAACAGATTGCCCAACACTACTAAGTATTCAAACAAACAAGTCACTACTAACTGTAACATTATAAAATCACAGTTGGTAGCGCATCAACTGTCAATCTAGAGGTGCCGTGCTCGATCCTGGACTGTAGAACTCATTCTTTCGGACTATTTGTCTCTTAACCAATGGATTAATAATCGTAGACCTAAGTGGGATAGCAACTGGAGGCTAGGAAAGGATGTGATGGTAGTGCTTGTGAGAGAAATACCAGGAATCCATTGTTAGGTGCTACAGCTGTCGCAAAATAACTGAAAAATTGCTGAAAGTGGCATAAAACTCCATTCAATTAATCAATCAAACCCAATCAAATATTCACAAATGTATAGTATGATTGGGACAAAAGCTTTAGCTTATAGAGCTGCTCTTGCAAGCTTAATCCAGATCTTTACATGTCCCTGAGAGAGCCCACTACAACCCATTTCTACAGCAGCCGAGCTGGGTAAACTGGGGCTGGCTTTAATGTGTTTTGCCCATCAACAAACCCTAGCAAAGGTGGGGCTCAAACCATGGACCTCCATATCACAGAAGAAGTGTCTGTACCACTGGGCCACTGAGGCAGTTCAAAAATTAGTTTGGCAGGGGTGGGGAAATATGAATTTTCTCTTCTTGTCCCTGGACAAGTTAAAGATGATTTTCTACTTATTCAGTATCAAAATCAATTTGTTCCGCAAAATAAGAGAACAGACCAATTTCGACAAAATATGGCTTTTGATGAAGAAAATGCTGTCACCCAGCATTTTCTTCATCAAAAACAATGTTTCTGTCATTAGATATAAACATTAAGATAATTTAATTTTTCGATCTATTTATTACCATTCCAAGATTTGCCCTGGTATTAATTTTCCTTGGGTAAGTGGCCAAAAAAGATATACTTGTCCACAAGTAGAAAAGCCGGAGACAAGTTCTCCATGGGAATTCCACACTCCTGTTTTGGCATTACTGTTTAACTCCATTTTTTTATAATAGATTTTAAAACAGCTTGGTATAGGTAGATTTTGCGCAGTGAGCCGTGAAATCAACTTTTTACTGTTAGATTCTAGTGCCATTTGTGCAAAATAGATAAAACGGGTTTAAATAGCTCATTAAGAAAATTAACAATTTACCTTGTAAACCAACGTTATTGCTTGTCTTAAAACGTAAGGTTCACTTAAACATGTACTTTCATCATTGCAGTGAAGGGGTCAGGTTAAATTCCTTTCATTTGCTTTTTAATCATACCCGATTTACCTATGATAATGGACTCAGCGCCTACGTCAGAGCTCAGTTTACAAAAAACACCTATAAGTGTTTTTAGCTCACCTGAGCACGAAGTGCTCAAGGTGAGCTTTTGGGGTTACTTGATGTCCGTTGTCCGTCGTGCGTCGTCAACATTTACCTTGTGGACACTCTAGAGTCCATATTTTTAGCCCAATCAACCTGAAAATTGGTCAGAATGATAATCTTGATAAAATCTTGGACAACTTCGAAATTGGGTCAAGTGGGGTCAAAAACTAGGTCACGAGGTCAAATCTTAGAAATACCTTGTGGACACTATAGAGGCCATATTTTTAGCCCAATCATCCTGAAAATTGGTCAGAATGAATATCTTGATGAAATCTTGGACAAGTTCGAAATTGGGTCAAGTGGGGTCAAAAACTAGGTCACAGGGTCAAATCTTAGAAAAACCTTGTGGACACTCTAAAGGCCATATTTTTAGCCCAATCATCCTGAAAATTGGTCAGAATGATTATCTTGATTAAATCTTGGACAAGTTCGAAATTGGGTCAAGTGGGGTCAAAAACTAGGTCACGGGGTCAAATCTTAGAAAAACCTTGTGGACACTCTAGAGGCCATATTATTAGCCCAATCATCCTGAAAATTGGTCAGAATGAATATCTTGATGAAATCTTGGACAAGTTCGAAATTGGGTCATGTAGGGTCAAAAACTAGGTCATAGGGTCAAATCTCAGAAAAACCTTGTAGACACTCTACAGGCAATATTTTTTGCCCAATCAATCTGAAAATTGGTCAGAATGAATATCTTGATGAAATCTTGGACAAGTTCGAAATTGGGTCATGTAGGGTCAAAATCTAGGTCACGGGGTCAAATCTTAGAAAAACCGTGTGGACACTCTACAGGCCATATTTTTAGCCCAATCAACCTGAAAATTGGTCAGAATGAATATCTTGATGAAATCTTGGACAAGTTCAAAATTGGGTCAAAAACTAGGTCACGAGGTCAAATCTTAGAAATACCTTGTGGACACTATAGAGGCCATATTTTTAGCCCAATCATCCTGAAAATTCGTCAGAATGAATATCTTGATGAAATCTTGGACAAGTTCGAAATTGGGTCAAGTGGGGTCAAAAACTAGGTTACAGGGTCAAATCTTAGAAAAACCTTGTGGACACTCTAGAGGCCATATTTTTAGCCCAATCATCCTGAAAATTGGTCAGAATGATTATCTTGATTAAATCTTGGACAAGTTCGAAATTGGGTCATGTGGGGTCAAAAACTAGGTCACGGGGTCAAATCTAAGAAATACCTTGTGGACACTACAGAGGCCATATTTTTAGCCTAATCATCCTGAAAATTGGTCAGAATGAATATCTTGATGAAATCTTGGACAAGTTCGAAATTGGGTCAAGTTGGGTCAAAAACTAGGTCACAGGGTCAAATCTTAGAAAAACCTTGTGGACACTCTAGAGGCCATATTATTTGCCCAATCAATCTGATAATTAATCAGAATGATTCTCTTGATGAAATCTTGGACAAGTTCAAAATTTGGTCAAGTGGGGTCAAAAACTAGGTCATGGGGTCAAATCTTAAAAATACCTTGTGGACACTCTAGAGGCCATATTTTTAGCCTAATCATTCTGAAAATTGGTCAGAATGATTATCTTGATTAAATCTTGGACAAGTTCGAAATTGGGTCATGTGGAGACAAAAACCAGGTCACAGCGTCAAATCTTAAAAAAAACATGTGGACACTATAGAGGCCATATTTTTAGCCCAAACAACCTGAAAATTAGTCAGAATTTTTATCTTGTGGGGTCAGAAACTAGGTCATTGGGTTAAATCTTAGAAATACCTTAATTTTTTTTTTAGATTGTTAATTCAGGTGAGCGATTAAGGGCCACTATGGCCCTCTTGTTAATCATTTGTAGATGTACTATTTTAAACACATTTTCAGACAGGTCATAGGTCATAGCCTCAGGTCAAAACTTAATGTTGTAATAGAGTCTGGCGAAAGCACGACATAGCCTGATGGGTGATTTATCAATTGCCTGAAATGTTACCTCTGAGTAGGGTATAAAATTCTTAGTGAAGTCAGAATATTTGTTGACTTTGTGTTGGTGAAAATGACCTAGTTACTTTATGGAAAATATTGAGCTTAAGATTGATATGCTTTATTCACAGGAATCAAAGTACGCAGTTCGAGATAGAGATATAACATTTGTGATAAAAAAGAAAGAATCAGGGCCATATTGGCCACATTTACTTAAAGGTATAAAAAAGGTAAGACATTATCCATCTTCCTGCAAAGTTTTCTAAAATGTAATATTTCAGAGTCTTGAAAACATTTTTATCATTTCTAAAGCATTCATAGAAATTTTGAATGTACTACCATTTATAAAAGATAATGAATTTGGGGTCAGTGCAAAATTATTGTAAGTCAGTGCTCTCAATAAGCGGACGTCGACGTAATAAACGTCCAGAATTTCAGAAATCACGTCCAGAAATAAAACCCGAACGTAAAAAAACGTCCGAGATTCAAGGAAAACGTCCTGGAATTTGACCCCGGACGTTTTACGAATTTTCCTAATAAAGGATTTAACGTAAGTCTACACATGCAAAAAAATCGATTATCAATGCGAGCATACACATTACAGCTGACCAAAACAAGCCATGTGTAACACATGGGGTATTAAACTGCCGCTATAACAACCAGTCTCTGATTACGCAATCTGTTTGGGTTACCGACGCATCATTACCGCTTCTGTCATTATCTTTCTTAGTCGGATACAGATTGCGAGGGTCCTTTGATAGGATTATTGAAACAAACAAAATTCAAATCAGGGGAAAATTCATTATATCAAACGTAGTTCATGCAGCTCAGACCGATAAAATTTCGAAATAAAACTCTGAGAATAGATCTACGGGTAATTTATCCGAAGTGAAAAAGACGCTACCGGAAAAGGTGTGTGTATTTCAATTTATTTATCGTCGCTACCATAGCACATGCCCATATGAGCAACGCCCCCAGAAGACGGTTAGTTGCTACGGCGGATAGTGCAAGGATACATGACGAAACTACTGCTGAGGTCCGCCATGGTTCTTTAACGTGCTCGGTGTAAAGCACTGTCTCACTGGGCCTCGGTTTTACGTCTCATTGGAAAGACAATTAGTTTTGTTAGTGTACTAGCCCGGGAATCGAACCCACGTGGTCAAACTTTAATGGTTTTGAAGTCCGGTGCTCTACCAACTGAGCTAATCGGGCTGGTACGAAAGGTCATTCAACTGTCCTCGTTTAGATATGTGTAGAATTGGCATCTTCGGAGAACGTGGGGAGAATCCCAATGACGTCATTTAAGTTGTCTGCAACATGTCTGACGAGAGATTTGAAATGACGAATTTTTATGCCCCCGCATCAATAGATCGGGGGCATATTGCTTTACTCGTGTCCGTCTGTCCGTCTGTCTGTCCGCCCGTCCGTCTGTCTGAAAACTTAACCTTGCCAATATCTTCAAGCCTATTCAAGATACAAAGCTAATATTTGGCATGATGATAGATCTCAATGATCTGCATCCCCTGGTACCAAAGTCAAGGTCATGTGACAAGGTCAAGGTCATCTGTCAAGGTCAAACGTCCGAAAACTTAACCAGAAAACTTAACCTTGCCAATATCTTCAAGCCTATTCAAGATACAAAGCTAATATTTGGCATGATGATAGATCTCAATGATCTGCATCCGCTGGTACCAAAGTCAATGTCATGTGACAAGGTCAAGGTCATCCGTCAAGGTTAAACTTTAACCCGAAAACTTAACCTTGCCAATATCTTCAAGCCTATTCAAGATACAAAGCTAATATTTGGCATGATGATAGATCTCAATGATCTGCATCCGCTGGTACCAAAGTCAAGGTCATGTGACAAGGTCAAGGTCATCTGCCAAGGTCAAACTTTGAAAAAAATGCCGTTACGGGGGCATTCGTGTTTCACAAACACATCTTGTTTTGACTTCTGCTATTTGGATAATTCTGCTTAAGTTTAAATAGGCTTAGAACTTTAAGTTTGATTGGCACACTACCTAGAACGTTCGCCACCTTTGGAACGACAGGCTGAGGAAAATTAAAGCTGCACTAATTTTCGTAATATCGCCGGATACCAAAACATCGTAACTAAAATTGAGTAAGCCGCATTTCCTAGGCCCACCGCGCAAGATACATCTAAGGACTGATTCCAAATAGAAACTCCACATTTTCTCATATTAGTTTCCATAATTTATTCAATGAAAGTAATAAAAGGGGATTGTGAAACCAAAGCTCGTCCCTACAGCTTAAAGTCAAAGCTAGAAGTTTTAAGGCTTGGAAGTCGTTTATTCTTAGAGAACCAACCAGAATCATGGACTTTGGGAGCAAAAATTTAACTAACATTTAACAAGGAAAAGATCATTTACAAAGTGAACAGAAAAAGGAAGGTGTGTGTGTGGGGGGGGGATAGCAGGGGGAGGGGTAAAAAATTCCTTACTGCGTAAGAAAATTGCTGAAATCCCAACATGGAATTACAAAAATTCCTATTTTGGCCCTTATTGAGAGCACTGGTACTAAGTGCCTATAAATTTATAGGCACTTACAATGGTATTGTACTGAGTCATTGAGTTACTTATCATTGTATAGGCAATTGCAATCTTTTTTTAAGCACCTGGAATTTGATATTACAGATGAAAATGGAAAAGTAGAAAAGAAAACAAAATAAAAATGAGACAACCTTATGGCTGTAGACTCACTCATTTATTACAAAGTTTCCCTTTAAGAAAAAGCCATAAGATATTTAATACACATGACTGAACTGCTGTTGCTGAAAATGGTCTTTGCCCAAAACAGGTTGTGGGAATAATTTTCTGATGTTCAGAAAGGAATCACACTTTGAATATTTAACCCCTGTAAGGCTGAATTTGTGCCTTTGCTTTGATTGAGAATAAGCCATACAAAATTTCTTACAATTTACCGTTAGAGAGCAGGCTCATGAAACTTTTGAAATTTGTCCTGTAAAATCAGCATTTTAAGCTCGGCTGTTTTCGAAAGAAAACCCAAGGTATTATGATCACCTTGGCGTCGTTCGCGTTGTTGGCATTGGCGTGACAAACTTTAACCTTGGTCATAACTTTTGATTTGTAAGTCATAGAGCCTTCATATTTTACATGAATATTGCTTTGGACAAGACCTTTCTGTAGGTACCAAGTTCCAGGTCATTAGTCAAGGTCATTTTTCAAGGTCAAATTTCTTTAAAAAAATTAACGTTGATATCTTAATAGTTTTCTTCCATGTCATTTACATATATTAGTTACATGAGTTAACTTCTGATAGCCTAGTATCAATTTGGAAAAGTCAGAATTTTCTAAATTTTGGTGACTTTCATTACCTTCTATTGCAAATATCTCTCTTTGAAATCCCTCTTGGGCCTCTTGTTTCTGAGTAAAAACTGTAGGAGAGCTACTGTTCAGGAGGACGCTCTTATTAGATTAGGTATTCCTATTTTGTTAGGAGATATAATTATACTGATTCCAGCTATCTCAGCTGTAACACATTGAACCTCAATCCTGGGGTAGTGAGTCCCAGCTCTGCCAATTTAAATCCAATGACAAATCAGTGTAACAATGTGTAGGGTAACATTTTCTTTTCTAGACTTGGTTAAGATCAGCTTGTCTCAAACAAAATTGTATAACAGATTCTGTATATGTATTTTCTTGTCAATTAAAGTGATCTATCTGGTTTCTTCTCCAGGCTTTTTGGTTAAAAACAGATTTTAATAAATGGAAAGATGAAGACGACTCAGATGATGATAATGATCAAAATATGGATTTAGCAGAGGTAAGGATGAATCAATATGATTAATTTTGGATTGAACAGTGGTAGATCTTTGGATTAATTACAGTAAATTTTTAGCAGTTTGCATGCCCGTGGTTCGCAGGTATGTGTTTGTTCGTATATATTCTTTTGTCCCAATTTTTGCCCTTAAGAAAGCTCCATGCTATTCGCACGTCGGTTGTTCGTAGTTCGTATCCCATGTCAAGACTCTAGAGATGGTTTATAACTCAAATTCATATGTTTAATTTGTAGGTGTGAATTAAGGATCATAATCGCCCAATGTGTCACAATTAGACATTTACCTGGATTTTCACACCTTTCAATTGGTAGGCCAATGATTGATTGTTGTTATTCATCCTTATATAGAGGCCTTGTTTTATTTGTAAATTTTGCTGTTTTAATCAATTTAAGAATTAAATCAGCAACTAAAAAAAAAATTCAATAACAAATAAACAATCTCATACAGATCTCTTATAAATGAATGTGCAAATGTTCGTAGGCTTGATTGTCAACATGTTGTCCCGACAAATACATTGTAATGCCAAGACTTTGTCATCAACTGAAGGAGTACTCAGAGTAATTTGATCCAAGGGGAAAACACTCTGATGGAGTAATAAACGGTCATGTAAATAATTGAATAAATATTATGTTATTTTGGTTCAGAACATTAACTTAACACAAGATGGGCATTATTTAAGTGTTATTTTAGCTTAATTACCCTCTACGAACAGTCTTGTTGGATATTGATTAAAAATGTATGGGTATAAACTTAAAATAAAGCCCAATTAGAGGGTACCTAAAGACCAAATCCGATTCGGATTCATCAAGTTGAGCCTGGTTGGTTACTTAGTACTACGAACTACCAAGAGTTTACTGTAATTTGATTAGAATAACAATAAAGCAGAGGTAAGGATCTATTGATTTGATCAAAATATGGATTAAGCAGAGTTACGGCTCAATTATTGATATGATCAAAATATGGATTATTCAGAGGTGAGGATCAATTGATTGGATCAAAATATGGATTAAGAAGAGGTATGGCTCAATTATTGCAGTGCTCCAGCTAGGTTTCCAAAAGGGCAGGGTGCCAAGTGTCCTGAAAGGGCACTTTCGAGTCGCGAAGCGCCGAGAGGGGGGGGATGTGGGAGGGGGTGTCCCCCTCCCACAAGGGGGGGTTTGGGGGGTCTCCCCCAAGAAAATTTTGATTTTTGAGGGCTTAAAGATGGGCTCTGGTGAGTTTAAAAAAGAATTTTGGTATTAAAAAAGGGTGTCTGTTTCAACCCCTCCATGGGTCTCATCAGGCAGGTGGCAGTAGAATTATTAGATAGAAAAACTGCAGATACTGCCCCGCTACAGTCTTTTTTTCTTTCTTTCTTTTTTTTTTCCTTTTTGCATTTTTTTTTATTTTATTTTTTTAACTTTTTATTTTCTTTTTTTTTAATGAGATATGCTCAAGCAAACTTGCATTAATTCCTTATAATTACTGAACAGGCAGACAAGAAAGTTCATTTTTTGCCAACCCAGTCAACAGTAATAAACCTTAGTCTACTGACTTTATTTAAGTCCTTTCAATAAGTGCGATGCTTTTGCATGTTTTTTTTTTTTTATATGCTACATTATTTACACCATAAAAAATATTAAGCTATTAAGACCCCAATACATATTGAAGCCTGATACAAAGGAAATAATAGTGTGAAAAGAGACATTTTTTGTTACAAACGATTACAAATTGAAGAAATTTTCGAACACAAAACAAAAACACGTTACGGAGGGGCAACAACGGGGTTCGGGGATTGATATATATGCTTCCGAGACCTTCAACGATTCTAAATTTTCGTTATGAAGGGTGTAAAGGTTGATCATTACCCCTTTTTAACCTAGTTAATAGCTTATCGTAAGCATTTACTCGATAATCGCTGTTTGTTTTTGACTGTAAAATTTGTTTACGGGCACGCGCTGATTTCAATCCACAGATTATCGGATACTGCTTCCTCGATAAAGAATCGCACGTTGTGATTAGTTGACTTTCCGATTTAAGTTCCGCCCTTCTTCTCTACTGGCTGTAATTAGTCATGGCCCACGCGGGTTGATTATACGCATCGGCGATCACGTCAAAGTTTGCAAATCGATCGAGAAAAATGCGTTAAGTTTAGATAATCGCTGATTTGACATGTAAAGCTACAATTTAAGGACTAGTTTAGGCCTGGGCGATGGAAAAAAAGGGCAGGGCGCCGATTTTCGACGGCAAGGCAGGGCAGGGCGGGGCGCCCTTCTGAAAGGGCCTAGCTGGAGCACTGTATTGATATCAAAATATTGATTAATCAGAGGTGAGGATCAATTGATATGATTAAAGTATGGATTAAGAAGAGGTAAAGATCAATGAATTTGATCAAACTATGGGCTTAGGCAGAGGTAAGGATTTAATAATATTATCAAAATATGGATTTCTTAAACGGAGACTTTTGAAGTAAAGGATCAATTAAATTGATCAAAATATGTTTTTAGCAGGGTTGAGGATTGATCAAAATATGGATTAAGCAGAAGTAAGAACCAATTGATTTGATCAAAATATTGATTTAGCACAGGAAAGGATTAATCCAATTTAATATGGATCTAACAAAGTAATGGATCAATGTGTCTTGATTATATATGGATTTAGTAGAGGTTAGGATGTATCTGTCTGGTCAAATAAGGATTTGGCAAAATAAATGATTAATTGATATGGTAAAATATGGATGTTACAGATCAAAATATGGATTTATCAAAGGTAAACAAATCTCATTTGGATTTAAATGTGACGAGGATGAATTTTTCGGATCAAATAACATTATGCATTTAGCAGGAAAGATTAATTGATATGATATGATCAATATTAGTGAGGGGCAGATTAATTGATTATAATCGATAATCAGTTGGTTTGGGCTTGTAATAATCAACTAAGAAATTTCATAATTGAATAATCAGTCCCTAATGCATAAATCAAAGCCATTATATTTTGTTTTCGAAACCAACATCAGTTTGAGGAATCAGTGTGAAACAGTTGTAACTGCCTATAGGCAGTAACAACTGTTTCATGCTGAGCCATGAAGTTGCTAGAAAATCCTCAGAAAGAGTCTTTAGGTCATGAGCTTTATCTTAACTTCTCCATTCTATTCTTCAAAGGATGATAATGCTTTATTGATTTCTAAGAAAAGGATTGTTTGATCGATCATTAGTTAATTAACATTTCCCACTAAAATCCGAATATTGATTGTGATTTGAAACTGTTTGCCCAACACTAGGCATAGATAAATTATTAATTGTTATGATCAAATATGGATGTTACAGATCAAAATATGAATTCAGCAATAGTAAACAAATTTCATTTGGTTTTAAATGAGAGGAAGATGAATGTTTCAGATCAAATAACTTTATGCATATAGCAGGACAGATTAATTGATATGATCAATATATATACGGATAAATGTGACAGATCATAATGTGGATATCCCCGACGGCAGCACTCGTCCGTTCCGATTATTTGTCTACCACCAATGGGTTGATAATTGTAGACCTATGTGGGATAGCGGCTGGAGGCTAGGAAAGGATATGATGGAAGTAATTGTGCGAGAAATACCAGGAATCCATTTTGAGGTGTTCCAGCTGCCTCGATACGACTGAAATAATGTTGAAAGCAGCGTAAAACCCCATTCAATTAATCAATCAATCATAATATGGATATAGCTGTGGAAAGTATTAATGTTTCTGATCAAAATATTGATAAATCTGAAGTAAGGAATAATTTTCTTCCAGATGATGCAGAGTATGGGTGGTATGGGAGGTATGGGCGGCATGGGAGGTATGGGTGGACCTGGAATGGTAAGTTGATATTTTCCCGTTTTCAGGGCTTTATATGCTCCTGCATCAATAAGATTGGGTTTTTTTTGTTTAACTGGTGTCCATCCGTCTGTCTGTCCGCAAAAACTTTACCTGCAACTAAACCTTTTCCTATAACTTCAACACTATTCAAGTGAAAATGCTTATATTTGGCATGTAGGTTCCTCTCAACATAACACATTATCAAATGTCAAGGTGAAGGTCATTGGTTAAGGTCAATTATCAAGGTCAAACTTTAAAAAATGCTGTTTGGGGGGCATAATTGTTCTCAAAAACACATCTTATTCTTTCTAGAATCTTGATATTAGGACAGAATGTTTATTTTGGCAGTCTTGCATAAAAATTTGGTCACCTAGACCAAAAAAGGTTGAAGCCTGAAGCTTAATATTTTCCTATAACTTTAACTATATTCAAGTGACAATGCTTTATTTGGCATGAAGGTTTCTCCCAACAAAACACATCATCCATTGTGAAGTTTTAGGTTTTCATTGAAGGTCAAGGTCAATTATCAAGGTCAAAACAATTGCTGTTTCAGGGCATTAGTGTTTTACATGCACATCTCGATTTCTTTAAAGTTAGGGAAGGGCCTGTGGCTCTTAATTTGTGGGAAATCTAGGGGAAATCTACTTTTCAATATTATGTAAAAAGTGTCAAGTTTTGTCATTCTGCTATTCACTTAGGTTCGTAGAATCAAAATTTAAGTCATTTACCAAGTAATTTGTAAGTTTAATTCTAAAACATTTTGACAACAGCTGAATAAGCAGTAGTTACGAGGTTTTAGAATTATATTGATGAAATCATCTTTGAAAATGAATAATTGGCCAAATCTAATCTTATCCTGCCTATGCAGACTGATAAGGATCAACTCTTTTCACACTAAACAGTAGGCTGATGTCATAGCGCAGTTGGTAGAGCATTGGAATATCAATCTTTAGGTCCTGAGATTGTTCCCCGATAGCACTCATCCTTTCTAACTATTTGTCTTTCCTTCAATGGGTTGATGATTGTAGACCTATATTGGATAATAGCTGGTGGATAGGAATGGATGAAATGGTAGTAATGGTATGAAAAATACCAGGAATCCATTCTTATGTGCTCAAGCCACCACGTTATAACTGAAAAAAATTGTTGAAAGCGGTGAAAAAACCAATTCTAAGTAAACAAAGACTCAGAGTATAAGGAGATTGGATTCAGGGCTAAGAAATGGAACAAGAAAAAAACAACAAATAAACAATTAAAGAAATGACCTTGACCTATCTTGAAGACAACCTTAAAACTGCAGATCTTATCCTGCCTGTGGAGCCTGATATGGATTGATGGTTTTCATACCACACAGGCAGCTTTAGTTAGCTCCAGCCACAGTGATATAACTGAAAAAAACATTGAAAGCTGTGTAAAAACCCATTCAAATAGACTATTCTGCCTGCTTTCTACTCAATCATTGCTAGACTAAATGTATTTCAAACTTGAAAAACAAAATTCAAATTCAGCAGGAAAAAGCTTATTAGTGGTATCAAAACAAAATTGGAAAGAAACAAACCAAACACGGCAGCCACATTTTTATTCATTTCAGGAAATGCCGGAAGATGAAGAAGATAGTGATGATGAAGGTATGTTCTGATTTCAAATATTGGACCAGTCCAAATTAAATAAAATTGCAGATGACCTATTTTGGACTGGTCAGAATTCAAAAGTATTGTAAATGAAAGCTCTAGACTGATCTAATTATAAAAATATTTCAAGACTGTTCCAAATTAAAAGATATTGTAGACAACAAAATTTAGACTTAACGATATTCAGAGGTTTTGCACACAACACATTTAGGCTGGTTAAAATTTGCAGATGACATATTCTAGACTGATCCACATTCAAAGATATTAACAATGACATTTTTTTTTTATCCATATTCAAACATTATTGAAGAAGACAAAATTCAAACCAATTAGTTATTAGCTCCACTGGCTGAAAGCCACTGGGGCTATTGTCATGGCGTTGTGTCGGTCGTGCGTCCGTCCGTCCGTGCGTCCGGTCGTAAACTTTTTCTTTAAAAATCTTCTCCTCAGAAACTACTGGATGGATTTCAACCAAACTTCACAGGAATGATCCTTGGGTGACCCTCTTTCAAAGTTGTTCAAGAAATTTTGATCCAATGTAAAACATGGATTTAATGGGCGTGGCTAATTTCCAAATATGGTAAAAAGTGAGTTTTCTCAGGTTCTAATTGGTGGATACCAATTAAATTTTACATGAATGATCCTTGGGTGACCCTTTATGAATCTACAAAAAATTATTGTGATCCGATGAAAAATATATATTTTATGGGCGGAGGTCATTTCTCTATATGTTATATAGTGGAAACTTTGAAAATCATTTTCTCAGAAACTAATTGAAAGATATCAACTAAATTTTACATGAATGATCCTTGGGTGACCCTTTATCAGTCTACCAAAAACCTTTTTGATCGGATGAAAAATATGTATTTTATGGGCAGAGGTCATTTCTCTATATGTTATATAGTGGAAACTTTGAAAATCATTTTCTCAGTATGTAAATGATGGATATCAACCAAATTTCACTGGAATGATCCTTGAGTGATTCTCTATCAGTCTACCAAAAATTATTGTGATCGGCTGAAAAATTCGTATTTTATGGGCAGAGGTCATTCTCTATGTTGTTATATAGTGGAAACTTTGAAAATCATTTTCTCAGAATGTAACTGATGGATATCAATCAAATTTCATTAGTATGATCCTTGGGTGATCCATTATCATGCAGCCAAAAATTATTATCATTGGATGAAAAATATGTCTTTTTTGGGCAGAGGTCATTTCTCTATAATGTAATATTAGTGGAAACTTTGAAATTCATTTAAACATCAGTAGAACCCAAAATATCTAAAAAATCTAGTCAAAACTTAGATTTGCTATTACAAGAATTTCAAGCCTGTGGAGCGACTCAAGCCATTCATGGCTTTCTAGTTTTTTTACTGATCCATAATCAGAGATATTGCAGGAGACATTTCAAATCAATCCAATTTCAAGGATATTGACGACAACAAATTCAAATTTGTAAGATTCTGAAAATTGATGATATGAGGAGTAAGTATATTGCAAAACATTGATTGTTAAAAGCAATTCCATTTCCTTTTATGTTAGCCAAGTTTTCTATCCTTTGACCCGGTTTTATGTTTTTTAATGTCTTAAAAAGAATATACTGAGCAATTTTGTTTTGGAACAAAAACTGATAAACTGGTTAAATGTGATTACTTTGATTTCCATTTCAGATTTGCCCGATTTAGAGCCATCAGAATAATGCAGCAGAAAACTTACACAAAGACAATTGTTTCGGTGATATTCATCATGATCAAGAGTAAATGGTTGTTCCGGATGGTTAATAATTCAGATTCTTATTCCAGAGTGTCGAATGTTTACTAAAGGTGGAGAAGTGATGCATTCTTTAATCCTGTCCCATTTTATTTCAAAATTTAAACTGGTCCAATTTGAAAGATATTGCAGACAATGAATAGAGGTTGCATTCTGAAAAAAAGTCTGGTGTTGAAAATATTGTGGAAAAAGAAGACACTTCTTATGATAAGCAATTTATTCACTTTTTGCAATATTTTCTCAAGTGTGAAATCACAGCTATGTAAGATCCCAGAATTATACTGGAAAGGATTAACCCTTTCCTGTTTTACAAAATTTTGGACCTGTCCAAATTCAAAGGTTTTACAGATGAAAATTTAAAGTGGATTTATTTTGAAAAATAACCATTCAGTAGGGTAGAAAATAGTGTGGAAAAAGAAGAAATTGCTTGTCAGAAACAATTTCTTCTTTTTTCACAATGTTTTCTCAATCATAAAATCACAGGCACGTAAAAAGCAGGGATTAAACAGCAAAGGGTTAAATATATTTTATCATTTTCTATCCCCAAGGGATGTCCAGGGCCCAAGGTTATAAAACTTTTCTCAGGCTCAGGCTCAATTTTTACAAAATTTAACATAAAAATAAATGTATGAAAATAAATGACAATATTAATAAGTTGTTATTTATAACAACTTATTAATATCATCTTTTATGTTAATACATTAAAATGAGTAATGAAACAGAATCACGGCTTTAATCTCAAATTGAAATTTGAGAACATTTTAAATTGAGCCTGAGAAAAGTTTTATAACCTCGGGCCCTGATGGCACAAGGTGTGATGTAGAGTTAAAGGTCTTGACAGTAGCTGTAGTATGTGTGAATACATGTTGTATCCTTGAAATTTAGGGTACAGGTACCATATTAAAATATGCATCAAAATTTGGTAAGTTTTCTTACTACTTCAGCAAAAAAATATTTTTAAGGGATCAGTACAGGGATAGCACACAACCTTTCGAAAAGAGCAGTGTCCCAACTGCTTGGAAAAAAACCTGCTTGTTGCAATTTATCCAAATCTTGTGAAAAAATGAAAAAAAAAATAAATAAAACTTTTAAGATCTTTTCTAAACCAAAGCTATATAGAAAAAGCCATAATTGCAAAAGATTATTTTTGATACTTGGTTGAGAGAACAAGTCCTAGTGTGTGAAATTTTGACAACTTCACATGTCTGCAAAGGAAAGCCTCTTGCCAGTCTGTGCATTTGCATCTAGAGGTCCCGGTTCAATCCAAGACGGTTTCCAACTATTTGTCTCTCACCAATGGGTTGATAATCATAGACCTATGTGAGATAGTAGCTGGAGGCAAGGAAAGAATGTGGTGGTTGTCCTGGTGAGAGAAATACCAGGAAACCATTGTTAGGTGCTCCAGCCGCCGCGATATAACTGAAATAATGTTGAAAGCGGCGTTGAACTCCATTCAATCAATCAATAAATCGATCCAAGACGGCGGCACTCATTCTTTCCAACTATTTGTCTCTCACCAATGGGTTGATAATCATAGACCTACGTGAGATAGCAGCTGGAGGCTAGGAAAGGATGTGGTGGTTGTATTGGTGAGAGAAATACCAGGAATCCATTGTTAGGGGCTCCATCTGCCGCCATATAACTGAAAAATATTGAAAGCGGCGTTAAACTCCATTCAATCAAATCAATCTGTGCATTTGCAAAAGCTGACCAGAGTTTTCATTGTGTGCTTTATAGATAGATAAGGTCTTAACCCTCTCTTCAGATTATCAGAAGATTTTCTTATTGCATTGTGATTATCCATCCATTCGACACTCAACCCATCACTGAATGGGGGTGACCTGCCCTGTGTTCAGGAGGATTTAACACTTTCCTGTTTTACAAATTTTGGACCTGTCCAAATTCAAAGATTTTGCAGACGAAAATTTAAAGTGCATTTAATTTGAAAAATAGCCATTCAGTAGGGTAGAAAATAGTGTGGAAAAAGAAGAAATTGCTTGTCAGAAGCAATTTCTTCTTTTTTCACAATTTTTTCTCAATCATAAAATCACAGGCATGTAAAAAGCAGGAATTAAACAGCAAAAGGTTAATAGTGCAAATTGTTTGTAAATTATATCACACTTTTCATATGTACTTGCCTGCAAAGCAGTTTATAATGTACAAACACCGTTTTGTCTTCCTGAATGGAGGGCAGGTCAGGGCAATCATTCACCTACTTCCCAGAATACATTTTCAAAATTGTAAAATATTCTTGATAACCAATTAGATTTGACAAGACTTGTGATTTGTCCAATCAGATTTTTTTCTGAAATTTTGAATTATTGTGAAAGTTAGTCAATTTTGATTAGCATACAACCATCTTTATGAAAAAATTATAGAGTGTAGCCTGCCAATTCAGAGGTCAATATTCCTTGAAAGATACCCTTATCGCAACAAGCAATTCTATTTTCCCACAATGTTTTTTAGGACTAGGAATTTCTGTATCAAACCAGTAAATACACAAGAATATAGTTATAGTAGTATAAACTGTTAATGAACAATTCTTTCATTACTTATCATTTGTATTTTTTTATCATTTTTGCTTGTGAGATATGTAATAAAATACCATGGTTCATTTTATAATTGCTTTCTTGTCTTCTTTTTTGCAGTATTTTTGTTTGTTTGCATCAGGTTTAAGCATATTTTAGACTATTTCTGGTCATTTCTCACCACATTTCATTCCATGCCTTAAGCTGCTTATCCCATTTAAGACTTTTCTTCAACCCAATGGTGGGAGACAAAATGAGTCTTGTCATAAAATTTAGTTTACAAGGCTTGGTTTTACCCTTCTTGTTGGGGTCCAGTATGGCTTTGGTATAAGAGTGATAAATCTGATTGATGTATCTTACTGAATTATAAATAATATACCTATCTACCTATCAAATCCAAAGATGACAAAACTTCTGACCAAATCAAAATCTACCCTGCATTCGGGATGACAAAATAGTATAACTTTCCCAATTTAACCCTGCTTTGCACACAAGTGCATGTGCAAAGCAGGGTTAAATTGGGAAAGTTTGCACCGTTTTGTAATCCTGAATGCAAAGCTGATTGGTTTATTTGTGTACATGTTTATGTCTCCCAGTGCATATGTTACCCTGCATTCAGGATGACAAAATGCGCAAAATTATGTGCTCTTTTGTGCCAAAAGGGGGAAGAGTCACCATTTTGTGATTTATTGCTGTATCATGTCTAAGAAATAACTTGCCAGGACATTAACAATAAACTGACATAGCCTTAATGTCAACCTACTTGTTAACACAAATCCTTTGTTTATAGATTTGTTTAAAAATCTCTTAGAATGTTAGAGTGACCATGTGCATTTCAGAGAGGTTTGGCAATATGTTGTATCATGGAAAAAAGGCCTTTATGTCATATTTATTGCTTACACAACTTTCCCTTCATTAGTGCATGGATTGTCATGAAACTTGAAGAAGATATTTCATGTGTGACTATGGCCACATTTTTCCATTTGGTGCAATTATGCGGCATCATAGGATTTAAGGAAAAGCCTTTATGGATTTATTTTCATGATTTTTTTTCCCTGTTAGCTCAAGTTAGCTATTGTGATTGATCAATGTCCGGCATCTGTCTGTCTATCCACAATTTAAAAAAAACTTCTTCCAAACGACCTAACAATCCTCCTGTGAAAACTTTATTTAAATCAGATAGTATTTGTGGACTTTACCGCTAGAGACTAGAGAAGAGAGGAGCTAGACCACAAGTCTCCCACAGGTTACCAGTTACAGATCAATTATAGATCACAATATGAGTAGTGCCATGCATAAGAACCATAACCTTAGCCACCTATTTTTAAAGATTTTATTGGGGGGGGGGGGGGGGACACCCTGCCATACTCATATTTGCGAGTCAATCCAAAATTCTTGAATTCTTGAACACCTTTAGAAGTGGGTCAACCAAGGAACATTTCTAATAAGTTTCATCAAATGCATGCAAATGGTCTGAGAGAAGATTTTCAAGGATTTTATGGTAGAAATATGCCATGCCCATATTTAAGGGTGGATACAAATTTCTTGAACAACCTAAGAAGAGTGCCACTCAAGAATCATTTATGCCAGTTTCAATGAAATTGGGCCAATGTTTTTTGGGAATTTTTTAAAGATTTGATGGTGAAAATGAAATATGGACAATGAATTAGGAAGAGCAGATTTCTAAGGAATTAATAGTGAAAATAAACCACACCCATATTTGGGGTTCCATCCTAAATTCTTGAATATCTTTTAGAAGAGGGTTGACCAAGGAACATTTCTGCGAAGTTTCATCAAAATCTGAACTATTGGTTAAGGAGGAGATGTTTAAAAAAATGTTTATACTATACAGACACACCTGATGACAAAAGCTTTCTGGTCTTTGGCCAGTGGAGCTTAAAACATCAAAGAGGAATAGTTCAGAATTAAGCTAGGTTAAGGTACAGTTCATGTGCACTGCACTCCATATTTATAAGAGAAACATAACTGCTAGATTTCAAGTCAAACTGATTTAAGGTTACAGAGTTATGCTTCAGACAAAAAAAGGGACGCCATCAATTTGCCACAGGTGATCCCACAATGTTTCCCGTCTTTGGGGTGTGTTTATTTATTAAAATACCCCTTTATATGTAGTTCTGTCAACTTTTGTCATGCTGAATAAAAAACTCAGAAAATTACCTTAAATTCAAAGAGTTACCTGTAAGTTGAAGTATAATTGAAATTTTATGAGTTCTGTAGGATGTAAAGAGTACTTAAATAATATAAACTCCCGCGCATGCGCATCAGTCTTCAACATGGTTTTCGGTTTGCTACCTGCTGTGCCACATCGTCTGGATAGTTTAGTTGTTTTTTCTGTGTGTGTGTGATAAAGTTCTGTAAGGAGGGTACTAAATGGGTGGGATTTTAGTACTCATTACATCCTACAGAACTCATAGAATTACAATTATACTTCAACTTACAGGTAAGTCTTGTCTAAATTTTTAATTTCTAATTCATTCAGTGGAATTTCATTTCGTCTAAAATGAGATTTCAACGCAGCAAACAGAAAAACATAAAAAATTTCCACTGAACATGAAAAGAAAGTACATACCTAACTATGCAACTGAAAGAAGTGCATCATTAAATGGCTGTACTTGTTCTACTGGCTTATTATAAAACTTCCTAAAAGTCCCAGTGTTCGACCACCCAGCTGTTTTTAGCTACACTGGCTGAAAGCCACTGGGGCTTTTGTCATGGCGTTGTGTCCATCGTGCGTCCGTGCGTCCGGTCGTAAACTTTTTCTTTAAAAATCTTCTCCTCAGAAACTACTGGATGAATTTCAACCAAACTTCACAGGAATGATCCTTGGGTGACCCTCTTTCAAAGTTGTTCAAGAAATTTTGATCCGATGAAAAACATGGATTAAAGGGGTGTGGCTAATTTCCAAATATGGTAAAAAGTAAGTTTTCTTAGATTCTAATTGATGGATACCAATTAAATTTTACATGAATGATCCTTGGGTGACCCTTTATCAATCTACCAAAAATTATTGTGATAGGATGAAAATATGCATTTTATGGGCAAAGGTCATTTCTCTATATGTTTTATAGTGGAAACTTTGAAAATCATTTTCTCAGAATGTAATTGATGGATGTCAAGCAAATTTCACTGGAATGATCCTTAAGTGACCCTTTATCAGTCTACCAAAAATTATTGTGATCAGGTGAAAAATATGTATTTTATGGGCGGAGGTCATTTCTCTATATGTTATATAGTGGAAACTTTGAAAATCAATTTCTCAGAATGCAATCGATGGATATCAACCAAATTTCTCTGGAATGATCCTTCAGTGAACCTTGATCAGCCTACCAAAAATCATTGTGATTGGATGAAAAATTTGTATTTTATGGGGGGAGGTCATTTCTCTATATGATATATAGTGGAAACTTTAAAAACCATTTTCTCAGAATGTAATTGATGGATATCAACCAAATTTTACTGGAATTATCCTTGAGTGAACCTTTATCATGCAGCGAAAAATTAATGTCATTGGATAAAACATATGTCTTTTCATGGGCAGAGGTCTTTTCTCTATATGTTTTATAGTGGAAACTTTTGAAATTCATTTCAACATCAGTAGAACCCAATATATCTTAAAATATAGGCAAACCTTAGATTTGTATTTAGCTCCACTGGCTGAAAGCCACTGGGTCTATTGTCATGGTGTTGTGTCCGTCGTGCGTCCGTCCGTGCGTCAGTGCATCCGTTCGTAAACTTTTACTTTAAAAATCTTCTCCTCATAAAGTACTGGATGGATTTCAATCAAATTTCACAGGAATGTTCCTTGGGTGACCCTCTATCAGATTCCTTCAAAGAATTTTAATCGGTTGAAAATCATGGCTGAAGTAGGTGTGGCTAATTTCCATAAATGGTAATAGGTGGCTTTTCTCAGAAACTAGTGGATGGATATCAACCAAATTTCACATGAATTATCCTTGAGTGTAGTTCTATCAGTCTACAAAAAATTATTGTGATCAGATGAAAAATGTGTATTTTATAGGCGGAGGTCATTTCTCTATTGTAATATAGTGGAAACTTTGAAACTCATTTTCTCAGAACCTAACCAATGGATATCAACCAAATTTCACTGGAATGATTCTTTAGTGATCCTTTATCAGTCTGCAAAAAATTATTGTGATCAGATGAAAAATAATTGTTTTATGGGCGGAGGTCATTTCTCTATATGTTCTATAGTGAAAACTTTGAAAATCATTTTCTCAGAATCTAACTTATGAATATCAACCGAATTTCACTGGAATTATTCTTCAGTGTTCCTTTATCAGTCTGCAAAAAATTATTGTGATCAGATGCAAAATATGTATTGTGTCAGAGGTCATTTCTTTTGATATGTTATATGGTGTAATATCCAATATAGGGTAAAACAAACTTTTTTTTAAAGTTTAAACAGATGGATTTCAACCAAATATCATTGAAATTTTAATTCTGTGAAGTTGTAACAGGCTGCAAAAAATATTTGATTAGATGAACAGCTTGCTTTTTATTGGCAGAGGACATTTCAACAGATAAAGTGAGTATTTAATCACCTGAACAAAGAGGTCAAGTGGTGTGAAGTGGCCTACTGAGGTTCAGAGTGGGGAAGAAAGAGCTGAGTTGACTGCACTCTAAGGCATTGGGCAGAATAAATATATTGGATTTAATATTTTACTTCTATTATCATTAGGTAGAATTTTGTTTTGATGACAAACAATTATTGTGAAGTAACACCCTTATAGTGTTGTTTTATGAACACCAGAAAGATCTACAACCAAAATTTTGTGGACAAAGTACCAGTATATTGTGCAGTAACATTCTGTTAGTGTTGAAATTTTATTTTTGGATTTCAAACAAATTTCACTTGAATAATTCTTGTTTTGTACAGACTTATCATCCTCTAATAATCATCAGGATATTCGGGCCTGTGGAGCCAATCAGGCGCTCAAGCGCCTCTAGTTCTCTCTATCATCCCTCAAAGTTGATGTTCTTTTAATATACTCTTTAATCACAGTAAAAATGCATAGTCACCTGTCTGGCAGAGAAGCGAATAACTTTAAAAAAGAAATATTACATACTGGACGACTCTGCTTGAGTAGTCCATCAAAATAAAATATAAAATGATCATTTAACTTCTTGTAATGAGATATACACAACAAATGAAGAGTTTGTACTCTAGTTGCATTCACAAGACCCATCAGCATAACAGGTTTTAGGGCAAGATCTTTCAGAGTCAAATGATTAACAGGTGACATTTTCCTCAACTGTTTTAATACAACATCAACATCCCAAACTTCCGATTATCTCGGGATATTTGGTCTTAAATTAAACACTCCCCTAAGGAATCGGCTAACTAACGGATGACTGCCAATTGAAATAGAGTCATTTTTGATACCCAAATAAGAAAGGGCTGAACGTGCACAATTTATTGAGCTGTATCCAAGGCCTTTGTCAAAAAGTTCAGTTAGAAAGTCAATTACATCTGTTAAAGACGGATGTACTTCACTGATGCTGTTTATTACAGAAACATAACCATATGTTAATGTGACATTTGTATTGGAACTTAGTCCACTTCCTCCACTAGGTAAGGAAAATAGCGGTAGACTTTTTCAAAAATCCTTGGCGTCTGAATGATTTCCGGATACAAGGCATGCTATCAGCCTTAGTCTCTTCCCCATTGGATGATTCTTTTCTGAATGTCCCAGCTGAAGAATTGTTTCGCTTTTTGGCAATAGTCTTGGATAATCTATTATCACTCAAAGAAGTGCTGAGAACCAAAGTTGAGTCGTCTACATTGGTACAATTATGATTGCTTGGGCTTTGTCTGATACAATCTTCTGAAAGCAACGACTGATAAGACTGGAAGGAGAAAATATATACAACAAAGTGAAATCAGCCCAATTTAATGTGAAAACAATATACTGTGCTTCTGGATCTGGTTTAAAGGCACAATAACTTGGCACTTTATGATTCAATCTTGAAGCAAACAAGTCAATTGTGGGTCTGGGAAGGTGCATCGACTTCATTAATCTTTCCAGCCACATGAGCACAGGTTATCCATATATTATGCCTTATACATATATCCCAAATAGCCTTTGATATTTCATTACAGTGTACCGATTTACAACCACCCATATTATTCACATAGCACACTGCTGTAGTGGAGTCAGAAAAAGAACTTAACATGTTTATTAGCCAATTTACCTAACAGTGACTATATGGTGAAAAGAATTGCCTTTATTTCTAAAACATTGATATGTAATTGCCTTTCAATACAATTTCAGAGACCATTTGACCTGATACTATCAAACACAAACCCCCATCATAAAGATGAGCTATCAGTCTGAATAACAACAGAAAGACAACCTATGTCAATTTTCCTGAATTGGTGATGCACATTCTGAACCCACAAAAACAAATCAGATTTCATTTCTGTGGATATTTGCATTTTGGAATCAAAATTTCCATGGCTTTCTTTCAATGCACAATATTTGGTATTTTTTAAGTACCTATAATGTAGTTTGCCGTAGTCCACTGTGGGAAAAGCAGCAACCAATATACCAATGACTCGGGCAACTTTTCTAATAGTTGCCTCTGTTTTTGAGCACAATTCAGAGCAATGCTCAACTATCTTAGTTTTCTTT
This sequence comes from Fragum whitleyi, assembly GCA_948146395.1. Lineage (NCBI taxonomy): Eukaryota > Metazoa > Mollusca > Bivalvia > Cardiida > Cardiidae > Fragum > Fragum whitleyi. The sequence continues at coordinate 8,481,222 of OX411556.1, forward strand.
TCATCTGTCAACATAACTATCATATTCTATAAGTATAGAATCTATAATAAATCCTAAATGAACTATCCTTGTGCAAGGAATCATGCTTGATTTTTCTTCATTTACCATAAAACCTAATGAAGTCATCAGACTGACAGTATCTTTGACATTTATTTCACATTCATGAAAGGTCTGACCCCTGAAAAAAAAGAGTCATCAATGAACCCACTACTTTTATGTCCATTATTTATTAAAGTGGCATAAACCGGCTTCAACAATTTTGTGAAAATAAGCGGCCCATGAGCAAATCCATTGGGCATGGCTAAATACTGGCAAGTTTTGTTTCTCCAACAAAAGCATAAGAATTTTCTTTATTCTTCTGCTATAGAGACGGAATAGTAGGCGTGTCTTATATCTATTGAACACATATACATGCCCGTTGTGACAAGTCTAAGTGTACTTTCAAAAGTCTCCATTTTGAAATGATGGTATGGAATAAATGCATTGAGTTTTTTCAAATTTAAAATAAGACGATTTACTCCATTCTTTTAGGCCTTTTCTCGGTGAAATAAATTGGTTATCTAATGACCGCACTTCTTTAATCACTTCCATTTTTAGGAGTTTTTGGGTCTCTATATCAATAAAACTACTTTCAACTTGGTTGAAGTTGTTTTGAAGTGCAATTTTGTTTGAGCATGGCAAAACACTGTCTCTGAATTCTAAGGTACAACCTTTAACTATTCCAAGTATATTTGGGTCACTTGTTATTTTTTCCCATTGAGAAACAAAATTACCAGTCTTCCAGCCATAAAAAATTAAAAACATTAGAACTGCTTACCGTAGATGGCTTTATTTCCTGGCTTCTCCCCGGCGAGCCTTGTTTTTTGGCTGCCTATGATAGGAAGACTGTCCATAAGAATAACCCCGACCATAAGGCCGTCTTGGTCCAAAAAACCTGCCTCTATATTGTCCACAACCACGAGCCCTCTGACTTTGGGAAAACTGTAATCTATTCCCCATTTAATTGCAATCCTCTACTTCCTTTGCTGCTTTGGAAATGTCGTCCCCAAATTACTCTGATGCAAAGGGATAAGAATGGTTGCACAAATGTGCATACTCAGATTTTAGTTCAGGCCGTAGAAAATCTCTTTGTGTCATATTAATATCAAAATTGGCCCGTCCCAAAAGGGCAATGGCATCCTCACAATTACTCATCACAGTACTTAAGTCAATATAATTGCCTGTGCACCCCTTTTCCATTTTAGATACAGACACCATGGTCTTAGTGAGGTGTATCCCTGCCTTGATAATATACTTTTCAATGTTCTGCAACTTCTTGTCATTGTTGCGAGCTCTTGCAGAAACAACATCCCATATAAGTTTCTTCAATTTTACTGGCCTTAGACTATCACAGTTTTTGGACCTAGGACATTCTCGTCATCAGTAAGATTATCACAGACTGCCTCCAGTAGACTTTTAGTCAACATATCATTCACAGTTTTAGCCAAAAGCTTATCAACCTCATTACTGACAACCTCCTCCGTTTTATATTTATTTGCCAGTCTTTGAAAGCTGCTAGCACTAGTGATCGTAGACATATTATCATCATGAGAGGCATAATTATCATCCTCGTGAGACTGCCGAGGGCGTTTACAAGGAGGTTGGAAGTCCTCTTCGTCATAATAATGTTCACTTTCGGCAAAATAAGAATCTTATTCGGCAAACTTAGACTCCATATTAGAAACTCTCTCTAGCATAGCTGACTGGTTCGATTTCAGCATCGAAATTACAGCCGAGTCCGTAGAACTGGCTTGTTTCTGTCTAGACACATTTTCCGGTTTAGAAATTGATGCCTGTTTACCGTCCTTCGGTGCTGATTTCTTCGGTTTTTTATCATTATCCTTTGATCGGCCATATTTACCCCACCACCCTTCGGGCAGTGTAGAAACCGAAAATAGATTATAAAGACCGCAACACAACAGTTGGAGTAATATTTATGTCACGCAACGCGCAACAAGCTTATGAAGTTATATTTGACACCCTACGCGCATCCAAAACTCCTATCAATTCGCCGAAATTAGAAAAAATAGCATCAGCCGCCCTACGCACGACCACGTTTTTACAGAAACGGAAGCTAACTGATGTGCATGCGCAGGGCGGGAGTTTATCTCATTTTAGACGAAATTAAATTCTACTGAACGAAATAGAATACTCAATCACCATGAACCTGCATCCCTTTATTCATCTTATCAATACATTAGATTCAGTAGATGTCCTTCAAAGATTTCGGGCCCATGATAAGCCCAGCCCTGCCACACTCATATTAACTGGCCAATCAAAATTTCACAGACAATTTTTGGAAAGGGTCCCCAAAGGAACATTCTGTTAAAATTTCATTGAAATTGGCCAAGTAGTTCGGGAGATGTTGTTCAAAGATTACAGAAATCTGCCTAATGGTTCAAGAGGAGATGTTGTTCAAAAATTTTGGGCTCAAAATAAGCTGGGCCCTTCTACACCCAAATTTATGGGTCAATCAAAATGTCTTGAACAATTTAAGTAAAGGGTCACCCAAGGAAAAATCCATGCCAAGTTTCATTGAAATTGGCCCAATGGTTTGGGAGAAGATTTCTAAGAATTCAAAGTGAAAAAAGCCATGCCCATATTTGAGGGTCATTCAAAATTTCTTGAACAATTTAAGAAGAGGGTCACCCAAGGAATCTTTTCTTACTAAGTTTTGTTAAAATCCACCCATTGGTTTGGTTGAAGATGATTAAAGTTGAAAGTTTACGCACACCCAGACGGATGCACATCTCCGCCATGACAATAGCTCACTGGCCTGCGGCCACTGGAGCTAAAAATGGTAATAAAAACAACAACAAATCCCTATCATCAATTTTAATGTAAGTTGTTCAAACACGAAGTAAATAATTCAAATACATGTTGAATGGCAAATAGCAAAGTTCTGATCATTCATGTAAACGCATCTAGATATGAACAAATAGCAAAGATTTTTAATTTGCAATCTGTCAAGCAAAAATTTTCACCTAACATTGAATCGTTATGACATTTTCATAAGGTATACATGAATACCAAGTTAAAGACCACCACTCAGCTGAAAAGTCCAATTGTCTACATTATGCTCTTTAAAATTGTTTAGACTCATTCTTCATTAGAAATAAAAACCTGCCCTTCGGTGAGGATGAAAATCTTTTGAGAATGTCTGTAAATTGTACCCTGCTTTACATGTAAGTACACATGCAAAGTGGGGTAAATATTTTCATATTTAAGGCAGAGCTGGTATTTCCAAGTTTATTAAAAGTTTGATGATGAAGTTTTAGTCTTTGTGGCTGTGTATGCACCACCTTAATCAGAAATGATTCAGTTTGGAAATGTCAACATAAAGACAGTTTGGCTATACATCTATATAGTAACAGAGTTGATTCTTTTGAAAAATATGTGATAGAATATGCAATTCAACAAACATGTTGACAAATGGTTGGTGTATTTGTCTTTTTTCACATTTCAAGGGGTCAGTGCAACACTATTATAAGTGCCTGTAAATATATAGGCACTTACAATAGTCTTGCGCTTACCCCTCGATTGGGTATTTCTAAAATAAGCAACACACAGGTAAATCTAACCCTCTTAATAAAAATCTATTGAGTTTGTAGCATTTCTTTTATTTTGTGAAAAACTGCACCACACAAGACACTAATATCAGGCAATGCAGGCTTATGCAAATCTTGCACATACACCTACCAGGAACCTTGTTAATAACGTTTGATAATGACATTCTGGCTGACAACTTGCCACAATTACAGTAAATACTATGTCATCACTGATTGTTAGTAATTGCCAATAGGAAACTCTTAGTTTGTAGGATAAATAAGAGATGTCTGTAAAACATTTATGCCCCCCATAAAAAACAGGTCAATAGCCTATTCTTTGTCAATCAACAGGCAATAACTCACTATATATGATTAGTAGAGTTATGGTTCTTGTGCACCCCACTTTTCCTCAATGAGATCTATCCACCTGTGAAGTTTCTTGTTTCTAGCTTGCATACATTTTCAGATATGCTTCTGACAAAAAAGTCTATTGACAGACAGATCGAATGACAAGTGCAAAGCAATATACCCCCTCTTCAAAGGGGGGGGGCATAATAATTGATGATGCCAACCCCACCACCAACTACCATGCCAGTGCTTATACAAGAAAACCAGGGCGACAACAAAAGCCATTTTTTTGTTCCAAACCAGCCCAGCTAAACAATACCTCATAGAGGTTATATTAACTCAACAGAAGATCTGTAGAGTCTACAAATCACTATGTGACTGGTTATTTTCTGTAACTTTTGACATGGTAGGGCAAAGCCATAGTAATAGGGAAATGCATTTAACCCTTTGCTGTTTAATCCCTGCTTTTTATGTGCCTGTGACTTTATGATTGAGAAAACATTGTGGGAAAAAAAAGAAATTGCTTCTGACAAGCAATTTCTTCTTTTTCCACACTATTTTCTACCCTACTGAATGGTTATTTTTCAATTTAAATCCACTTTAAAATATGATTTACAAAACTTTTGAATTTGGACAGGTCCAAAATTTTGTAAAACAGGAAAGTGTTAAATAAAGTGACCAAAACCAAGATACAGTAGGGTAATCTGTTGTAGTTTGTATTTATGGCTCAGCAGGGAAAAAGTTGAAACTGCCTATTAACATATAGGCAGTTGGAACTGTTTCCTGCTGACCACTAGTATTTATTCCAGAAATAAAACAAAATGCATGTCACCCACTGGTGCTCACATCGAAGAACTAGTCAATAGTTCCTTGCTCGTCAATGAAAATTGTAGACCTCAGATGAAAGAGTATAGGCATAAACTGTAGGTCAACTTTACTTATAACACTTAAAAATATCATATATACAAATTGATATCAAATAAATACAGAAATGTTTCTAATAAAAGAGCCATCCTCTGTGAAAAAATAATTAAATTCTAAAGATTGACTGATTATTTTTAAAAGACCATGCCTCAATGAGTATATAGTTTTTTGCAAGGTTGTATACAAAGAAGTTCCAAGAAATGACTTATAAAAGTAGAAATCTTCATATATTTGCTTCATATTTAATAAGGTATGAAGATAGTATATTTTATTCATGCAGGTTCCTACCTAAAACACACATGAATCTGCTTTTCACACAGCATGATTAGATTTTAAGTTTAATACCTCCATGAAATCAGAAGATTTTCTCTTCATGACTTAAATATCATGAGCCAGTGTGTGACATTTCCAATGATTTCACGCGTGCGTATTCTTGAGATATTGAGCAACATAAACAGCCACATAATGCAATTAGAATATCCCCTGACCGCCTGAAGAGGTGTTAAGACCTTATCTATTCCCAAAGCGCAAGGCAGACTCTGGTCAGCCTGTGTGGATGCACAAATGTCACACACTGGCTCATATCTCACTAATTTAGTAGTGTTCTAGACAAAGAGACTCAAATAGGAGCCAATAGAATCTAAGTGATGATTCGAGACAGGTTCAGTTAAAAAGGGGTAATGGCAATATAAAATCTTTATTTCTCGTTGAAACCCTATGTTGTGTGTACTCATTAGAATTGTCTTATCAAGACGATTCCAATGAATACCCAAGGCATAGGATTTGGGCAAGTTCATTTGAAATTATCTTATTTGAAATCCAAAATACCCTCTCTATCTGTAGCTCTATCAATCTTATAAAGTTCCCAGTCATTTTCCTATGACACATATTAGGCTGTATAGCCACAAGAGAATCTTTTCTTATTTCCAGGATCCAGTGCAAGAGTGTACTTAGTGTATATACAATGTATATACACTAAGTACACTCTTGCACTGAACCCTCGATTTACTAATTAATTTTACTTTTCACAAAGCATGACTTAAATATTAAAGCAGAGGATACCAGAGCTTTAGAAAGAGATATAAATGATTGTTTAGAGGAAGTTCATCTCAATTTAAAGAAGAAAGTTTCAGAAATTTCCTAAAATTTAGGCATTTGAAGTGGGGTTTCTTAGTATAAATTGTAGGGGTGCTACTATTAGGGAGGCGCTATCAATAGTGGAAATAAGGTAATTTGAATGTTATTTTACCAGACAAATACATAACTGTTTTGGGGGAAATTATCCTTAAAATGGAGCTCAGATTAGTAACCAGTGTCTATTCTAGGATTCAAAAGGTAGGGAGGAATTTTGTTGAAAATCGGCAACATTGCCAAAAATATGGAATTTTTTGCTCTTTCTCTATGTAAAAAATCCTCCATCATCTTCAAAAATAGGGGGGATTTTTCTAAAGTATGTTCGTAATCCCCCAACCTAGAAAAGACACTGTAACTATGAGGGGGAACAACTACTAACCCTTGTCATGCTGAATTAAAATTCTCTTTGAGAAATGCACTCATATCAAAGTACTGAAAGCCCTAGAATCCAAGGGTGTAGGGTAATCTTTCTTTTTGAAAATTAATTTCATGAAAAACTCTTCCTTGAAAGGAAACAAACAGGTGGTGTAGACTAAGATCAGACTGCATAAAGGTGCAGGCTGATATTTGTCAATACCTCTTGCCAAAGAAGGGATATTCCGGGTTCAGCATGATAAGGGTTAAGGAAGGAAGTATGCATAAGTTAGGAGAAATATAGTAGCCTCTTTATTCATTCTAAAGCTCATTTCAATACTATTTAACATCCTAGTATCACAAATTTTGATCTAAAAATTGAAAAGACCTAGGATAAAAGCCTTCATTATTGGTTACGTTCCTTGAGTATTCGTTCATTTTCCTTCTTCATTAGTTTGACCAGTTGACCTTTGTATTTATAAATATCGCCTTCCCATTTTGTGATTGTCTCTTTCTCACAAACCCAGATCTCCTCTGTAACCTGTAAATAAAACAGGTGTTACATTAAGAAGTTTGACTAAAACTGCAGTAAAACTAATATGGGCAAGATTTTTTCAGTTATATGGCAGCGGCTGGATTCCTGGTATTTCTCTCACCAGTACAACCATCACATCCTTTCCTAGCCTCCAGCTGCAATCTCACATAGGCTGTGCCCTGCATTAGAGGAACAAGCTTAACCCTAAATGGAATTAATTTGTTTTGTTTCAAATAAATAGCCAATTTTGGGGAAATATCAACCCATCTAGCCCAGTTTTTCCCACAATGATGAAGTGTGTAGAGTGTAATCTCTGCAAACAGTTTTGTGAACAAACTGTGACCTGTATCAAATGAGTCTGTGAAATTTCCAACCATTTCTAATATGTGCAGAGTAAAGACTCGGACCAACCTGTGCATACGCACAGTCTGACCAGAGTCTTCACTAAGCCCTTAGTAGATAGATAATGTCTCAAAGTATCTGTAAACTAAGTGACTATATATCTACAGTATGTGGCTGTCAACTCTACTCAGTGTTTGCACCTAACGAATGTTTCCAATTGTTGGAAATTTGATACACAGGCTTGAACTGTTACTGTACCTGAGATATGAGCCTGAAGTCGTGGCTAACTAGAATCATTCCTCCATCAAAATCATTGATTGCGTCAGCTAAGGCATCAATCGTTTCTATATCTAAATGATTTGTAGGTTCGTCCAGTAATAGAAGGTGAGGACTTTGCCATGACAACCACGCAAATATCACTCTACATCTCTGTCCATCTGATAAGTTTCGTATAGGGACTACCTGCAACCGAAAAGCATGAATTTTATTTAGTATGTTCAACCCCTTTGAAAATATAATTGTGACCGGTCATGCGAAAAGGGACCATCCAGGAACTCTGTAAACTAGATTATTGAAAAAGAGGTTGGGACCAGCATAGGTCAACAAGAGGTCGCATTCCAAAATTCTTTCACTGGAAAATAGATTGTTCATTCTAGATTCAGACAACAAGCAAATTGCATTTACCCTTGTCAGTCTGTGCAAAAAGCACAGTCTGTAAAGTGTCAACACTTTACGGGCTATTCAGATGGTCCCTTTTCGTGTGACGTGGTCACAATTATGTATATCAAGAGCTTTATCATCTTTGAATTTTCATAAATCCTAAAAAGATACCATTGATCCAGTGTTATCTTGATGGAAAATAAATGCATTGAAAGTTGAATAAGATGTTTTTGACTAAGTATCTGGATAAACAGATGGATTCACAAAGATAGACAGCTATTGATTATCATTTACTTACTTGGCTTAATAGTCTGATGACACCATCACAATAACATGTAATTCACAAGAAAATGTGCAATTTAATCTTTCTTATACCTAATTTTTCAATTTTTGTTCGATTTTGCTTTCAAAGAAAAATAATAAGAGTTTACTTTTTATGTAAGATCAATTATCTTTCATTCCAAGAAAGTATATGGCTATAATTTCGCTGGTGAAATCATAGCTTTAGTGGTTTACTGAATAAAGATATCGATCTTACACTAAAACAAATAACTATCCTCTGCATTGTTTGTTTGTGACCTAAACCAGGGGTGTGGAATTCCCATGCTCTACTTGTCCAACACAGGCTTTATCACTTGTGGGCAAGTGCATTTTTCTAAGCCACTTGTCCATGGACAAGTGAATACCAGAGCAAATCTTGTAACAGTACTAAAACAAGATGTGTTTGTGAAACACAAATGCCCCCGTAACAACATTTTTTTCCCCAAAATGTTGACCTTGACAGATGACCTTGACCTTTTAACATGACCTCGACCTTGACCTGTATACCTACAAATGTACATCACTGAGATCTTTTCATCATGCGAAATATGAGACTGGGTATCTATAATATATTTAAATAATATGAACAATGAAAGTTTTTTGGTTATGTTTTTAAGAAGTTTGACCTTGACCTTGATCTATCATCATTCCAAATATCTGCCTTGTATCTTGAATAGGCTTGAAGATATTGGCAATTTAAAGTTTTTTTGTTGAATATTTTGAGTTATTTGATCAGATCATTGTAATCTATCATCATGCCAAATATGAGCCTTGTATCTTAAATAGGCTTGAAGATATTGGCAAAATTAAGTTTTTTGGTTAAGATTTTTAGTTATTTGACCTTGACAGATGACCTTGACCTTGTCACATGACCATGACTATGCTATCAGTTGATGCGTATCATTTAGATTTATCATCATGCCAAATATGAGCCTTGTATCTTGAACTGGCTTGAAGATATTGGCAATGTTAAGTTTTTTGGTTATGTTTTTTACTTATTTGACCTTGAAAGATGACCTTCACCTTGTCACATGACCTTGACTTTTGTATCAGCAGATGCATATCACTGAGATCTATCATCATGCCAAATATGAGCCTTCTATCTTGAATAGGCTTGAAAATATTGGCAATGTTAAGTTTTTCGGATAAGTTATGCAGACAGACATACGGAAGGACGAACAGACAGACAACAGTAAAACAATATGCCCCCAATCTTTCGATACAGGGGCATAAAAATATAGGAGAAAAGTCATCCTATTGTTTGTATCAAAGGGGAGAAAACATTGACTTTAATGAAGAAAATGCTGGGTTACAGAATTTTCTTTATCAAAAACATTACCTATCAATTTCTTTATTATTTTTTTTTTTTTTTTTTTTGGGGGGGGGGGGGGAGTTCATTTTGATCCTGGACAAGTAGGAAATCAACTTTTACATGTCTATGGACAAGTGGAGAAAAGTCATATTTCCACACCCCTGCCCAAATGTAGTAAATAGAGCTTTATTCTAACTCTTTTTACCATGTTTCAGTCACCTTTCATGGAGAAAACATACCTGTTGTTGACCAGTTAATCCGTATCTACCCACAATTTTTCTCATTTCTTCTCTCTCCTTTATATCGGGGAACTGTTTCATCATCCATTCTAGAGCATTCATGTCTAAATCTAAAATTTCTTGGAGATGCTGAAATATAATGTGTAAGGCATAAATAAGATTCCTACAAATCTAGAACTTATTTGTTGTGTCTGTGGTTGAGAGGTATAGTGTCCGATTCTTGATCATCACTAGTTTATTTGTATGGGGTTTAACACCACTTCTAACAATCTTACAGTCATATCTTGGTGGCTGGGGCACCTAACAAAAGATTCCTGGTATTTCTCACACCAGCACTACCATTTCATCCTTTCCTAGCCTCCAGCTGCTATCCCACATAGGTATATACATTTTATTTAGGTTAAAAGATACATGACATTACATGTAAATTATGACATTGTAGCAAGCATATAAAATAACATAAAACATATCATATGATCACAGATATCAGGTCTACAATTATCAACACATTGATGGGAAACAACTAGTCAGAAAGGATGAGCGCCATAGCTTTAAACTGATTGCCTACCATTCTAAATTCTTTCCTTTGGCCCACATAATTGAAGCAGGCGCTGGTTCGTTTCAGAATTGAAAGGGATCGTTCAAATTTGAAAAACTTGTTTTCCAATCAATGTACCATACCAGTGTTTTCTTTGCTTTTTCTTTGTAATAATAATAATTTCACTTCGCTTGAAAAATGATATTTTCTTTTTTTTATATGATACAAGTAGGAAAGTCAAAATTATAGTTGATCAACTTAAATATAGCTTAGTGTAACCAGCGTGATGATTCATGAGTCACATCCAAGTTTCAAGCAGTGTGTAAGTGGTACTTAAGGTAGTGGAACCGTAATAGTTCTGCAACATTTCAGAACTTATGATCTTTCACAATGTTGACCGAGGTTTCCTAATGAAAATCATTAGGAAACCTTGGTTAACACTGTTAAAAGATCATTTCTTCCAAAACATTGCAGAAATTTTACAGGTCCACAACCTTAAGAAATGGTTACTTATGATTAAACCACCACATCCTTTCCTAGCCTCCAGCTGCTATCTCACATTGGTCTACGATAATCAGCCCATTGCTGAGAGACAAGCAAGCCAGAAAGAATGAGTGCCGCCATCGGTGATCGAACCTGGGACCTCTAGATTGACAGTCTGACGCGCTACCAACTGTGCTATGACAGCAGCGTCCCTCCCTTTGGTATTTTCATCAAAACAACAAACCTGATGGTATCTGCCTATTTTCAAATGTGAATGCCTTCGTATAAGTCCATCTGAGGGAATTAGCTGTGAAGATACAAGAACAAACATAATTTCTAGACATTTCAAACACTGCAAAATTGCCATGAGAGTATAGATTTCCCAACAAAGATTAAAATTAAACTATTAGTAACTTCAAAAGAATTTAAAATTGCCTTGAGAGTATAGAAATTGCTAAAATAGATTGGACTAAAATTCAAAGAACTGTAAAAGAATGAACTTCTATGTCAATTGATTTTTTGAAAACCTGTCAAGTCTGCAAGCACAGTTGATTAAATCTTTGATTTTGAATTAAATACAATTTTCTTTGTTGATCCCTTTCTGTTCTGTTTGAATAGGGTAGAATGCCACATTTAAAAAAAAAAAACCAAGAAGATACTTACATCACCCGTAATAAGTTTTAACAAAGTAGATTTGCCAGCACCATTAGGTCCTACTAGAGCCACTCTGGTATCTAGATCTACACCAAAATCTAAATTCTTATAGATGTAAGGCTGAAATGAGAACAAGAGGGCCGTTGGCCCTGGGTCGCTCACCTGAGAAAAAAGCTTCATTACCTAGGTATGTCCATGCAACCACAGAAAAAGAGATTTTCACTTATTCAATCAGATAACATTTGAAATAATCCTTCCCCCCCCCTCTGCTCCTCCCCTGGTCATTATTTATTTAAGCTTTTTTTCATAAAAGGTCTGTGATCAGCTAATCTATGCCAGATATACAGGCTGAGTCTGAGACTTTTAAAGTTTTCCTTAATGAGTTGATCAATCCATGTCAAATATAAAGGCTGTAGGGATTCAAAATTCTAAACAAAGCACTCCCCCCTCCCCCAAGATGCTCTGCACCTGGTAAATCTACAGTCATGACTTTAGCTAATTCAATAAATGTCCAAATGCTGATCATCCACACCAATTTTCAAGTCTGTAGGACTCCTGGTTCATTAGAAGAAGTTTAAAGATTTCAAAAATTATCCAAAGTACTACCCCCTCTCCAAGACACTCAGCACCTGGTGACCCAGTAGTCATCATTTTAGCTATTTTTATTAAGGTCAATATATTGATCACCCATGACAATTTTCAAGTCTGTAGGGTTCCTGATCCAGGAGATGAATAAGGTTAAAGATTTCAAAATTGATCCAAAGTATTACCCCCTCCCCCCTAATGCTCCGCATCTGGTGGCCCTACATTCATGATTTTAGCTATCTTATTTTAGATCCTTATGCTTATCCTCCATGCCAATATTGAAGTCTGTAGGGCTACTGGTTCATTAGAAGATGAAGGTTAAAGTTACAAAATTTTCACAAAAGTACTACCCCCTCCCCCCCTGGTGCTCCGCACCTGGTGGCATTACAGTCATGATTTTAGCTATTTTTATTAAGGTCTATGAGCTGATCCTCCATGCCAATTTTCAAGTCTGTAGGGCTTGTGGTTCAGAAGAAGAAGGTTAAAGATAACAAAATTTTCACAAAAGTACTACCCTCTCCCCCCTGGTGCTACACACCTGGTGAATCTACAGTCATGATTTAAGCTATTTTTATTAAGGTCCATATGCTGATCACTCATGCCAATATTCAAATCTTTCGGGTTCCTGGTTCAGAAGAAGAAGAAGGTTAAAGATTACAAAATTTTCACGAAAGTACTACCCCCTCCCCCCTAATGCTCCGCACCTGGCAGCCCAACAAATATGATTTTAGCTATTTTTATTAAGGTCTATGAGCTGATCCTCCATGCCAAATTTGAAGGCTGTAGGGCTTCTTATTCAGAAGAAGAAGAAGGTTAAAGATTACAAAATTTACCCAAAGTACTACCCCCTCCCCCCTGGTGCTCCGCACCTGGTGGCCCAACAGATATGATTTTAGCAATTTTTATTAAGGTCTATGAGCTGATCCTCCATGCCAAATTTGAAGGCTGTAGGGCTTCTTATTCAGAAATTCATCAGAAGAAGAAGGTTAAAGATTACAAAATTTACCCAAAGTACTACCCCCTCCCACTTGGTGCTCCGCACCTGGTGGCCCAACAGATATGATTTTAGCAATTTTTATTAAGGTCTATGAGCTGATCATCCATGCCAAATTTCAAGGCTGTAGGGCTGCTTGTTCAGGAGAAGAAGAATTTTAAAGATTTTCTTAAATTTCTAACTTATGTTGCCATAGCAACCAGAGTTTCTACAGATTTCAATTCTTTTAGCAATTCTTAAAGGGGATAACCTAAGGAACATTTCTGCCAAGTTTGGTTAAAATTGGCCCAGTAGTTTAGGAGGAGATGTAATTTAAAGAAATTGTTGACGGACAACGGACGACTGACGACGGACGACGGACAAAAGGTGATCACAATAGCTCACATGAGCACGTTGTGCTCAGGTGAGCTAAAAATACAATTTTGTTACGAGTAAAAAACACTTACAGGAATTTTAAAAATTCTATATTTCAAAAAGAAGAATTCTATGTCTAGATATTTTCTCATAATTGAGCAAGTTTGGTTTTCCTTCCAACTTTACGCCACTTTCAACAATGTTTCAGTTATATCACGGGGGTTGAAACAAGTAACAATGGATTCCTGGCATTTTTCTAACCAATACTACCATTTAACCCTTTCCTAGCCTCCAGCTGCAATCTCACATAGGTCTACAATTATCAACCCATTGGTTTAGAGACAGATGGATAGTCTGAAAAGGTGAGTGCTGCTGTCGGGGATCAAACCCAGGACATCTAGATTTACAGTCTGACATGCTACCAACTGCGCTATGACAGCAGCCAACTTTTAAAGATACACATTAATTTATTTCTAATTTCTAGTAACCAGTTATTCGCTAAACTATTCATTGTTATCATGTACAGAAGAAAAATTACTTCTTATCATTTATGACAGCTTCCATTACTTTTCAAAACAAAATTTCACTGAAAAAAAAAATTAACATGACAAAGAGCTAAAAGAGCTAAAAGCTAAAATGATAATTTACATGGAAAATATTATCTAGTCTAGGGATGTTTCTCAAAGATGGCCTCTAGGTTGATTGATTGGAGTTTAATGCCGCTTTCAACATTTTTTCAGTTATATCGCGGGGGCTGGAGCACCTAACAATGGTATCCTGGTATTTACAACTGCCACATCCTTTCCTAGCCTCCAGCTGCTATCTTACAGATCTACAATTATCAACCCATTGGTGAGAGACAAAGAGGTCCGAAAGAATGAGTGCCGCCATTTCGGATCGAACCCAGGACCTCTAGATTGACAAAGATAGCCTCTAGGACTGTCTACATTAAAGTTACCTGTTGGCACAGCAAAGCCATTTCAGCAATCTATAAACTAGAGCCTAAATCGATATCTCAGCAAAAACAGTTGTTACTGCCTATAAACATATAGGCACTTACAAATGTTTTTTGCTTAGCCATTGAAAGGAGTCTGTGCATGACATTTCCAACAATTTCATGTATGAACAGAGGATAGACGTTGCGCAGCCTGGACAATCACACTGTGTTTTGAAATTGTTCTTTGATGTGAAGAAAGACTTTTGGTCCATAGCCATCCATTTAGAGAGTGGTTAAGACTCAAATCAAACTGTGTGGCTGCACAGCCTGATCTTAGTCTCAACAATGTGTACATGTGAAATTGTTTGAAATGTCGCGCACAGGCTCAAATAATAGAGAGACAAAGGGGTTTTCGATCTTCAAAAACTTACCGAATCTTCATTATATCTAAAGCTAACATGTTGCACCATAATGACAGGGGGAGGTAACTTGCCACAACTAGGAAAGTAAAACTGTAATGTCTGAAAGATAAATACAACAATAAAATATGATACGAGATGAGTTCATCATTTTTGTTCATTCTGATGTTCATTGTATAATCGGTTTTATTTCTAAATGAAAATAGTGTAAACAGAAAATACAACAGCATGAATCTCTTTGAAGAAATTTCTTATCATTGTGCGATACTATTACAAAATTTATATTTGGCAAGAGCTGAGCTGGCTAAAATTGAGGTGTAAAATAAAAATAAGAGGACCATGATGGTCCTAGATCACTCACCCGCGTCTATTTGACCCCTGAGACATCACATTAATTAAATAGGCAGATGTCAAAAAGGAGATAATTTCTACATAAGATCAATACCATGGAATGTTTTCAGCCAAGAGCAAGACAGATTTGCCTTTTTGCTCTTTGATTCTATGTAAAAAGGGATGCACCCAGGTGGAGCCAAAATGTGACCCCAGGGGGTTGATATGAACAAACTTGGTAGAGGTCCTTAAGATGATGCTACAAACTAAATATGAAAGCTGCCTTCTGGTTTCAGAGAAGATTTCTGAAGGTTTTCCTATTTTCACCCATCTTGCTCAGATGAGCTAAAAGGGATCCGCCCAGGGATGCGCCAAGGTTGAGCGCAAATATGACCCCAGGGTCTTGATATGAACAAACTTGCTAGGGGCCGACTAGATGATGCTACTAAATATGACAGCTGTATGCCCTCTCGTTTCGGAAAAGAAGATTTTTAAAGAGTTTTGCTCTTTGATTCTATGTAAAAAGGGTTGCGCCCGGATGGAGCCCAAATATGATCATAGGGTCTTGATATGAACAAACTTGGTAGAGGTTCTCTAGATGTAATAAGGGCTGCGCCCAGGTAGAGCTCAAAAGTGACCCAAGGGTCTTGATATGTAAAAACTTTGTTATTTTCTATAATTTGGCCCATTTCTCTACAACAATCTGATGGAGATCACTCCATCTGCCAATCAGAGAGAGGTTTACCTTATCGCAACTAGAGGCAACCATACTTATGACTACATGTAGGATGTGTGGTTCTCACTCATGTTTTAATTCACTAGTCTTAGCTATTTACACAGTAATTAATCCATCTTTTGATATTAATGGTCCACTACCTTAGGAGGAAAATTGAACCTGGGGAATCCTGCGGACCTTTCTTCACAATTTGGCTGTTGTTTGGATGTGGCTGCTACCTTAAATTGGACTGTACAAAGTCTCAGCCACACAAAACCTTCATCCCTTGAAAATATAAATTGCCTAAAGAGAAGCCTACCTTATCAGCACTAACTTTCTCTGTTAGTCCACCATCAACCATCTTCTTGAGAGTCTTTTCTTTACTCTGTGCCTGTCTGGCTAATTTAGCACTACCATGACCAAATCTTGCTATATAGTTCTGTAATTAACAACAAGATGAGTTGTAAAACATTTCTGCCCTTGGAATGGCATTTTCTCCAAGTTTGATCTAAATAAATGACCTTGTCTGATGACCTTGACATTTAATGATGTGCATCATTGAGTTGTACCTTCATGCTCAATACAAACATTGTACCTCAAATACTTTTGAAGTTATGGGAAAATGTTAAATTGCAGATTAGGATGGACAGGCAAACAGACTGACAGCTGTAAAAACATTAGCCACCAATCTATCAATGAGATTGCATAGTAAAATTTCAATGTGTTAAGCTGAGATTAGAACCTTGTTCCTACTGATTTTTTCTGATAAAACTGCATGATTCATTAGTTGAAACACTAATGATGTAACTGCTATTTTTAATATACAGTAGTTTGATACTATACAGAAGTCTAAACTTATTCTTAATTCAGTTCTGAAATCTATGGTTATATTAAATTCAATGCTTAGTCTAAAATTTCCCCATATTTGACCTTGAATAAATGACCAAGAACTTGACAGATGAGCTATAAATAAATACCAACAGAAAGGTCCTTTCATGAACAATAAACATGTGAAATATGAAGACTTTAACACCAACAAATCCAAAATTATTGCAAAATGTTAACCCTTGTCATGCTGAGCCCGGATTATTCCTGCTTCGGCAGGAGCTATAGACAAACATCAGCCTGCACATATGTGCAGTCTGATGTAAGTCTACACCACCCATTTCTCACTTTCAAACCAAAATTGTTAATAGATTAGTTTTTCAAATATAAAATGACCCTTCAGTTGGTACTTTCAGTATTTTTTGCCCTTTGATTTTGATGAACATTTTTAGTCAAAATTTATTCAACAAGGGTTCAGGTTTTAATGGGACAAACTGACTAGACAAAAACATCATGTCCCCAATCTATGGATACAGGGGCTTAATCAAGATTGTTTTTGAATGGGATTTAGCAGTTTTTCAGAAATATTGTAGGGGGGTTGAGGCACCCAACAATGGATTCCTGGTATTTCTTGCAACAATTTGACCCTAACACCCATTCCAATCCTCTAGCTTCTATACCTGGTTTAGGTGAACAATTGGGAGATTGATGTCGGAGATGAGGTGTTGCCTATGGGAAAGAAAAGGTCAAACAAGACAAAGTGTTCATCATTGATCAGAAATTGCTTCTAATTCGTAGATCATTTTCAAACAGCTACAATCAACATGTATTAGAACATGGAGAACTGTTATAATCAGTCGGCCTTTTATATCATCATCTCAATATTGTTACACAATACATGTATTATAGACTTTTGAAGCTAACCATTTCACTTGAACATCCGAGCATCGCCTACTAGTGCTTACATTCGGGTGTTGGGTGCTGGATAACGGATAAAAAATGAAAGTGGAAAAAGGGGCATAATTCACACAAAATGCATCTACAGTTATACCCCTTGATAATACAGGTTCTACTTTTTATAGTGAACATGTCTGCCATGTTTCAAGTGAATGCCTTCAGTAGAACATCACAAAATGTTAAAACTCTTGCATAATGACGATGATAACGAAGACCACAACCAGGCTACAGCTATATCCAGGTTTTCTCGGAAAACAGACAAGCTAAACAAGCACCAATTACAGGTGCATCAATTTGTTTGTTTGCTAAAATATGGTTTGATGCCACTTTTTAACAGTTTTTAGTCAAACAGTAGCTGGAGCACATTACCATGGATTCCTGGCAGTTGTCTCACCAATACTCAGGGCACGTGTTTGACCCGTAAACCAGGGTTTTGACCACCAAAAATCTGAAAATATCTTAATTTAACCCCTAGAAATTTCTCCCAAGGGTTTCAATGTGACCCCCTTGAGAGAAATTACCTTGGGTTAAAACAAGGTTTTGTACCAAAGTTTCACAAATTTTACTATCTAAAGTGTTACAAATTAATTGCTTACTTTTTCATTTACAAGAAACAAGTAATAGACTCTTAGATGCCCAAAATTCTTCTTATGAATTTCCTTTTCTTTCATTTTGACCCCTTTAAAAATCAGTTTTGACCCCCAGAAATTCTTTGGTGATGAGTAAATGACTCCTCTATATTAGACACAGACATGAGCACTGATTAGAACTACACCAACATACTTTTTTAACCTCCAGCCCACATAGGTTTACAATCAACTCATCATTGGTTGAAAACAAATAGCTACACAAGAGCACTGCCTACGAGTGCAACATTCAGCTGCAGGTGTTGGACAATGCAAAATTTCTAAGTCATAAAAGGGGCATAACTCTTTCAAAAATGCTCCCAGAGTTAAGCTTGTCATGCCAATGCCAACACCAAGCAAATGACACCGAGGTGATCATAATACCTTGGGTTTTCTCCAAAACAGCAAAGCTTAACATTCACCTACAATTTGTTACAGATTTTAATTTCTTGTTAGATACACAGAGATCAGTACTACATTATAAGAATCGCTTTCTCAGTTCGAGCATTGTGTTATCTGCAATCTGTGTAAACAGAGAGACAACACTAAACCTCGGCCTTTAAAGTCATCATTTCTCTGATAAAAGAGGGATCAATCATCAACAGTGAGTAATTAACACAAGTTGTTTGGCACGAAACTGAAGATTTCTGAGGAAGACTGATAAATACAGGTAAAAACTTTGGCTATGTTGCAGGTCCTTAAGGCCTGTAGTTGTTGGCCAATTAAATCTATAAACCTTAGAGATACAAAGATTTCCCATGCTAATATTTTCTTTGCCCAAAGAGAAACATTTTCTGGAAAGTAGAAATTGCTTGTTGCTGGCAATTTTTTAGGGAGAAGAATAAATTGCTTAAAGATAAGATAAGATAAGATAAGATATGATTTATTTAAAGTCGGCAAGACAGCATAACAACAAACATAAGCTAACAATAGCTTTTGAACCGACTAGATAGCTTTTGAACCGACACAAGTTTTTCTACTTTTCTAAAAAGTACTTTTTTCCCAATATTTTGCTTTGGTATCACTTTATGTTATATGCAATATAAACATTCTAAAGAATAAACAATGATCCCTTGGATAAAGTGTTAAATTTAGAAGGACCTTTGCATATGGTAATTAGCAAGTCCTGCAGACTTGTAGCAAAAAGTACTTAGAGTCAAAGCCTGTCGAGTCATAAATCACAGTGTGATTAGGTCTTTATTTTCATTCCTACATGAAATTAATAAATACTTTCTTCATCTCTTGAATGAACTTAAAGCAATGTCTGATGAGCTTTTAGATATTGAGGGTTAGGTGCAAGTCTGTAGTAAGTGTATATACATTGTATATACACTTACTACAGTCTTACACCGAACCCACGATATGTCTTTTTAAGAGTCAAAATGATTAAGGGTCTATGCATAATAGTTCAAATAATTTCAACATATGTGTAGCCCACTGACAAACCTAGACTGTCCTATAGAGAATATTTACTGATTGTCTAAATGCATGTAGATTTGACATATGTCTGCAGACAATACTGAGAAGAATTTTTCTAATCAGAATGTGCCATTGCTACAGCTGATACAAGTCATAAAATGATATGCATGCTTTATAATATTTATCCTGTCACTAGCTGTAAATTTTGCCTGATGAAAGGGTGTATGATAAACTTCTTGATATCAGGTCACTTGATCATGTGACAGCTTTATCATGTCCCTTGGTTACATGACCTGCCGGATCTTCTTTTTGCGGCTATTAGGTCTGAAAACAGTCCTCTCTAACATTTTTTTCTTTTGAATCAGAGTGTCTATTTCTAATAAAAAACATTTCACTCGATTCTCATATATTTTTAAAATCAAGTCGCTACCATATCGATGACGTAGGACATGACTGATGACATAATCTATAAAATTGTGATAAAGCTTATCTTGGTGTTTACATTCGACCTCGAAAACTGTCAGGATTTTAAAACATTTATCTGAATGGATTCAACGCAGATATTATTCGCATGAGGAGGATTTCGGAGATAGTAGCTTTGCATCTGATCTCAATCTATGTCCATCCTCTGATTTAGAGCAAAGAAGGCATTGAATTGAGATTTGCTTTTAGCTGCATGACAACAAAACTTCAGAGAAAAAAAGGACGTTTGATATTGCAAAATCACCAGATTAATGAGCTTCTTAATCATTAAGGTATGAAAGTATTAAAGTTTTCTTTTGTTAAATATTTTCTTGCTACAGCATTAGAAATCCTTTCAATTATCGAGTTCTTAAGCCGTTAGCAATCCCCCAAACTCCTCCAACCAATCACCCTTATGACGAGGACTCACTGATATCGAAGTTGTAAATCGGGATCGGATTGTATTTTCGTAAATAAATAACAATTAGAATTTAGAAAAAGATTGTAACAGGATATATAGAATAGATGATAGGTGACTTGAGATGGAAAAGTTTATCGGGCTCGGCTGCGGAATTTATCTGGTTCGCCTCCGGCTCACCAGATAAATTCCTATGCCTTGCCCGATAAACTTTTCCATATCAAGTCACCAACCATCTATTCTCTATGACCTACGTCTCCGGAGTGAAATAATCCCATTGAATATTTTTTATATCACACAGGTGTTATTACACTAGTTGAATAACTATGCAAATGAGCTCAGAGCGAATAGCAACACTATTTTGTTACTGCGAAAATGACGTCATAATCTATGTTTTGTGACCACATTTTTGAATGTGTTATAAGTTTCGCGGAAAATTGAAACATTGAATTTCAAGAATTTTGACGATTTTTGCTAAAATTTGGGTCATATTATAAACAGAATATCAAATTTGTGCTCATAAGATACCGAATTTGCGCAGCCCCATTTTAATCTGTTTATAGATGACACGTATAATAAATTTGGTATTCAATGACCACTCATTCAATATCCTCTATTTATTATATACATCATAAAATATCATTAATAGCCAAGTATAATCATTCCCTTTCTATTCTCTATACTATCTAAATGTGTCTATTTCACTCATAGTCAATTAAGGTATTCGACCTATTAAAGTTCAACAACTTTTTGAAACTCAACGATTTTTCTCAATATTTACCGAGGTTTCATAATGAAATTATTTGGAAACTTCAGTTAACACTGTTAAAGTTCATTTCTTCCAAAACGTTCTTGAACTATTACAGGTCCACTACCTTAACCTATAAAACTAGAAAGCCATGAATGGCTTGTGTCGCTCCACAGGCTTGAATTTCTTGTAATAGCAAATCTAAGTTTTGACTAGATTTTTAGATATTTTGGCTTCTACTGATGTTGAAATGATTTTCAAAGTTTCCAATATTATAACGTATAGAGAAATGACTTCCGCCCATAAAAGACATATTTTTCTTCAAATCACAATAATTTTTGGCTGAATGATAATGGATCACCCAAGGATCAAACTAATGAAGTTTGATTGATATCCATCAGTTACATTCTGAGAAAATGATTTTCAAAGTTTCCACTATATATAGTGGAAAAATATTGACCTAAACCTGGCCTTTGTGATTTAAATAAATTAAATACCGGTCGTTTCTCCTCGGCAAAACACGACTAACCTGCGGAATCCAAACGTAAAATTAGAGTGCACGTGTTAGCTGTGTTAACCCGTTATCGCACATGCTGTTCACTGTAACGGCGATATTTTGTCACCCTCATGAACTAGTGAATCAATACATCAATTGAGTTTCTTATTAAATCAAAGTGCTGTAAGCACTGTAATTGTGCGGTACTGAATGACTGAATCGCTTATTGTTGTTTCAAGAGTTTATGTATATATATAGTTTTGAAAATTAAAAAAAAAAAAAAAATACAAAAAAATCCAAACCAAGTTAGGCTTATGTTGAAGATATAGTCAAACCATACATGCCACTCTTAAAGATACCTAAAAAATGTGGGAAACGTTCAGTAGACAAAGATTTTATCAAGGATGTCGTCAAAAAAATCTAACTGCCAAATACATGTATTAGCATTGTAATTTGCTTCATTAATAGTTTTAGGTTTGAATATGCTCAGGCGAATACATTTCCATTCTTTTGATGCTGAAATTTAAAAATAAAAAGTGTTCAGACAGCTGAAAAACCTACTTGTAAAAAATGTAAGGCTTTGTAGGTCTTTGGACAGTTTAGACAATAGTATCTCGTGCAACATCTTGAAAAGTTGTAGTTACAAGTTTTCAGAAATGTACATGTAGTAAAACACAGGCAGACAGAGACTAATACACCAAGATAAAGCTAGAGAGAGGAGTGACACAATGCACATACTTACACTTTGTTAATAGTAAAGAGGTTAATAGGTGAATTATAAGGGGTATTCCAGTAGGGGGTATTAGGTAATTCATCCCACAATCCATCTCTGTAGCTTTTTCCCTCATAGGTACGAAAGGCAAATTTACAACTGTGTTTTAGTAAACTAAAGTTAATATTCTGTTATTAAGCTAAATTAATAAACTGTTAAACCCTTCATGGAATGAACTGTAAATGGAACTTGAATTAATAATCTTAGAAAATCAGAAGCTCAATTTTTGCCAGATATTTTCGAAACAAACAGTTTACAAAATGGATAGGAGTTGGAAAAAGGGTAGGTTTTGCAATTTTTCATTAGACACAGTCCGGGCAGAACCACACTAATTGTGCTTACGCACAATTAAAAATCTTTAGATGCGCGTGAGAAAAATACAATTTTCAAATTTATTTAAATACAATTTCTGTGTTTTGAATGGAAATGAAATGAAATCCCCTTTCTCAGTCGCAATAATTGTTTTTGAAATCGAATCGTCTGCTACATGGCTAGGCGCCCCGTATATAGGTAAACTACTAACTCTATGCATACCTGTAATTTGTGCAGTATAACGGAATGTCCATGCTTGATCGACACGTGCCGAAATATCTTCGGAATTTATTCATGTGCCTAATTATTTATTCTGCATAAAGGTCAGGTTCAAGTTAATATGCGCCCACTATAACATATAGAGAAATGACCTCCGCCCAAAAAATACATGTTTTTCATCCCATCACAATAAATTTTGGTTGACTGATAAAGGGTCATCCACGGATCATTCATGTAAAATTTGGTTGATATCTATCAGTTAGATTCTGAGAAAATGATTTTCAAAGTTTCCACTATATAACATATAGAGAAATGACCTCTGCCCATAAAATACATATTTTTCATCCGATCACAATAATTTTTGGTAGACTGATAAAGGGTCACCCAAGGATCAGTCAAGTAAAATTTAATTGGTATCCATAAATTAGAACCTGAGAAATATCACATTTTACCATATTTGGAAATTAGCCATGCCCATTAAATCCATGTTTTTCATTGGATCAAAATTTCTTGAACAACTTTGAAAGAAGGTCACCCAAGGATCATTCCTGTGAAGTTTGGTTGAAATCCATCCAGTAGTTTCTGAGGAGAAGATTTTTAAAGAAAAAGTTTACGACCTGACGCACGGACGCACGGACGGACGCACGACGGACACAACGCCATGACAATAGCCCCAGTGGCTTTCAGACAGGGGAGCTAAAAACAATTAAGTTTACTTTAGATAGGTCAGATTGAAAACTATTTATCTATCATAAAGCAAGACTACTATCCGAAAGGGAGAGTCTCAAGCTTTCAATGCTCTTTTCTTTTCATCATTCCTACTTTGTTTACTTATTTTTTGTTAATGAAACAGAAAAACATAACTGAAGGATTAGTCCTTCCAAAAGATATGCTAGCCCATTATAACTATGTCTAATACACTGTAAAATGAAAGAAGATTACAGGGTTTTAAGGGACGCAGGTTTTGTGAGGACTCCTAAAACTATCTGATGTGAGTCCCTAGGACCCTCTGGAGAATCAGATCTGTATCTAAATCAGAAAGAATCATTGCTGTAAAAAATCCTCATCACACAATCTTACATCTTGTAAGTTCAGACCAGATATTCTGATGGAATTTCAAAGGGACATTCACAGGGAAAAAGACTAATAATTTATAGTTAGGGGCCCAGACTTCCAAAGTGCAATATTTAACATTAGAGGTATATAGGCATTTTCAAAAAAAAAATCTAGGCGCCCATGCCAAAATCTAGGGGCCATGAGTGACTGCCCCCCCCCCCCCCCCCCCCCCCCCCCCCCCCCGCTAATCCTTTTCCCTGATTCACGTCAACAATTAGATCGTACAATTACTCGACCAAATATCCTCTTATTGTGTTAATTGATTTCATGTTTAACTTTTAGGTCAGATGACCTTGATAATCTATCAACAAGCAAGACTTCAATCCAAATCTAATTGGAGAGTTTCAACTCTACAGATTTGTGATTCTTCAAAGGCTCATCATGCCTTCCCATTCTATAACCTTTCAATATAACCAGAATTAACCTTTCTCATGCTGTTCACAGCTGTTCATTATTAGTTTGTATATGACAATTTATTCCCGGCTGGAAAAAATAATGTTACCCGAGCCGTAGGCAAGGGATTGACATCTTTTTTGACTGCCAGGAATAATTTGTCATATACCCAGGCAAGAAACCGTATTACCATTTTAATATACTTCAAAGATTCAGACCAAATTTCTGTCTTTTGACTATCTAAGGCCTTGGTATTAACCAGTCTTCGAAACCACCAATATTGCCCCAAATTGGAGAGTAAACATGTTAAAAGTGACATCACATGTATTTGTTACGTCACACTACTAAATTCTGCGTTCTTGATATGAAAGCTGTTCTTGATTGAACCTGCAGTAAAATCAAATACTTTGGCAGACAGTTCAGATCAAGATCAGTCTGCACTGATGCACAGGCTTATCTAAGCCAATACTGCCTGTTTTCTACTCAAAAATTGTGGGGAAAATTAGACCAGACTAGTTGAAATGTCTCAAAGATTGGTCTGTTTACTACAAACAAAATTCATAATCAACAGTTACCTTCATATGAGCTATCTGGTCCTGCTCCCATCTGTATCGCTTCATCTGGTTTTCTTCCAGTTCAAACCGAGTCTGTATATAGCTATCATAGTTACCCTGAAAATTAATCAAAATATGACTGTCGCCAAGGGGATTAATAAACCCCCCTTAGTGAAAAGCCATTTTCAAACAACATGCCATTATTCTGTCAAAAGTCAATGGATCATAACCAAAATTTCACTTGCACATCTCTGCTCGATACTGATAACACCTGTAAAGTTTGAATGAAATCTGAACATTAATTAGTTGCTGAGAAATTGAATGGACAAAAAAAGCCAGGAAGATGGACTGACAGACAGATGGGCTGAAGGATCGACAAGCTGACTCCTGTATTCCCCCCAAACATAATTTTCTGAAATATAACAACTGTTTTATCAGACACACACACACACACACTGATTTCTTACTGTTCAAACAAAACTTAAATTTGCTTCCCCAGCAAAGCACACAAAGTTTATATGAATATGTTGTGGGTATTGGTGAATATGAATAATCTGGATACTATAGACTGAACCCTTTGTTGTGAATACCCCTTGAAATTATCTCAAGACAATTTCAGTATGTTTCGAAAACAGGATTTCATTGAGAATAATAATAATAATAATAATATAAGGACATCCTCCATGTGTATGTCTGTCAGTCTATCTATCTGTACAACACCCTTTTAATCTAACATATTTACATGAAGTATCTGGTCGTGGCGTGTAATTCAATTTATCTTATAACTATACAAGTATCCGTATGATAACAACCCGTATGATATTTTTTATGATATCACATAGTTATTTTTAGAACAATAATATCATACAGTTATTTTTAGAAACTAGCATTTAAGTTAGAAACATCGACTAAAACAAGACAAAAAGAGGTTATAAGATAAATATAATACGTACTAAGTGTATTGTATGAAAAAATATCTAACTCGGTTGTGAGAATTGGTAATTGTCTCGGCAGAGCCTCGACAATGATCAATTCTCCCAACCTCGTTAGATATTTTTTTCCATACAAAACACTAAGTACGTATTATATATTTAAACACCCTTGTTCCTATTGTCAGTTATATTGTCAGAGTAACAGTTGCAAAACTTACCCCATATATTTTCATTTTCTTCAGATGCATGTGTATAATGTTTGTACAAACACCATTGAGGAAATCTTGTGAGTGTGATATAACTACCAGGATTCTTTTATAACTGTAATATAAATAACATAGATATAAAAGTTAACACTTGGATGTATCGTACAAACTAGGGAACAATAAAATCAAGCAATAACATAAATGGTTACATGAATTAATTGCTATCCTGCTATGATATTTATTGATATGCAGTATATGTATTAATTTCCCTGGAAGACTCATGGTAATTTTTTAATGGGAAAAAAGTATTGCAACATTTTAATTATCTAGATAAAAAAGTACTTTCATTAAAGCCAGTTGTGGACCTAATAGCATGTGTTGGACATTATGTTTGTCGCCCAATATGTGAAATAGTACCTCCAATTCAATATACGGTTCTGTTGCGAGAAGTGCTTCAGAAATAATAACAATATTTGTATGCAACATCTTATCTGGGGTATGAAGAGAAGAGTGTGGGCTGTGAATACATGCTCTTAAAGACATATCAAGGGGTCAGCGCAACACTAGCGTAAGTGACTATAAATATATAGGAACTTACAATAGTGTTGCATTGAGCCTGTGATACATGGTATTAGCTGTACAGTTATTATGATAACGAGATGTTTGTAAAACATTTATGCCCCCCATAAATGCAGGTCAATAGCCTTTTCTTTGTCAATCAACTGGGCAATAACTGAAAACTAGAAAGCCATGAATGGCTTGTGTCGCTCCACAGGCTTGAATTTCTTGTAATAGCAAATCTAAGTTTTGACTAGATTTTTAGAAATTTTGGGTTTTACTGATGTTGAAATGATTTTCAAAGAATCCAACATTATAAAATATAGAGAAATGACTTCTGCCCATAAAAGACATATTTTTCATCCAATGACAATAATTTTTGGCTGCATGATAATGGATCACCCAAGGATCATACTAATAAAGTTTGATTGATATACATCAGTTACATTCTGAGAAAATGATTTTCAAAGTTTCCACTATATAACATATAGTGGAAATGACCTCCGCCCATAAAATACAAATTTTCCATCAGATCGCAATAATCTTTGGTAGACTGATAAAGGGTCACACAAGGATCATTCATGTAAAATTTGGTTGATATATATCGGTTAGATTCTGTGAAAATGATTTTCAAAGTTTCCACTAAATAACATATAGAGAAATGACCTCCGCCCATAAAATACACAATTTTCTTCTGATTTCAATAATTTTTTGTAGACTGATAAAATGTCACCCAAGGATCATTCATGTAAAATTTGGTTGATATCTATCAATTAGATTATGAGAAAATGATTTTCAAAGTTTCCACTATATAACATATAGAGAAATGACCTCCGCCCATAAAATACATAATTTTCATCCGATTTCAATAATCTTTGGTAGACTGATAAAGGGTCACCCAAGGATCATTCAAATAAAATTTAATTGATATCCATCAATTAGAACCTGAGAAAAGTCACTTTTTACCATATTTGGAAATTAGCCACGCCCATTAAATCCATGTTTTTCATTGGATCAAAATTTCTTGAACAACTTTGAAAGAGGGTCACCCAAGGATCATTCCTGTGAAGTTTGGTTGAAATCCATCCTGTAGTGTCCGAGAAGAAGATTTTTAAAGAAAAAGTTTACGACCGCACGCACGGACGCACGACGGACACAACGCCATGACAATAGCCCCAGTGGCTTTCAGCCAGTGGAGCTAAAAATGAGTAGAGTTATGTTTCTTGTGCACTGCACTTCTCCTCCACCTGTGAAGTTCCATGAATCTACTTTGCATACTTTTGAGAGATGCTCCGGACAAAAAATGGTATACTGACAGACTGACCAACAGTCAGACCTACAAGTGCAAGGCAAGGGGGGCATAATTACTCTTGGATTAGAGACAGTAATCAGTTTGAAATCTTACCTAACTCTGTTGATGCAGCCATTGTAAACAGTGTAAGAATACTTGTTGAAAATTATATGGTTGTTGCAGAGGCCGTTTATTTCATAAAATGGCTAGCTAATTCAGCTAAATCAGGACATTTTTCTGTTTCATTTAAGAATATAAGGTTCACTGAAAATGTTTTCCTATGCTTGAATGTGTCGAGTTACAACAGTTCCCAAGATTAGAACTACTTTTTTTTAAAATTGGATATTGCAATACTTTGTTCTTTGTGTATATATCTAGCAGCAATAACTAGTTGCAATTTAATTTTTTTAATTATGCGCAGATATAGAGATCAACTTCCAAGAATGATTGAAAAACCATATATAATGAGATGAAAAAGTTGAGTCAGTACAGACTTTAGGTTATATTTGTCAAAATCGACCTTAACAATGATTTTTTATTTTCAAACAAATAATGAAATTTTTCGTAAATGAAAATTTGAGATTTAGATTTCTTTCTTTTAAATTTTCCCAATTTGGTGAAAATTGAAATTCTCAGAAAAAAAATAATTTCAAGAGTCATTTCTAGAAGTTGGTGCATCAATGATGTGGTAACAGAGTGATGACGTCATAATGAATGTGATGTCTACAACAGTCCTTTTTGTCTTGTGATGAAAAGGGTTTCAAAATCAAACATTCTTTTTGAAAAGTACCGAACTATTTTTGCGCAGCAAGAGCACCTAATGTATTTCTCTTTTTATTTGATGCTGAAGCAACATAGCCTGTTCGGAACATGACTTGCTTAAACTATTTAAGCATTGATTAATCAATTGTTGCATAACAATTAGAAAATCATTTTTCAAGTTTTGCCTACGTTGATGTCAATCAAAAAAACTTGACTAAACTTTTTCATCTGAGTATATCTACCATATTTCTTTTGGCATTAGAATTTTTAAGGAGATTTTGTTATTGAAGATTTTTGATGATAGTCACTTGGTAAAAGTGGTCACCTAATCAAGAATCTTGATTCAAGATGGACACTCTGGCAAGGTCATTACCTTTTCAACTCCTCTTCAAGCCAGACACAGGCATTCAAGTCAAGATGGTTTGTGGGTTCATCTAATAACAACATGGCAGGTTTAACAAATAAAGCTCTGGCTAGGGCTATACGCATTCTCCAACCTCCCGAGAAATGTTTTACGGCTGTTTTCTGCATCTTTGGTGTGAATCCCAGACCATGTAGGATATATGCAGATCTGGCGGCAGCTTTTTCAGCGTCCATATCTTCAAGTCGTTCATACAAGTCCATCAATCTGTCATGAGATTCTGTAATAAATAGACAACATGAAAGTTTACTATTTTTTTCAGTTTTTGGTTAATTTATTTTCAATATCTGTCATTATCAGGAAACTTTAAAAGAGGGCCAATGTCAATCAAAAAGTTGACTTGTTACTAGAAGTATACTTAATGGGCAGTGCTCTCAATAAGCGGACGTCGACGTAATATACGTCCAGAATTTTAAAAATTACGTCCGGAAAATCAAACCCGGACGTAAAAAAACGTCCGAGATTTGAGGAAAACGTCCTGTAATTTGACCCCGGACGTTTTACGAATTTCCCTAATTAAGGATTTAACGTCAGTCTTCATGTGAAAAAAATCGATAATCAGCGCGAGAAAAACGACCAAAACAAGTCATGTGTAACGTGCGGGGTATTAAATGTCGCTATAACAACCAGTCTTTGATTACGCAATCTTGTCGGGTTAGCGACGCGTCATTACCGCTTCTGTCATTACCTTTCTTCGTCGGATACAGATCGCGTGGGTTTTTTGATAGGATTATTGATTCAAACAAAATTCAAGTCGGGGGAATATTCATTATATCAAACGAAGTTCATGCAGCTCAGACCGATAAAATTTCGAAATATCGCTTCCTTAAAGTCTTAGAATAGATCTACGGGTAATTTATCCGAAGTGAAAAGGACCCTACCGGAAAACATTTACAAAAGGTAATTCGACTGTCCTCGTTTAAATACGTTTAGAATCGGCATCTTCGGAGAACGTGGGGAAATCCCGATGACGTCATTTAAGTTGTCTGTAACATGGCTGACGAGAGAATTGAAATGACGAATTTACTAATTGGATTATTCTGGGTAAGTTTAAATAGGTTTAGAACTTTTATTGGCACACTACCTTGAACGTTCGCTACCTTTGGGACGACTGGCCGAGGAAAATTAAAGCTGCATTGATTTCCGTAATATCGCCGGAAACCAAAACATCGTAACTTAAATTTGAGTAAGCCGCATTTCCTAGGCCCACCGCGCAAGATACATCTAAGGACCGATTCCAAATAGAAACTCCACATTTTCTCATATTAGTTTACATAATCTATTCAATGAAAATAATAAAAGGTGATTGTGAAACCAAAGCTTGTACCTACAGCTATAAGTCAAAGAGCTCTACAAGTTATAAGGCTTTTAAGTCGTTTATCCTTAGGAAACCAACTAGAATCATGGACTTTAAGCAAAAAATTAACTTATATTTTCCATGGAAACGAGCATTTACAAGGTGTGCAAAAAAATTATGGTGGGTGGGGGTAGGGGGGGGGGGGGGGGGTAAAAATTCCTTACTCCGAAAAAAAAATTCCTGAAATTCCAACATGGAATTACAAAAATTCCTGATTTTGGCCCTTATTGAGAGCACTGAATGGGGTCAGTAAGACAAAGTTATATGAATTTTTCAACTAGAGGAGCTTGAGCGCCTGATTCGCTCCACAGGCCTGATTATCCTGATAATGATTATAAGAGGATGATAAGGCTGTTTGAGAAAATCACGATCAATGAATAACATAGAATATTGACCTCTGCCTGTTAAACACATATTTTTCATCCAATCACAATACTTTTGTGCAGTCTGATAATGGGTCACCTAAGGATCATTCCAGTGAAATTTGGCTGAAATCCAAAAATAAAAATTTCAACACTAACAGAATGTTACTGCACATTATATACAATGTACTTTGTCTGCAAAATTTTGATTGTAGATCTTTCCACTTTTCTTTAAACACTACTAAAAGGATGTTATTTCACAAAATTGTTTCTCATCAAAACAAAATTCTAACTAATGATGATAAAACGTTAAATATTCAATCCAATATATTTATTTCATTCTGTCAAATGTCTTAGAGTGCAGTCAACTCAACTCTTTCTACCCCACTCTAAACCTCAGTAAACATATTTTACACCAATTGTCCTCTATGTGCAGTCACCCTTTGTTCAACTAAACTGACAAATTCTCAAGGGGTATTCTCAGGCTTAACTAATGTTTCTATACATTTGGATTTCAACAAAGGTTTTGTTTCTTCTAATCTGTAATCTTTTACCTATGAAATTTTATAAGTCTAAAAAAATTCATCATCATCCAAAGAGTGATCAAATATTCACCTTATATGTTGAAATGTCCTCTGCCAATAAAATACATGCTGTTCATCTAATCAAAATATCTTTAGCAGACTGTTACAACTTTGCAGAAATAAAATTCCTATGATATTTGGTTGAAAGCCATCTGTTTTAACTTTGAGAAAGTTTGTTTTCCCTATACTGGATATTCCACCATTTAACATATCTGAAGAATTGACCTCTGCCCATGAAAGACATTCTTTCCATTTGATCACAATATTTTTTTGTAGACTGAAAAAGGAACACTAAAGAATCATTCCAATTAAATTTGGTTGATATCCATCGATTAGATTGTGAGAAAATGATTTTCAAAGTTTTCACTATATAACATATAGAGAAATGACCTCCGCCCATAAAATACATATTTTTCATCTGATCAGAATATTTTTTTGTAGACTGATAAAGGGTCACTAAAGAATCATTCCAGTGAAATTTGGTTGATATCCATTGGGTAGTTTCTGAGAAAATGATTTTCAAAGTCCATTATATAATATATAGTGAAATGACCTTTGCCCATAAAATACATATTTTTCATCTGATCACAATTTTTTTTTTGTAAATTGATAAGGGATCACTAAAGGATCATTCTAGTGAAATTTGGTTGATATCCATTGGTTAGTTTCTGAGAAAATGATTTTTAAAGTTTCTACTATATGATATTTAAAGAAATGACCTCTGCCCATAAAATACATATTTTTCATCTGCTCACCAAAAAAAATTGCAGACTGAAAAAGGGTCACTCAATTATCATTCCAGTGAAATTTGGTTGATATCCATCAATTGGTTTCTAAGAAAAGTCACCTATTACCATATAAGGAAATTAGCTACGCCCACTACATCCATGATTTTCAACCAATTAAAAGGAATCTGATAGAGGGTCACCCAAGGAACATTTCTGTGAAATTTGATTAGAATCCATCCAGTACTTTATGAGTAGAAGATTTTTAAAGTTAAAGGTTACGGACAGACGGATGGACGGACGGACACACGCACGGACTACGGACACCCTGCCATGACAATGGCCCATTGGCCTTTTGGCCAGTGGAGCTAAAAAATCGAAAGCTTTGCAGTTTAAAAAGAGTCTAAAAAATTTCTTTCTCTAATGTTATTGTCAAAGCTTCAGTTCTTTATTGATTCCAGCCATTAGGAAGTCTTTATGAAAGAGCATTACACAAGCATTTTTTCTAAGGATCATTGATATATGGTGGCCATCGCAGATTTTTCAAAGCTGAAATCAGTTTTATGAAGTTTCAAAAGGGAGAGATATTGATTTATACCACTCTCTATGAGGCTAGTTATAGAATTGTCTTTTAATAAAAGCTTGTGATTTAATTTCTCATTTAGTTCACTTATCCTCCATAGTGAAAAGTATCAAGAGGTGTCCTTGTCTTACACATGTTAGATAACCAGGGATAATTCTGGCTGGTAATTTTACAAATAAAAATAAAAATTGCTTTTAAAGGAAGTAGACCCGTAATGGTTCCGAAACGTTTTGGACGTAATGAACTTTAAGAATGTTAACCGAGGTTTCCTAATGATTTTCATTAAGTGAAAATAACACTTGAGATGAGTAATCTGACTTACCATGATCATCTCGTGTAGCGAGTATTTCAGCTTCCTTCTCGAGTCGTAACCTTTCTTCATCCACCTCCATTACACACTCCAACGCAGTTTTATCACTTGGAGGCATTTCTCGACGTAACATAAATATATCAATATGTTCTGGAACTGGCAATTCACGCTGGGCAAGGGCAGCCAATAAAGTGGACTTTCCTGTATAAATTTTACACATTCGAATACCATGACACTGAATTATTTTCAAAATATGTTTTATTGAATTACACAATACTTTTGAAAAATCATAATTAAGAAGAATCTTCTAAAATTTTCTAGAAGTTTTGTAAATGTAAATACCTTGTTTAATTGATTTGTTTGTTTGTTTGAATGGGGTTTTATGCTACTTTCAACAATCTTTCAGTTAAATCTCACCAGCTGGAGTAGTTAACAATTGATTCCAGATATTTCTCACACCAGTACTACCATTACATCCTTTCCTAAACTCCAGCTGCTATCCATCATAGGTCTTCTAACATAAGCCCATTGGTGGAAGACAAAAAAAATTAATAGTCGTAAAAGATGTGTGCTGCCTTGGGAAATAGAACCTGGTACCTGACAGCTGCTCAATTTGTATGATTGAAAATCCCCATAAAAATTGCATGAATCTATCAGGTTGATAGTATTTTGATCATGTATTTGCAATATTGAAGTTTCATCAATTTTCTTTATCATTTTTTCAATTATAATGAAAATATAGAGGTCGCTAAAAGCCTACCACATCCATTCAATCCCAGAAGTCCATATCTTCTTCCACAGTTCAGTTCCAGCCTTGTATCCGAGATCAGCTCAGCTCCGTGAAATGTGATTGACACAGAGTCAAAGTGGACATCCCTACCCTCAGGATGTGAGGCTAAAACCCCAGTCACTGATCTGTACTTGGCTGCCAGCTGTAATTCATCTAATTTCTCTGTGACTTCATCCACTCCATTTGCTGTCGAAAAACAAATTGTCAATGATTTGATTGGCGTTCAAAATGTACAGTTAGTTTTTTCTTGGAAGAGTAAATCAACTTATGATTGATTACATAATCATTTTCTTCAAAAATTAATACAGCACTCCCTTTGAAGAATAGAATGTGAAAGTTTAGTTTAAAACTAAACTCATGACCTGAAGACTCTTTCTGCAGATTTTTCAACCAACTTCATGGATAACCATGAAACAGTAGTAACTGCCTATAATTATATAGCCTATATAAACAAGTTACATTACAGGGACCAGAAGAGAATAACATAAACTTCATTTGAGAAACATGATGAACAAGATTTAGACACCGATAATATTCCTGTTTACTTAAAATTTAAATATTATTACTCGTTAGAGGCAGTGGCAGTTTCGAGTTCATTCCATCAAAGTATATATGCACTGGAGATACGTTTTTATTGTTTATGATTTTCATAGAAGAAGGTTCCTGTTTTCGACAAGCGGCCATAATTCCACGGAATCAATCGACACTAAACACAAATAAGGCAATTTTATTAAATTGTTATTTATTTTTCTTCTTTCTGTCATTAAATTTTCCCTATAAGACGCAATTTTTTGTGCAAAGAAGAACAAAAACGCTTGCTTTGATACAAAAAAATATACTTCCGAGGTGCCAAAGGGAAATCCCCTCAAAGATCAATCAGTCAAAAAAATCTTACCATAGTTCGGACAAACAGTAAAGTTAAGGTTAAATAGGTTGATTAATCGGAATATTAATAATCTGCTACCTTCATCAATCAAATAATATGCTAGTGGCTTAGACAACACAAATTAGTAGACGTATTGATTAGGAAAGTGTCACGGTAAATGCAAACGATAATCCTTAAACGTTATCGACTTTTCGTTAATCAGCAAGTCACCTGTCATAATTTGATGACACACATGTCCGCTTATGGGGCTATACCATGGGTGCGATCCAGACAATTAACAATTGGCTGCAAACAACAGATAGTCTGTATAATAACTTTAAAAGAGCAAATTTGCATGGGTGGGCTTCAGTTTGCCTGCTATTTCCAGGTGACCAGTCAAACAGTTTTGACACTCTGAAAGTTGATTAGTTCACCTCAGATGGCCTCTGCCTCTATCTCCAGATTAATGTCATGATAAAACTGATTAGTTCACCACGACAAGAAGACAGTTACACTGCAAACCACATGCTCACAATGTAAATATAGCATTAGCTTTCATCACTGGTTTAGATATTAGTTTAACCTTGTATCTAAAGGGTTTGATAACAAGTGTCATATTTGTGACCCATCACTCTAAATGGACCATCTGGGTGTAATGTTATCATGTAACGGGAGCAAATTATTATTAGATATTTCCTGGAGCCTACGAAGGCGGAGCTAGGAATAATGTACTTTCTGAGAATTGGTATTTGGTAGGACAATACAGGGAGGTCTTAGATTGATGGACATTTTATCTTTGAATAAATAGCCTGGTAATAAGCTGCTTAGGGGGAGGAGAGGAGAATTACATCTTGTATCAATATTGTAATCTGTATTAGTAAAGTTCGAACTTATGGACTATTTGGAGTTATCGTTTATATTTTATCTAAGGAAATCCACTATATGATCCGGTAACTCCATAAAATGAAAATTTAAAAAAGAGATTGCTTCAAGTATAGGCCAAACAGGGGTTGAAATTTCCAAAATTCTTTCACAGGAAGGTAGAATGATTATTCTAGATTCATAAAATCAATTGATTTCGAAAGTTTCAACCCTAGTTAGCCTGCTCAGTGCGCGCAGTCTGGCTAGGATTGACACTTAAGGCACTACCAAGATGTCCCTTTTCAGGGGTGTGGAAATACGAGTTTTCTCCACTTGTCCCTGGACAAGTAAAAGCGGATTTTCTACTTGTCCAGGATCAAAATGAACTTGTCCGCTACAGAATAAATAGAAAAAAATGAAAAAAACATTGCCTTTTGATGAAGAAAATGCTGGTATCCAGCATTTTCTTCATTAAAAACAATGTTTTCTACCCTATGATATGAACATTAGGATGATTTCTCTCTTGATTCTTTTAAGTAACATTCCAAGATTCGCCCTGGTATTTACTTGTCCTTGGACAAGTGGCTTAGAAAAATTTACTTGTCCGCAAGTACAAAAGCCCGAGTCGGACAAGTCGGGCATGGGAATTCCACACCCCTGCTTTTCAAGTGATAGGTCATATTTTTTTAAACCCACTTGCAGGCTCATCAGTGCCATTTTCTGTTCCATTAGCTGTGCCATTGGTCTCTTCTGCTGTTGGCTTCTTGCCCTTGCCTTTAGCAGCTTCTTTCTTCTTCTGGTCTCTTCTCTTCTTGGCATCTGACGGCATTTTTATCTTAAAAGACAATTTATTACCAGGTAACAAAATTTAACAACACCAAACTGAAAGAGATTTATACAACAATTTTCTCAAAAAAAAAAAGGAAAAAATCTTTGTCTTATGAGGAAGAAAACTTTCAACATTTTACCTTACATCAGTCGCTTCCCCATTTTTTACAATGTTTTTTAGGCTTATAAATAAAATGGACAACAGTCAACACAGGCTCAACACTTACACAGGTCCTCTGGCTCGAGACCTTTTGTTTTTAAAGAGGACTTGTAGAAGTTGCTGTCCTTCAGGCCTGTAGATACTGGGCACATTATTTTTTAATCTAACCTGTTTTGAAAAATAGATCCCTTTCCAATACTCAATTTTTCCAATACCCTTTGAAAACAAATATGGGGAAAAAAAGACCTTGCTTGCTACTAGCAGGACAGGGAAAATGTACTTAGGGACCAAGATGTCCTAAATTTAATATTTAACATTAAGAGGTACAAGTATAGACATTTTCCAAAAAATCTAGGGGCCATGGGCGACTGGGCTCCTGCTAGTCTTTTTCACTGAAGGACCTGTTATTATCTGGGAGGACCTGCAAGTATAGAGCTTAAAGGTCCTTGCAGCTGGTGGCGCAAAGTAATTAGTGTCAAACCCTGCATCAAGAAGAAACAAATCAAAGAGGTAACAGCATCTCAGCTAGCAATCAAATTTGAATATCTGAATAGATCTACCAAAAAAACCTGAAGTAGATCAATTTTTTTTCAAACTTTTAAGCTAAATATAATATATCAATTATAATCATATTGTAATCGGATTGTACTCATGATTAAAGGGAATTATGGACGTTTCGTACCATAACCATTTCGTACCAGACACTCCGTACCATAGGTGAAGACATTTTGTACAGTACCATAGACAAAGACCTTTCATACCATAATCATTTCAAACAAGACATCGTACAATAGACAAAAGATGTTTCGTACCATGGGCAAAGTCATTTGGTACAACAAAATTAATATTTTGTATCACAGGATAATCCATATTGATGCATAATTAATATCATAACTTTGCTTTTAAGGAGCAAGAAAAGAAGTCGAAGTTATTTTTTTTTTTTTTTTGATATTTTATTATTTTATTAACAGACACAGTCATGTATATATAAAGAGTTTTATAAAAATGGATCATATAAAGCAAATAAATGCTTAAGAGCTCATGAAAAAGCTCATGAGACAAATCAATTCTTGTGTAGGCTCAGTCTTTCATAAAATGTATCACCAATCTTAAATACGCCCAAAAGCATGTATTTTTTTATTCAATTGACAAACACGGCTCTTTGGTTATCAGGCGATAATAAGTGATTACAGACAAACAACAAAAAATTCATTGATATATTGTTATTACCAATCTCTTAACAAACAAGAGTCAAACAACAAACCAGCCAATCAACCTTTTCAGTAATTTGCCTACTCCTTTACTTGGTTAAAGGTTATTAACTTTATAGGCTTGCAAATACAACTTTTCTGTGCAATTTTACATGGGCAAAAAATAAGTCATTTAAGAAATTAACATTTTCTTTAAAATCATTCAGTAAATACTTTTATTTGAAGTTGGTAAGAAATGGTCCATGTTTGGTACAAAATGGTAAATGTGTGGTATGAAATGTCTTTGCCTTTGGTACAAAATGGTAATATTTTCCTTTGAAGTTGGTAAGAAATGGTTATGGTATGAAACATCTGTATGCTGATTACAAGCTATTTTTCAATGTGATCGATTAAATTAAATCAAATACATTTAATCATAATCAGTTAAATTAAATCAATTACATTTTATAATAAATACTCTGATTACAAATGAGGTAATTACAGAGGAAAAGTTACAGAGGACTCGAACCCATGACCCCAAGATCACTAGTATGGCACTCTACCAACTGAGCTAAACAAGCAACTGGTCATGAGTCTACCCACTGTCGATCACTACACTCCTCCCCCTTTTAACCAATTGGAGCCTGTCCCATACCGCTCCCAAATGGCCAAACCCAGCGTTCTCGGTTTACTTCTGACACCATTGATGTAACTATGGAGGAAAAGTTGTGCCCGACATAGGACTCCAACCCACGACCCTGGAACATTAGCAAAGCGCTCTACCAAATGGTCATGCGTCTACCAACTGTCGATCACTACACAAATTACAATGTGATTACACAAAAATTGTTATCGATTACATGTAATCAGGATTACAGTTTAGGATAACCTCAGGTCTGCCTTTCAGTGACCGAGAAATTTAGATTTATTACCAAGCTCTCTTTGTGGGGATCATTAAACAATCCTGGAACCGGGTTCAACATAATTTCAATATCAATAAGTTTCATTTTGACGTTGAAAAGTGTACATCGGCTAACCATTTACCCTACAACTGAGAAAACACATTAAAAATTCTTACATACTATTCAATAATTGTTTCTTTTGTTGTTTATTCAAAGCGGGAACATGTGAAGAATTTTGATGAATCTACCGGAAATTGCGACATAAATTCTAAATTTTCAGCAGTGAATAAATAGTTTTTCCAGATTGGTTAAAATATTATTTAGACGGGAGAATATATTGACTGGGAGTGTAGGACAAAAGCCCACTAGGTCAAAAGCCCACTGGGACAGAACCCCAGCGGACAAAAGCCCACTGGGACATAACCCCACCCCCTATAGGACAAAAGCCCACTCAGTATATATTTCATTGTAGTAGAATGTTTTTAATCAAAATGTTTTTTAAAAAAATAATTTTATGTACAAATTTTCATTTAGTTACTCTTGCCAATGAAAATACTTTTTTTCTTTGTATCTAAGTGTGATTGACACCTTATTGTATCATGTTTCCATTCTGTCTACAATTTGAAGTTGACAAGTTACAGATATACAAGGTATGGTGTCATATAGTGTTGAAGAAGAGTCGATGTCATATAGGTGTTACATACTTTTACCGCCCCCAATACACTTTAACAGATAGTCCAAAAGTTTTCATTGAGGAAAACTTGATAATGCATTATCATGCTATATACCTGGTACTCAATAAATCAATAAATCATAGAAACATTTTACTATTTGCAAAGGCAACAGACAATATTTCATATAGTGAAAACACAAAAACCACACTACCAAAATTTTACAGGTGAAACCCCATACTATCTATAAAATGTTGAGACACTATTCTAACAGATAGTTAAAACAAATTATTTATTCAGAAGATTGAAAAAAATAATTATAATGATAAATTATTAATTGATAAATAAATCAATACATTACAATTTCTTTTTACAATTATTCAATTTAATTAAACTTTGATCATGGGCTTTTAGTTCATGTTCATTTTGGAATTCGCTAAATTAAAGTGATTAAAGAAGAAAAAGCTAGACAAAATATAAATTAAATGCTGTTAAATAAAACAAAAATAAATTAAAAACAATAGAAAATGTATTTTCAAAATTACCAAGATAAGAGATATTCGTATGAATAATTTATATATTGAGTGGGCTTTTGTCCTATGTTGGGTGGGCTTTTGTCCAGTGGGCTTTTGTCCGCTGGGGTTTTGTCCCAGTGGGCTTTTGACCTAGTGGGCTTTTGTCCGTACCCCATTGACTGGAGGGCCTGCCTCAATCTTTCGATATAGGAACCAATCTGTTATAATATTAGAATGGAAATCATTAGTCCATTGTATCTTGTATCATTGGTCAAAATACACCGAGGCTTCTGATTTGACTGGTTATTTCAAGGTGTGGCGTATCACAACTGAAATATGTTTTTTTGGAGAATAAACCGGAATCATATTTCAATTGTGATTAGTATTTGACTTGATTTTAAAGAGACTTTTCTTTTGATAAGGAATAAAGTTTAAACGTTTATTTAGGGCCCGTATATCAAGAGTCCCTGAGACAACATAGGTTATGTCTATATGTCTTTCTGAATCAAAGATCGTATGGTGACCGATCAACTCGGCCCATCCCGGACAACTCGGTCCAGCGTATAACTCGGCCTCTAATCTAATGACAAACCCATTTAATAAACGATTATTTATAACGTACAGTTTTCATAAAAAATAGAGAATTACATATTTAATCTTCGTTCAATTGCGCGGTAAATTGTGACTTCTATATGGACCGACCTTTTCATCAATAGCATAAAATCGAGTTTGAATGAAGAATTTGTATGTGGCAAAATCTGAATTTCAGTTTAATACCATTCCAAAAAATATTTTTTGAAAATTAAATGACTTCAAAATAATGATTTTGTCTATCTAGTTAATGTTAATATTTTCGCATTTTCCACTCTTAAACACGAGGGATGAAGAAGGTTGTTTAGTCGTAGCAATTTGTAAATATATAGTAAAAACACGTGGTTTTATACTATACATTTGACAGAAGAAATGTCCATTATTCCTTGTTTGGACATGCTAATTAGCATATCGACTTATATATCACGTGAATTGTACCGTTATTACTCGCCTGCTTATCTAGTTTTCCTCGTGAAATTCACAACGACTTCGTTAAATAATGCTTTTTGATTGGTCTAAATATGTGAATATGTGGTTCGTCTCAGAATAGATAAGAACAATTATCATTTATCTGGCCAAACGGTTTTTAAACAAAGAGAGAATACACTCAGATTTGATATCCCAAGGAATTTAAAATCTTCGACAAAATTTATTTTTCAAAAAGACTCGATTTAATACCAAAACGACTCACTGGCTTAAAATCATATACTTTTGACTCGACCCCTATGCAAATCAGAACTATTTTTGATTGGGCAAGTCGTTCCGTTTAATACAGACACAAGAAGGTATGAAAGGCTGGAAGTTAACATGTAGACGGACGGATAAAATCATTATTTTACATTTAAAAATTCCAAACAAAATGATTCGTCATGGTATTAGATGGAAAATATGAAATGACAAGAAAAAAATACATGTCATCAATTCATTTCTGAGATTTTCGGCGAAATGTTGGTCCTTATAGAAGTCAAACGGACTATAATGTATAACTGCATCAATTGTGCAAAACTTTTGTATTCATGTATCTCTACTGCATCACCCCCTCACGGAGATTACGCGCACTGACTCGGGTGTGCGTCTGCGAGGTGTTAGTGGGAAAATTGTTTAAAATAAGAGTAAAATGTTTCCATAAGATATGTTAGTTAGTGTGGAGTAAAAGTTAATAGGGTTTAAAATGTTAAGACACTAAAAACCAGAAAAACGCACAATTATGGAAAATTGACGTCCAAAGCCATTTTATCGAATGTTTTAAAAGACTTGACACCAAGGAGAGGTTAATTTATGTCAGATAAAAAATAATTATAAGTATCTATTCCGCTAAATCATGAAATAAAGGGATTTTATATGGTGTAAAATGTGTAAAATCGCGTGTCAAGTTTCATGCTAGTAAGTTTTGCCTGGTTCTCAATGGGGTTTCTTTTATGCTTTTCGATTTGACAAATTGATCAAATTCGCCTTAAAATGTAATATTTTAAGCTGCAGCCCAATCAAGATGCCTAGATAGTTTAGTTATTTTTTGACAGCCTTTGAATCAATGTCACAAATTAGACAGTGTACAGTGAATTACGTTACCGCTTTGAGGTTAATATAGAAATGGTTTCGAACAATCGTAAGGAAGTGATAATGTGTTAAAAAAATTCACATATGATACAAATTTATTTTAACAATCTATATGGTTGCCCGAATTTCTTAAAGAAATCGTCTTCCACTTTCTAAATTCGACATTCATTTTTCAAGAAATAGAAGTGAACTACGTTACTGTACAGATCTGCTTTAAGAAGTAAATGAATTTCATTCTAACTTTTGTCAGTTAATGCTTGAATTGTAACTTCCAATATTAAATTGTAAAGTTTGTAAAGTATCTAAAACACACATTATTAGACCTCAATGAATCAGTTTTAGTGAACTATGTGATCGTAAACTTCGTTACTATCGTTAACAGTAAAATGCACTTTGCATCGTATTTCGCATAAAGATTACTCTTGAAACTGTTTTAGCGATCAGCGTAACATACTTGGTGTTCAACTAACACGAGTTACAATGAGATTTTTAGATTTGTATTTAGAATTTATCAAGAGGTGCCACATTTAATACCAGGTCGAATAAAGCTCGAATATTGGTATGAAGATATGGTGTTGAAAACACATGTATGCCTTTCATGCTAGCATAGATTACTCTAATATACATAAATTAGACCTGTATGGTGATTCTTTTGTTTGAACATCCATGAAGCATAGTGTCATTTGGTAACGTAGATCACACGGCTGGTAACGTAGTTCAAAAACAAGAAATTTGTTTAATATGGTAGACAATTGTTTTTGATCTTGTAAGTGGTAAGAAATTCAGTAGTCTAAATATTGAAAGACTACATACAGAAA
Organism: Fragum whitleyi; assembly: GCA_948146395.1. Classification (NCBI taxonomy): domain Eukaryota; kingdom Metazoa; phylum Mollusca; class Bivalvia; order Cardiida; family Cardiidae; genus Fragum; species Fragum whitleyi. The sequence goes on from OX411556.1 coordinate 8,524,143, forward strand.
CTGTTAAACCTTACAAAAGCCTGAAATACAAATGATTTTTATATAAGCGAGGATAATAAAATAGGTATGTGGAAAAATGTATATTTTATAACACTATGGGGATTCAATGAAGAATTTATATTTACATGTACATATATATATATTTTTTAATGTTATGTTGTTTTAAACTATTCAAATGATATTTTTTACACGAACAGAAACTTTTTTCTCGGTGTATGACAAAATTTAGTGGGTCAAAGACTTTATTAAATATGTTAATTTTGTTTTCAACTTGGCGTTCCCTTCCACCTTTCCAAATTGTTTTTGCAAAATTTCAGTGTAAGAAAAACAAAAAAAAAAAAAAAAAAGGAAAATTTGACTGATATCTAGCAGTCTAGGAAAAAAGTTGGATTTAAGGCTGAAATCCTAATTTTTAGAGGAAAAAAAAATATATGAAAACAGAGTTTAAATAATTTTTCAAGAAATTATTTCATAATCTCAATTAAAGGGCATACATTTACTACAATTATGTTATCAAAACAGGGCTGAAAAGAGATTTGGAGCTTGTAATTCATTTGAATCGAAAAAAGTAAGTTAAAATTCAATTAAATACATGTACTTTTGCATAAGCGTTGACCTACGTTACCGGACAATTTTTGAAAGAATTAGTGTATTTCGGATCAATACCCTCTTTCAAAGTCACCAATTAGCCTATCTTATATGCCAAAAGTCTTGCAAAATGTAATAACAACAGGGATTTTGAATTCTTGTAAACAATGTGACCGCATTTTTAACTTTTGAAGGCATATTATGCCAATGCAATTGATCTAAGAGAAATTTCCTCTGCAACAGCCATTATGTACATGTATTAGGTCTATCAACATTCATGTGCCTTATACTAGACCTAAGACGAATATAAACGTTTTACTAAGAAAGGGCCACTACTACTCAAGGGCAGATAACTGTAGCATGAAAAGGAACATGGAAGGGTCCTTCAAATTTCGATATAATGACTATACAATGTTAATCTACAACATATGTTAACAAGAAAAAATTCACTGGGCGGGAAAAAATGACACCGTGTGTCCATTGCTACCTTAAGTCTGCCCACCTTCTCTGTTTGTTATGATCTCTGCTCAAACTTTCGCGTTTGAGACTATCTTGTTAAATGGTTTTAAAAAATCTTTCCAAATTAATTTCTGCTGCAAATATTAGTAATTTAGCTCACGACAGACAACGGTTCATTTCTTAGCTACAGCCAAACTTATCATAATAAAAGCCTGTGAATTATAATAAGTTATTGCTCATGTTTTGTAAACAAGGTCAAATATACGAGTTATTGAATGAAGTGCTCTAAATAGTTCAGACCTAACATCATCGTTTGTGTTCATTGAGTTTCATTTTTTGCAATATTCATACAAAACATTTTCACATATTAACATTTTATCTAGAACATTTCTTTTCAATATCCTTTCATAATTGGCTATCAGAGCGACAATATTTTTTTTTTATTTCTATTTTTATTTAAGTATTTCCAGGTTAATAGTAATTCCATACACTTATGTTCCCCATGGGATCCTTCTTAATCCCCTATAGGTGTGAAAATCGACACGACGTTTAGAGAACACGCCCACCAGACAGGTCTATGCTTAAATTGTTTCTTTATTCCACCACACACAGCCCGATTAGCTCAGTTGGTAGAGCACCGGACTTCAAAACCATTGAAAATCGACGTCGTGGATTCAAACACGGGCCGGCACACTAACAAACTATTTGTCTTTCGGATGAGACTTTAAACCGAGGCCCTGTGAGACGGTGCTTTACACCGAGCACGTTAAAAACGGATCTCAGCAGTAGTTGTATCATGTATCCTTGCACTATCCCCCGTAACAACTAACCGTCTTCTGGGGGCGTCACTCATATGGGCATGTGCTACGGAAGCGACGATAAATAAACGATAATTCACACACCATACTTCATTATTTTTTAGTCAGAAGAAATATCAGGTTGGCGTGTTTCTCGTTCGTCCGTCCGTCTGTCTGTCTGTTGGGAAACATGGGACCCTTATGTATTACGCTTATTTTTTTTTTTTGGTTAATACGATGAAGTCAGCAAACCTGATCGGGTCTACTTGAAACTTTCACAAGATAATTGAAGGGTCATAAGAAAAGTTCTTTCAAAAAATAAGTGCTAATCCATCAAAAACGGGAAAAGAGACCTGTTAAAAATAAGTTCAAAATATTTTTATTTTCGCGTTTAAGTCGACAAATATTATTTGTTTTCCTTGAAAGTTCAAAATAATAATTGTTTGGTCATAAAGAAGATTCCTTTAAAGAATTATGTCCGATCCGTCAGAAAACACGGAAAAAGGACCTTTAGTATTTCTCGTCCATAAAAAAAGTCGTTTTCGTCATTAAGTCTACATATATTATTGGATTAACTCGAATCTTTCATATGAAAAATGCAGGTTAAAATGCAAAATCATTTTAAATTCGAGTCGATCCAATGGAAACCACAGGAAAAGGCACCTTATAGATTTTCACTAGAGACATTTATACGATCAAAATTAAACATCGATCCAGAATGCATCAGGGTTATCAATGCATATCGCATAGGACGCAAAATAGTGTCTCGTGCATCCAATAAGGTTAGACAAAGATCGATTCTTGCAACATTTGCCGACGCTAACCAGGCGGATTTGATAATCGGATGCGCCTATATGCTGAAAGGGTCAGACTACGGAATCTCTCGTGACTACCCACGAGAGATAAGGGAAGCAAGAAAAGAACTTTGGCCAGCTTTTAAGGATGCAAGAAATAAATTTGGATCCCGTTACGTTAAAATGGCATTTCCCGCAGCTCTGGTCGTCCATGGTGATACAGTGCGCGATTTATTCCCAAACTGGCATGAAGTACTGCGAGGCTCGAGAAATTCTGACGTACAGGCGCGTACCCAAATTCGCTTCAAAACGTTGGTGGAGGAATCGCTCAGGCCACAGCATCTTCAGCCAAGATCCCAAGTTGTCCAAGATAATACGCCAGATCGAGACCCAGAGCCTATTAACCTCGTCGCTAACCTCGTCACTAATGAAACCACTGACAAGGAAGGGGGTACAGTAATGCATGGCATGGCAGGACAGGAACCTGGTTATCTCTTGCAAGTGCACCCAGTCTTCTCTAGTCACGGCACGTCTAGTCAAAATAACGCAGACCAACCTGAAGGAGTTAGCAACGAGGACAACGTCAATGAGTCTAGGGAGCATTCTTCGGAACGAGTAACATAGGGTCACGCGGGAAATGTGGCTTTTTGTGAAGAGTGTGTCCTTCTTCCGTGTTCTTCGAAAACCATGTACTGCAAACACCTTTCTAAGTTTTACGAATCATTAGGCACTTTAACAAATGTCCAAGCTATAGAGAACACATGTCAACCAGATAGTGTAAATGAAACATCTAGATATGAACAATGTAACAATAAAAAATGTCTACCGAGATCCAGTGTAGCTCATGGTAAAAGTACTAAACTGAACATTGCCTCTCTTAATGTGTGTGGTCTGAAGACTAGAATTAATTACCCAGAATTCATCAGCAAAGTCCAAGAGTATTCTATTTTCTGTGTACTAGAAACTAAGTTAAGTAAATATGATATCATTCAATGCCAAAATTATGACTTTTTCTCAAAACCCCGTCAAGACAATTATAAACGCAAATCTGGGGGAATCGGCTTTTTTGTTCATAAAAGGATCAGTAAAACAGTTGAAATTATCCAATCGGACTGTGAATATGTTTGCTGGTTAAAATTTTTTGATCAAGATCAGAATCCATTATTGATCGGTGGAACCTATATACCACCAGAACAATCTCGCTTTTATAGCGAAGATGAAATTTTTAGATTTGAATGTGAATTAACGAGTAAATGTTCACAATTTGAACGAGTTTTGCTAATTGGTGATATGAATGGCCATACCTCAGACTTGCCAGATTTTGAGTCTAGTGATGATTTTCTATTTGAACATTTAGATATCGACGAAGAAACAACGGGGTTATTTAACACTGCTTCATTTTTAAGCGCACTAAATATTCCAGTTAAACGAGTTTCTAAATGCAAAAAAGTCAATAAGATTGGAAAACGATTCCTTGAAATATGCAAATCGACTAACTTGATCATCGCTAATGGTAGAATAGGTGCAGACCGCGATACTGGTAATTATACGTTCAGAGAAACCTCTATCATAGATTACGCGGCAGCATCGCCAACTTTATTTAGCTGTTGTTCAAATTTTCAAATTTTAGAAACAGACTTAATCCTTTCCGATGGTCATAGTTTACTCGCCTTAGACATTGATATTTCTAGCATTCAGGACAAAAGTGAATCTAACCAAAATTCTTATTTTCCAATTTGGAATGACGAAAAACGCGACTTGTTTGTTGATAACATTGATTTTTCCCTAGTGGACGAGTTAAAGAACTTATTGATAGTGGAGGAATTTGATAATACTAAAAGTAAAATAAATGAAGCTAACGACAAAATATGCCTTCTTTTCCAGAATGCGGCGTCTAAAACTTTTGCTTCAAAAAATACTGATAACCGATTCAAACAACGAAATGACCACTCGAAACCCTGGTTCGGGCCTCAATGTAAACGTGCACGAGATAATTACCATCATGCTCGTAAAGCATATCAATTGTCAAAACAAAATGTACACAAAGAGCGGCTAAAAATAGCAAGTAAATACTACAAAAATACAATGAATAAATTCATTCATAAACGTAAATACAGTGTAGAAAAAAAGTTACGCGCTTTGCATAAATCTAAACCAAAACAATATTGGAAGCTACTAAATAAGGCAAATTCACATAAAAAAATGAAAAGCCCTAATATAAAAGATTTTTTTGAGCATTATAAGAAATTGGGTCTTGCTGACGTAGATATACACGTACATGATTTTAATGAAGATGTGCCTCAAAGTAATGATTACGATGTTAATGCATTAAACCAATCTATCAGTGAAGATGAAATTGAGAAAATGATCACTAAAAGCTGTAGCGGCAAATCGCCTTCACCACAAGATCTAATTCTTAATGAATATCTTAAGAGCACCAAATCGTTCATGATACCAATTTATTGCAAGTTATTCAATTCTGTTCTGAAATCAGGTATTTTACCTGATTCATGGTTAATTGGTACAATTAAGCCTGTTTACAAAAACAAAGGATCGCCCTTAGACCCGAGCAATTATCGACCTATTACAATACTAAGCTGTCTGGGTAAAATCTTTACTGCAATTTTAAATGCAAGAATATACCATTTTCTAGAACAAAATAAATTGCTTTCAGAGAATCAAGCTGGGTTCCGGTCAAATTATTCTACAAACGATCATATCCTCTCCCTTTATCTACTTATTGATAAACTAAGAAGGCAAAAAAAGAAACTATTCTGCTCATTCATAGATTTCTCAGCTGCATTCGATTCTGTTTGGCGTGCAGGTCTATGGGAAAAGCTCATGAAAATAGGTATCAAAGGAAACATTCTCAAAGTTATTCGCAATATGTATTCATCTATAAAGTCATGCGTCTCTCATAATGGCCAAACATCACATTATTTCACAATTTTAAAAGGCGTCAGACAGGGTGAGAACCTCTCTCCAATCCTGTTCTCACTTTACCTTAATGACCTTGAGGACTTTCTGAGGCAAACTTCTGATGGTATTAATGTAGATTACCAACTTAATGGAACAATCCACTATATCCAACTCCTAGCTCTTCTCTATGCCGACGACACAGTTATTTTTAGTGACGATGCCAAAACTTTACAAAATTTGCTTAATACATTTAACAAATACTGTGAAAAATGGAAGCTGACTGTAAACCATTCCAAAACAAAAGTTATTGTATTTGGGACTAATAAACCGCAAAATTATTCGTTTACTTTAAATAATGAAAATATCGAAGTTGTTAAATTGTATAAGTATTTAGGTGTGTACTTTACTTCGTCTGGCAGTTTTGTTCAAAATATTAAGCATAACATCTCCCAGGCAAATAGAGCGCTTTTTCAGCTATATGTGAAGACCGCTAACCTAGACTTACCGATTGATCTACAATTGAAACTCTTTGACAGTACAATAGTTCCCATTCTTACCTACGGTTGTGAAATTTGGGGCTTTTCGAACACAGATCTCATAGAGCAATTTCACTGTAACTTTCTGCGTAAGATGAGTAATACTAAGAAAAGCACACCACGATACATGCTCTATGGTGAATTTAGGCGATTTCCACTCGAAATCTTAATAAAAACCCGAATGATTAAATTTTGGATAACCTTAATGAAATCGAAACAGCAAAAAATTTCACATATTATTTATAAAAATTCGCTAACTACAAACGAGGATAATAAATGGATAAAATTTATAAAAAACATATTTGATCTAACTGGCAATTCGATAATATGGCAATGCCAAGGGCAAAACACTAATAATGGGACTCACAAAATCGTCAAGTCAATTTTAATAGATCAATTTAAACAAAACTTATTCGCTCAAATAGAAAATACACAAAAGGGAAAAATGTATTTAACTTTTAAATCAGATACTAGTTTTGAACAATACTTAACGTCCTTACCTAAATCTCTAAGATTAAGTATGATGCATTTTAGAACAGGAAACCACAGATTTCCAGTAGAAGTTGGGCGATGGCAAAATGTAATATACACAAATCGAAAGTGCAATTTATGTAAACGTAATGACGTTGGTGACGAAATGCACTATTTGCTGGTCTGCACGTACTTTAATGACGAACGAAAAAGATACATTAATTCTAAATATTTTAGATTCCCAAACATTATTAAATTTAGAGAGCTTATGTCTACTAGTAACCTTATACAACTACGTAAACTAGCATTTTTCATGAAAAACATTCTTAAAGTAACCTATGATTTACATAAAAATGGTAGCACCTAATTTTTGACATACAGTATAAATGTTGAAAATATCCATGCTTTACTATTGGTTGTACATGTTTCACTCTTTACTATGTATTGACTATTTGTTTGATCCTTTTCCTCGTAATATCGCTATGAAATAGATATCCTTCATCATAAACAAGTATAAAAGTTCTATAACGGAGTCTTAGATTCATTCTATTACTTGATACTGTGAACACTATTGATTGCATTTCCTAAAATGTATCAATTGAATGTCTCTTGATTCCCGAGAAATTTTAAAAGTGAAATGATTAGACGGTGGGGACGTGATCCCACGGGCGTATCGCAAGTTCTCAGTTGAAAACGGAGCGATGTGCTCGTTGAGTCATATCCTCTTTGTCAGTGATCAATAATTATGTGAATTAGTATCTGAGTATTAGGGTATTAGGTTTGTTGTCTGTGTTTCTTCTTGTAATAGTGGTAAGCTTAAACTGAAAAATGTATTTCTCATATTTGGTTCTAAATACTCGTTAACCCAGCTTGCTTCAAGCTGTGTTGCAGGAATTTAGAATAAGACAAAATATGGAAATAAAACGATATAGTCTTTTATTTTGCTCCAAAAAGGTATCTATCGTGCATTTAACGAACTTATAATTTTTTGTTTTCTTGTAACATTATGGGATTCCCACCTTTCCCCCATTACTCACACTACCTGATTATTATTACTTTCTAGCTCACATGTATTTACATATTGTAATAATTGCATTTGTAAACTGTGAACAAAATAAAAGAATATTGTATTGTATTGTATTGTACTAAAATATTCATACTTGAGCCTGTGCGTGAATTTCCAATAATTTCATTCGTGCGCGTAATTAAGACTCAGATCAGTCTGTGCAGTCGAACAGTCTGATCAGAGTCTTCACTATGCGCTAAATACATTATTACGGATATTAAATCGCTGTTCTCAGCCCATGATGAATTTTCATGAACTGCGTGATTGTCCATACTGCTCAACGTCTGTTCATCACGCATACATAAACTTGTTGGAAATGTCATGCACTGGCTCAATTTTGCAATAAAACCAAAATTTATATGAAATTCTTGAATGAGCCTGTGCCTGACATTTCCAACAATTTCTAATGTGCGCCTAGCAAAAACTCTGTCAGTCTGTGCATCCGCACAGTCTGACCTGAGTCTTCACTATGCGCTTTGTAGATAGATAAGGTCTTAAAGTATCTGTATTCTATTAGGTAACTTTATTTTTAGAGGTTGTGGCTGTCTATGCCTCTCAATGTTTGCACCTCACGAATATTTCAAATTGTTGGAAACGTCTCACACAGGCTCAAATATTTGAGGATGATTCTATGGTTGTTAGGACGGTTCGTTGTGAAATCGGAATCAATATATTAGAAAAAAGACAGAATTCGCAGAAAACGAACATTGAGGATAATTGTTACAGGAAATTTGATAGGGATAAAGTATGCTTGGTTATTATCACTTAACATCCGCTTTTAAAAGTAGGTGTAAATTAGGTTCTTTTAATAACAATTTAGCTTCATGAAAGACGTAAATTCAGTAGAGCGTCTCAGGCCATCATCGTCCTCTCGTTTTATCTACTATATAGAGGATATTGAATGAGTGGTCATTGAATACCGAATTTATCAAACGAGTAATCTTTAATGCCAACTTTTTATCTCTTTTAGATGACGAGTTGAAAAAAATCGGTATTTCATGAGCACATATTTGATATTCCGCTATTTATGATATGTCATTTTTTTTTTATAAAGCAAGGAATTTCAAAAAGTTTGTAGATTAACCTTTTTACGCGAAACTAATAACGCCATTTGCAAAATGATGTCAGCAAATGTATTATGACGTAATTTTTCTTCAAGATATAACGTTGCTAAACCTTCTAAACTCGTTTTCATATTTGTTCCCCTCGTGTAATAACACCCGTGTATTATCAAAAATATCACCAACGTTTAGTTTGTTTGTTTTGTTTGTTTGTTGTTTTTTTCCACTTCCGCGACCTAGGAAACATTCTTGAAAATTTTCAGTGAAATCGTAAAATGTAAATTTTTAAATTTAATTTTTAAATTTTTACAGATCAAAAGCTTCCATTGAGCAAGTTTTTTGCAGGTTAATATGGGATTTTCTGAAGACAAAAGACCAACGTTTTATATTCAATAAAGGACAGTAAATCATAAGGTTATATCCCTTTTATGTAATAGATCTATGTCATAAAATTTCCATTTTTAATATCACAATTTCATCAAAACAAAGTCTCGACGTTTAGCCCCGACATGCTAAACAAGCGCAAGTTGAAGGTTCGACGATGGTTCTTGTCAGAAAATGGCCACTGACTTCTGCGCCACCTATGAAACAGGATCTCAGAGTGACGTCCCTTTGTCTAGTGCTGGAATCTCGACAACACGAGCATTGCTGAAGCAAGAAAAAGGCACATTTAAAGGTTCATTGCTTCTGGAAACATGGGAAAAGTATATGGCTGCATAGAATTAAAGATACACACGTTTACAGTTTAGAACATCGTGAAATTGACAAGGTGAATGCTTTTTGAATGATTTCGGATTGAAATTGAATGAGTGGGTGGGGCGAGTTTTAAGGGAAATTAAAGGGAGGTAATCCAATATTGCTAATTTTGTTCAAGATGAACAAAATTAGCGATATTAATTACCCCCCTGTAATAAAATATACGTATTTTTCTGTTTTTACGTCTTAGTAGACATGTCAGACACTTGAAAGTCCACGCCAGATAATAAATTCGTAGAATAATTCGATCGATTTGAATTCATTGTTGAAAGTCTTGAATGATTTTTAAATGCTATCTAATGATTTTGGAGCGATTATGATCTTTTTGAGTGAGTGATTGGAATGATTGAATGGAGCGTTGAGTGGATGATTAAGAATGATTTTGATCGGAATGTATGTCAATTTCTCGGTGTTTTTAACTGTAAGTTAGATAAATTTGTCTATACATGTACTAGAGCCACCATACAAACTAAAAGCGGCCACAGCCTACATGAAAGTGAAACGAATGAGGTTTTGTATTAGCTGAAAGGTTTAGTATAATAGGTCCACTTTATACTTTTAAAAACGAAGAACTTGATTTGAAACTTGAAATGTCACCACTGTGGACGGTGCGTATGCTACTTTTTTTTTAAAAACCACTAAGGCTTGCCCAATTATAGATCCAAGAATTTTATGTCCCTTTGTATTTTGCTAAAAATAAAGTGAAAACGGAGAAATTGTTATTGTCTGTTTCCATTCAGACCAGTCTCAAATTTGCAAAAAAATATGGAAAGGTTAAATACCGACCTTTGCAGTTTCATTTGGAAAATGACAATGAACATGTCGCACAGTCTGACCAGAGTCTTCACATGCGTTAAATCGATTTTGGTATAATTGCCTTTTAAGGTTGCAAGCATATATTCTTATTGTATATTGCCGTTGTCTATGGAGCTCAACGTTTGTATATCTCGCACATATGAACTTGTTGGAAATGTCATGTGCAGGCTCTTATCAATTTGTGCACAGGGCCAACTATTTGTTGTCTTCTGAAACCATACCCAAACATGGATCAGTCCAAAATTTTGAAAAAAAATGGGAGAGGATTAAGGTATCATTTGAGCTTGTACGTCACATTTCCAACGATTTGAAATGTTAGGTGCAAACATTAGTATAGCTTAAACATTCACAAACTGCAAATATAAAGTTACATGATGGTCTACTGATACCTTGAGACCTTATCTATCTAGACTGAACGCACAGGGAAGAGTCTGGTCAGACTGTGCGGATGCACAGGCTGGCCAGTGTCTTTGCTTTGCGCATTTTTAAATTGTTTGAAATCTCACGCACAGGCTCAAAAAATTCGAAAAAAAAAAGACGTACCTTTAGATATCCGTCATAATGATTGACGTCCGGCGTCACACTAGAGCTACACATCCCTTCACACTTATTGACCACGACTTGGCCACGACAGATCAGAGTTATCGTCCCTCCTGACGTGTCAATATTCTCAGAAAACGTCAAGCTCGTCTGTATGACGTCAATATCGCACGTCATGTGATTGTTCGAATTTATAAAACTCCAGATGTTACGTTTGTTTACCACTGGCGAACCACTTTTAGTTCCAACTGCGCTGTTTGATACATTTGTAGCATTGATAGGTCTTACCTTTTGGTTTAATGCTAGATTTAATTTGTTTAGTGTTTCATCTGCTAGGGTTTTAAATGTATCGATTTTCTCACTGAGATTTGACTGTTGAGTAAAATCGTTTTTTGCAGAATCGGTTGAATGAAATTTGTCAGTACTTTCCTCTTGCAAAGCACCACTACTTAAATTTAAATCTTTGCTACTTTGAAAGTTAGAATTTGTGTATCTATTTTCAATAGGATGTTCCATATTATTAGGTAAAGCATCTATTTCGTCGACAGTTCTTTGTACAGATTTATGTTCAGGAATGTTATCTTTATCACGAAGCGTTTCAGCAGCTGTTTTTAGCGCTCCTATGCTCCACACCTTCAATAGATCCTCGGCGCTCTCGTCAAAATTTTGACGAAGAAGTCTTGGTTGAGACGGTGGCTCAGCTACAGCACGCTGATCCTTTATGTCGTTTTCTATGGACAAAATGGTCGACGATTTGATTATAGTTATAGTTAAAAGCACCACAGATGTGAATAAATGTCTTCCTAAACCCATCTCGTTCTTGTAGTAAACTGAAATATAATGAAAATCTATACAGTAAGTGACATTGTGAATAGATTTTATTGACTTACTTTATTAAAGGGAGGTTATAAATAACCCGTAATTAGCGATTTTGGACTACCTCTCATCAATTTCACTCAAAACTCACTCATTGTGCTCATTCATTTCTATTTCAAGATCATTCAATAACCATTCACCTTTGACCGTTTCAAAATATCCCTTCTTAAATCATACTATCTTATTTAAATGACATAACTATCGTAGTTATTATTTGTCTAAATATTATCCTTTACTAACAGTTTGTTGTTAAAACTCGATAGAATCGTCTTTTTAGACGAATCTATTGAGTGTACACAACACAGAGTCACTGAGGAATTCGCAATGATATACATATTAAATCAAATTCTTATTTCTTATTTGTAAACAAACGTCTACTAAGCGACCGTTTTCTTCAACGAACGCTTTTTTGTTGTCCCGTAAGTGGTTGCTTAATACAAGTTTTACTGTATACCTAAAACTCCTATTATTGAAAAAATGCAAATTGTATTATTAATAAAAAAGAAATGTGTTTTTTACTATACCTGTTTATGTAACCATTTATCCACAACAATTTATGCACTACAGGTTAATTAAGTGGGAAACGTTCAGGAAAAAATTGAAATTGCCTGTTTCAAGCAATTTCTATCTTTTTCTCAATATTTCGACAATATTTGCAACCTCTTTTCAATTTCAGGGCTAATTGAATTTCTTAATAAGAACTTTTTTGAGATCGGATAAGTCTTGAAGTGTGCATTTGGGTAAGGCAGAAATTTCTAAAAGACGTCATTTAGGTAGTTTTTTTCTGGGGAACTGGTTATATAAATGTGACATGTCTCACAGATGACAAAACAAGAGTGCCGTTCACACAAGATACGCTGCTAAAAGGCTTATCAACCCCCCCCCCCCCCCCCCCCCTCTTTACGTTTATGCTGCATCGTATACTCCTGTTCACAAGAAAGTATCTACCTTTGAACGCATCATCCAACTAAGTAATTAAATGAAGAGTTAGGGCCTGGTTTACTAAAATTCTTACGAACAAATACCGCAAATAATGATCGTAATATGTTTAGGAAAATAGGCCCCTGGTTCCTTTCACCAACACATTGCACAAAGGCTTATTGTTGAACCTTTAATGATCATTCGTTTTCTAATTTTTTTCAAAACACGAATGAAAGCAATAGTTGAGTTTCGGCGATACGTCCGTCTATATCAAGCCTCAAAATCAGGATCCTCAAGGTGTTACAAATCCGAACTTACTCAAATCCAGGCAGTGGTTTGTGACGTGATCTCAGATTGGATGCTTGTGTGTAAAGGCAGGATTTTGAGTGGTTTTATGTCTTATGTCGGAGACTTATTTTAAAGACATTGTCGAACGACTAAATTTTCAGAGACAATGGTGTGTTTCTTTTCTTAGTTGCCTATTCGAGCTGTTAATGTCATTTAAGTGTTCTAGGGCTAAAGATGAAGAGCTGATATCCACAAGGAAAAGCTTCGCTATATCTACTCTCAAAATGCATTTTTTCTCCGGTTTTGGAAGGAACCTCGAAGGCATTTTATGAAAGTACACACTAATAATCAAAACTTTTTGGGGCTGTTAAAGCACCCATACCTGATCACGAAAAAGGGAAAAACATTTGAATTTTTTAAAATTCCTCTGACCAATTCGTCCCATCTACCAACGCTTTGCATAACCCATTTAAACAGCCAAGCTAAAGTTTGAAAGAAGCTGTTTATTTTTTAACTTGGAGCCTAGTCGATTTCATTTTCGCCAAATGTCTTCAAATGTCTCTTAAATTCTTAAATTTCAGTATTTTTTGCAAGACTTAATACTGCGACGCTTATCTTGTGGTTCAGAATATGATGAATGTCACTATGACCCTTACGATATGCATACGCTCAGGTGACTAGGAACCGTTTGCGAAAGTTTCATCCAATGTGGTCCGTAATTGTAGAAGAAGTTGCGTTCACAAGAAATGATACATGAAGGCCCCCTTTTCCACGATGCAGTTGAATTAACAAAACCCTGACTTATGCGCAAAGTCAGGTGGCTGAAATATTCTGTGAAAGTTTCACCCAAATTGGTCCATAAATGAAGGAGGAATTTGCTTTTACAAATAGTTTGACATGAAGTTCCTTTTTCCACGACGCGGTCGAATTTATAAAACCCAGACTCAATGCGCAATGTCAGGTGACTAGGAACATTTTGTGAACGTTTCATCCAAATTAGTCTATAAATGAAGTAGGAGTTGTGGTCTCAAGATTAGGATGTACGTACGGACGGGCAGACTGAGATGAGGATATCAATAAACGTCGAACTTCGGCCGCGTTTAATGAAACAATTTTTACCGAAACCAAAATATCCGTCTGTTTTTAGTCTACCTACATAGTTTGATAAACGACTATCACCATTAACAAAAAGAAATTTCCCTAGACTGCCCACGCACAACGTTAAATTCCAATTGCGATCGAACTTTTCGTAGAATCTGCAACCACATCAATTTACCCCCGGGGCTGCTGTAGTGTCACTCCTCCGCAATGGGAAATATTTAATACCGTCTTTATACTAACTGATGCTGATAGTAATGAATGATTTAGTTTTGTTTTGTTCGGCATTTGGTGCCACTTTCAAGGATTTATTTCAGTTTATTCACGTCTAAGTTCACTTGTACTGCCTTTGCTTTCTAAGTACCAACAGTTACAACACTGCGCCCAGGATGCAAAAAACTTTAACAAGAGGTTCATCAGGGTGTGTGACACTCTGCTGGCTGTAAAACTTTTTCCTTTAACTAATCTAAAATATCAAGACATCCTACGCTTAAAAATAGTAAAAAAATAAAGAGGAATTTCAAAGATTCAGATAACATATGTTGACTTAACCGCGCAAACGAGAATATTTTGGGTAAATAATCAAAATGCCTCTTTTCCCTGTCATTTTCACAAGGAACTTTCAGTACGACTTTTATCAATAGTCATGTGAAAGTCTTATTATGATCCCATACAATTTTATGGGATGTAAAGCGTTAAGTTTTTTTTTTTTAGAAATATTACACGTGTTTTCGTCAAAACGAAGATTTATTTAATGGTTTTCGGTGGGTTATCGAGAAAAAACGGTAGATTATCACTTGATAATCTCACCGCAAAAACAGTGAATTATCAAAAACTTATACCCTGCTTTTGTGCATTTCATCCTATCTGACGTCAACTATGCGAGGCGAAATAAGTGACGTCACAATGGACGTTGCATAGCAATCACGCGCAAAATGGCGCGCTTTACGAAAATATGTCCTAGAAACTTCACATTTTTGTCTAATTTTTGCATTAAAGAAAAAGAATAATCGTTTGTTTTCGAGTAAGATCGATTTATATTTCATTTCGTGAACAACAAAAGCTAAATTTTTAAAATATAGCTTTTGTTGTTCACTCAATGTAATATAAATCGATCTTACACTGAAACAAACGATTATCCTCTATATGTCTAGGAATGGATAAAATTTATTCTAGTTATACAAAATCTGCTAAATTAAAATCACTGATACTAAGCCCAGGTATTTTTTCATCCATCCCCGTATTATTTGAGTATATGAATATTAGTATCTACTTGTATGTAAGTGAAAGGAGAACACTTAGAAGCTACACGCTGAGATAATGACGTCGGTTTTCTTCTAAAACCTCGTAGCTTCACCTTGGGTTAAGCGAGGCTTTTGAAGAAAATCGACGATATTCCAGGAAGCATTAGGTCAGAAAGAACCCATACAGCGTTGTGGAGACAGTGATCAGATTGTGGAAGTATAGAGTGATCTACAGTAAAGAAAACCGTGAAATTGACTCTCATTCCGATCAAAAGCATTCTTTATCCTTCAATCAGCTCTCCATTTATTCCTTCCAACCAGTCACTCAAACCGTTCAAAAACGCTCCAAAATCACTGAAAATGATACGTTCAACATTTACATTTTAAAAATAAAGATCGGTAGAAAACCAACGATTTCAATGGCACAATTCAATTTTGTAGGCGAATTTTCGTTCGTGAAGACATAGAATGCTATTTATAGAACATATGTGCATATTTTATTAATGGGCGGTAATAAATATCGCTGATTTTGTTCATCTTGAACAAAATCTGTGATATTGATGTTATTCATCCCTTTAATCTCATTCAAAACTGGCTCGATTTCATTTCAAAATTATTCAAAATCATTCCAAAATCCTTCATCTTGTCAATTTCATGGCGTTCTTAAATGTATACTTTCGATTGATATATGAAAATGTGTGTAATAACTTTAAATTTTCGAGCGCAAGCTCATTTTATTTACGTAGACTTGTAAAAACCTGTTTACTGACAAGAAGGGATAATCACGCTAATTCTTTTCATGCAGCGACGATAAGCCGCTTTGTGTTCAACTAAAGAAAATTGATAATGGAAGGCTTTTAACAAAGAAGATGGCATTTTATTTCCGGAGAAAATTGAATAGTATCGCAAATAGAATCAAGACAAACCAGACAGAGATTGGTAAAATTATTGAAATCTTACAACCAAATATTTATAATACATATTTTTTTTACTAAGAAAACGTGTCTTCTTTAATGCTCTTTGGTGGTTTATCGAGAAATAACGGTGGGTTATCACTTGATAATCTCACCGAAAAAGCAGTGAAATTATCAAAAACTTATACCCTGTTTTTTGTGCATTTCACCCTATCTGACGTCATCTATGCGGGGCGAAATAAGTGAGGTCACAATGGACGTTGCATAGCAATCACGCGCAAAATGACGCGCTTTACGAAAATATGTCCGAGAAATTTCACATTTTGTCTAATTTTTGCATTAAAGAAATAGAATAATCGTTTGTTTTTCGAGTAAGATCGATTAATATTTCGTTTCGAGAACAACAAAAGCTATATTTTACCACTCGTGAAAATATAGCTTTTCTTGTTCACTCGATGAACTATAAATCGATCTTACACTGAAACAAACGATTATCCTCTATATCTTTGAACTCGAGAAACGCATTCCAAGTGAAATATGCCCGTGAACGCAGTAAGGATTCTACTTCTGGGCCCGAGGTTATAAAAATTTTCTCGGTCTCAACTGAAAATTTTCTCAAATTTCAAATTTAAATAAATGTGTGAAAATGAAAGAAAATATTAATAAGTTGTTATATATAACAACTTATTAATATTTTCTTTTTGTTAATACATAAGAATGAGTATTAAAACAAAATTACGGCTTGAATCTTGAATTGAAATTTGAGAAAATATTGAATTGAGAATGAGAAAAGTTTTATAACCTCGGGCTCTGTTCTATCTATCAATGAGGTTAAAAGCTCCTTTTTCTTCAATTTGCTATCTTGTTTATTCATCCAAATAAACATTGCTTATTCATCCTCTATGTAAATGAAAAAAATTCTTTTTGCTAAAATTTGTTAAAAAAAATAAGTTTAATGGTCATAATCTTGAAATTAAGAATGTTTATATATATTATTGAAAATGAAGAAGTTTTTCTAAGACGCAAATTCTTCATTTCCTCACTGTTTTATGCCAAAAAATTTCGTCTGCAGCTTCTTTAGGAATGGACAAGTCTTAGATTTGTAAGTCTTTTAAATTTTGTATATGCTACCAACAGGTCTCTTTTAAAACAAATAAATGGGTTTGAATTTAAATTCAATATTTTTTCTAGAATTTATTCATGGATAATGCGAGATACACAAAAAATGCTCCTTTATGCTTTTTAAAAACAACTCGATGACGCTGGATCAACTCGAGCAACATGTATAAAAACGTCCTCTATATATATGGATACAGTTGGACTATCTAGTTAGCCCTGTATATAGGGTTAATCCAATTTTTTGAGGGCGTTAACATTTGCAGAGACCCGAAAAACGGTTTAACGCTCAAGTGCGAAGCACGAGGGTGTCAAAGCATTTCGAGGGTCTCTGGAAATGTTAACGTCCGAAAAAACGTGAGTTGATGCTATTATTGCATAAAAAGAAAGACTAGAGTATTTATTGGGCGGATATTGCGAAAACGTTCATAGAAATACTTCGAAAAGACTCGAAAACCTACAAAAACGCCGATAAAATTGCCTCACGCATTTCACCGTCTCTTTTGTTTATACCGCCACTGCTTATTAAATTCATGACGTCACCATTTAACGCCAACGTCTTGAGTTACGCTCTTAATAAGCGTTTACCATGAATGTGTTTGACGCATTCAAATTATCAATATATATACTGGTCAAAATCGCACATTTAGTGTATTATTAACAAAATGCATTGGTTTTATTTTTTAAAGCTAGCAATGCTGCAGAAAAAAGATAAGTATCATTGAAATTAATAAGCTGTAAACGCCCTAGATCGATGATATTTAAGTAAAAAAAAAAGCCGGGCGTTAACGGCGCGTGAATTAACTGATCATTCCACGTTTTCTGCGTTTACGAATGCTCATAACGACCCGAAAACGCGCATTTTAAGCAATGATGGTTATGGGGATATTTCAAAAAAAGTATTTTAACAGAGGCTGAGTGATTCTTCAAGTAAAAAATGTCATTGTGATATTCAAGAAATGACAAAATCCCTTACAAATAAATCAGTATCTTAACCAGAATTTTATCTTAAGATCGAGCTTTCATGTCCATAGACAAATTCTGTCTTACTTCAAATGTTCCGATCACAAACATGTGATCGAAAAGTGTGGAGGCATCTTGGGTGAAAAGAGATAGAAAATTGTGTCCGATCTGTTAAAAATTTATTCTATTACCCAAATTAATAGTAGATGACGAATTTCATTTGCTTCTTATGTATTATTACTGCGAAAATAGTCCATGTTTCTCTTTTCCGAATGCATTTGCATGGTAAGTTTTCTGATATCTAGGCTCCTGCGTACAAAATAAAGAAGTGCCTCACTGGTACAGGTACCCTGCAAATTTTAGTAAGGCATATGTGACCCGTCACACGAAAAGGGACCATTTGAGTAGTGCGTAAAGTGTCGACCCTAGTCAGACTGCGCGGACTGCGCAGACTGACTAGAGTCGAAACTTTTTGCACCGTGCTTATTTTCTGAATCTAGAATGATCAATCTACTTTCCAGTGAAAGAATTTTTGAAATGCGACTTCTGGTTGACATATGGTGGATCAAATCTCTTTTTCAATAATTCATTTTACAGAAATCCCAGATGGTCCCTTTTCGCGGGACGGGTCACATATATAATTCAATTTTCCTTATTTAGGCGCACACGCGCTCATTGGAATCTTGATCGAATGGATGGTAACTGAAGAAGCCTGAAACATCTTTAGTTCAATTGTTTCAATTCATGCCAACTAAAAATTCTTAAATAAGGTCAACCTTTCGTAGTTTCTCCTCTCTCGAATTGTGCATTTTCGCATGACGGGAGAAGTCCGTTAATTAATAACCGAGTTCTCTGTTTGAAATCAAAGCCACGGAACTCAATATCGTCGGCTAGTTCTAAAATCTCATAACTACAGCTTCATTCATACTATAGTTACGAGGTGCTAGAATATAACCCACAATGTTCATATTTCAAGGAAATATACGAAGATACCTCGACAAGTAATTACTAATTTGAATTTAATCAATTAGTTGTCATGGAAATTTGTATATCATTGCAATCATTAATTAAAATCAGTATTATTAATCACATCGTGAAATCGACACTCATCTCAATCAAAACCATTCAAAATCACTCACTCAGCGCTCCAATAATTCATTTCAAACACTCACTCGAATCACTCAAAAACGCTCCGAAACAGTTCAAAGACGCTTCAAAATCGTTCAAAATAATCAGCACTTCAATCAAATCGATCAAATAATTGCATGATTTCTTGAGGACGTTTACGTTCACCCGTGTTACCGCGTAAGAATAATCCAGTCAGATCTTAATAGCATTCTAAAAAAAGTAGTGCTCAATAAGGTTCAATTTACTCTTCTTCAAGAGTTGTTTCTGCCTGACATCTGTGTATTTTGAAAATGGCATGAAACAAGGATTCAACAGAATTTTTCGATACCACAGACATCGTTTAAATGCAAAACCATATGCAATTCTGAGATCGGGCGAACGGTTCGCTTGCGTAGATCTATATTTCATACCGAGTCTGCCCTTTGTTCCCCCATAGTCTATGGGAGGTCACTCATGAAAACTTGGTGAATGGAATTAATGGAATGCTACCCTTCCCAGATACTACTACGTGTATAGGTATACGATATATAAAACGATGGCCGGTTAATGGAAACAATTCGAAACAATTGAAGGCCGATCGCGTGGGTTCCATTCCAGGGCTGGCACACTAACAAACTAATTGTCTTTCGGAGAGACGTTAGACCGGGGTCCCGTGAGACGGTGCTTTACACCGAGCACGTTAAATAACCATGACGGATCTCAGCAGTAGTTTCGTCATGTATTCTTGTACTACCCGTAATAACTAAACTTCTTCTGGGGACGTTGCTCATATGGGCATAAGTTACAGTAGGGACTATAAATAAACGGAAATCCACACACGATAAAGGTTTATAAAATGTTGTTTTACATTACTTTTCAACTAGTGACAGTCATCTCGAAACGAGTGTCTGCATTTTTCTACGTGTTTATAAACACTTACCCTTTTTTCAGAATGATTATCGCGGAACAATTAATCAATATCCTTAAAAGAATTTTTCAAGCAGGTAATATAAGAATTTAATTGTGGCGGAGAATCGATGAGCGTTACAAAATAAGAATGGAATCCGTAAATCACGCTTTAAACTACACCCGGCATAATGCCGAAAGTAATCGAAACCTTGTAATTACATGGATTTTGGTTGACGCTCGACGATATATGTTGAGAAATGTATAAGTCAAGAGCGCTCTCTCTCTCTCTCTCTCTCTCTCTCTCTCTCTCTCTCTCTCTCTCTCTCTCTCTCTCTCTCTCTCTCTCTCTCTCTCTCTCTCTCTCTCTCTCTCTCTCTCTCTCTCTCTCTCTCTCCTCGCTCTCTCTCTCTCTCTCTGCCTGTCTCTCTCTCTCTCTGTCTCTCTCTCTCTTTTTCTCGCTCTGTCCTGTAACTGTAAAATTAATACAAGCTGATTTGTGATATTTTAGTTCATTTAGCCTTAAAACACTGGCCTTCGGTGAATATCAATAATGAATGAAGTAATTTTACATGTCTAATTTCTCTTTTAGCAACGAATGGAAGAATCTCTCCAGTATGCCATCAGAAACGTCCTCCTTCAGTACTTTCAGTTCTTTGATTACTGGCTCGTGTTTTTTAAACTCTGATTTGTCTGTGAAGACACATAATCAAATAAAGAGTACGAGTAATGAGTAAATGTGTATTTTATCAAAGGGAGGTTAAAAATATCGCTAATTCCGTCCAATTTGACGAAATTACCGAAAATGTCTTACCAACCTTGAAAATCATTCAAAAATCGCTCCACAAACACATTCAATTTCGTTCCAAAATCATTCAATTTGTCAATTTCACGATGTTCCTAACTGTAATGGGTTTGAAATACTGACTCTAATAACATGTATGTAATATGAATTGATATGGCCGATTTCGTTCAATGATTGAACGTTTTGATAATCTGAGCTCTTGTTCAGAAACGCCATGTTCTACCGATATTAGACTGGCATTCAGTCCCAGTTTTTAGTATTGATGGTAACATAAGTATATGTAACCCTTAACAAATAACCCAACAAGGTGCATTGAGTTAGTTTTCTGTATCTGAAACACTTTTAAATCAGACTTTGAGAAGATATGTTATAAAGTCACTTTCTACACTTTACTACACTTTCTTTTTTTTCTGACATATATAAATTCAACAGACTGTCACCAGTCTATACCGATACATTCATTTCATAATTAACATATTACCTCCGTATTGACAAAATGCGGCGGATCCAGAATTTCTGCAAAGGCGGTTCGAATTTACAAAAAGTGGGGTCGTTTTCCTAAAGTTTCAATATTTTGAAATAATCTCGGCATGAAAATGAAATGTAATAGTTAGGTTACATAGGGAGTTGGTTTTAATTCCAAACCCCCCTCTGCAACCGCCACTGACCCCTCGGGGACCTTCGGCGATTCTACGGAATAGACCCCGGGAATAATGAGGGCGCAGTCATGAAAACGCGTCATATCTCACGTGGGTTTACTTGACGTAACAAACACAACAGAGGATGACGTTGCGAAAAATTAATCCAACGTAAGGTTTATATTGGGCATATCATAATTTGAAAACAAAACGCAGTGTTTTACTGCGTTTTGCTTTCAAATTATAACATGCCAAAATAATCTCCATAGACGATCGGAAAACATTAAAGTAAATTACTATTTCAAGCGTATTTACCAAAGTTGTGCCCCCTGCCACCAGGAACCGAATAACCGAAAAATGACCCAAAATTAACACACTTACGTCCGAGATACTTTCCAGTTTACGGAAAAGTCCTAGCGATGTTCCGAATGGCCACTGACAAGAAAAACATATTTTTGACCCACGGAGAATAATATATCAGTGCATTTAAATATTATCTGGCCGAGATTAGCAGAAATTATGACGAGGCTTTGCCGAGTCATGATAATTTCTCATAGTCGAGAACTTGTTATAAAGCCGAGTCATGATTATTTCTCACTGTCGAGACCAGATAACATTGATAATCTAAGGCACTTACGTGTTTTTTTTTTTATCATGCAACCTTTTTTCAGTACTTGGATTTCATGAAACATTAAAAATCAAAGAAATTTAGGTTAAAGTGGTGATTCTAGTTTAGATTATTACTAAGCAAATTGTTTCTGAATATAGACTGCCTAATATCATTAATTTATGTTATCAGACAAATGATATCAGGTTAGAACAAGTTTCGTTGCACGATAAAAATGTCTTTAATACTGAATCCTATGTTGTTTGAACTAATTTTCCGTTTCAATTGGTCAATTTCTATGAGTAGTAACGCCATGGTTTTAATTTGGAACTATATTTATGTTATGATCACATGCCTTTAAAAAATCACAAGGTTTTTAGAGACCAAAGTCGATTTTTATTAGTCGTCGCTTAAAACAAATTGTACGTTATGATGATTACTTGTATGTTTTCATCTATACCGTGTGAGAAAAAATAAACGGATCTGAACATGGAATGTATAAATGACAATTTTACATATGAGCCTTGCGTGACATTTCCAGCAATATCAAATGGGCGCAAAGCAGAGACGCTGGCCAGTCTGTGCATCCGCACAGTCTGACCAGAGTCTCCACTATGCGATTTGTAGAAAGATAAGGTATTAAAGTATCTGTAGACAGTAAGGCAAATTGTTTGAAATGTCGAGCACAGGCTAATATATTATTCTTTAATCCATGACCCCCGATTATGTTCTGAGAGTGCCAATATATTTTCATATTTGTTATTGCGGAGTTCTCGGGTCCCCTTTTAGCAAGTCAGATCACAAATAAACAAACATTGAAGACGCAACAAAATTCAATAGCCTACCTTAAATCGATGTTTCATTCACCAGTTGAAATGCCCTTTTAACGTTTATTCCAGGAGACTATAGAAGCCACGTCTGCTGCTAGAAAATCTGTAGATTATTGGTCATTCTGCAATATTCCTCTCCAATAACAAGGTAAATGTGAGCTATGACAATACAATGCCAGATCCCGATTTTATTTATACAGAGAGGTTACAGCTTCCAGTGAAATATTGTCCCCATGTTTGAAAATCCTATCGTATGGAGTTTGATTCGAGATTCTTATCCGTATAAAAAAGTATCGTCTCCACTGTCTGCCCGTCCGACCTAACGTCAGTAAGTCCGATCGTACATTAATATCTTGCGAGCGCAATCCCTCCTCCATTTACGAACGGATGTGGATGTAACTTTCGTGGGATGTTTCTAGTCAACGGACCTTATTCATGTTGTCATTGATTAGTGAAATTCTTATGCACCACATAAACGGAAGTTTTTTTTTTAAAAAAAAATATCATGAGAATGCAAATCCTCCAAAATCTATAATGGATTTGGATGAAATTTTCACAGAACATTCATAGCCACCTTAGTTTGCGTGAAAACACTGTGTAACAGAATAATCTTCGTGTAAATTTTCCTGTGGAAGCTAATATTTTGAGGATGACACCCGTTTTGGTTTTGGTTTTGTTTTGGTCTGAATGATTTTGTACTTCATGTAACATAAATCTAATTGGTTTAGTCCAAAGTGCAATAACATAATAACAATACATAATAAATGAACAAGAGGAGCTCAAACGGATGCCATCGCTGCAGTTGTTTGATCTTGAAAAAGAAATTACAGAATTGGGCATTATTCTTTCAAAACGAACGTATAGGGACCCAACTTGAGCAAGAACAAGAAAATCCCATTTTATCAAAATTCATGGATGAGGGTTCTTTTTACGCGTGTTGCCTTAATAGTGCATTTATATATTCAAAAACATCCGTCGCATCTCCAAATTAGCAAGATTATTTTCAATATTCAAAACAATTACACCGGGCTCAAAACGGTTTGTTCTGGGGAAGAAACAAGAACTCCATAAGGAACTGAAACGCTCTACTAGCTATCAAGATTTTTCTTTATCCTGTCTTATATTTCAGGAAAATCGTTGCTTCGAGATTAAAGGATCAACTTAAAGAATACATATACTTAACTATTTTGTAGATAGATAGATAGATAGATTTATTTCGGTAAAACAGATCATACAATAATCAAGTAGTACAATAAAGCGATAAATACGATGATGCAATCACACCTTAAATGACGAATTACGTAACAATATTAAAATACATACGTAAAAACAAATTCATTTAAAGTAATGATCCTTAAGAAACATTTTTCTGGGTTTTCCGGTATTGATTCCATTTTCACAAGGAACTTTCCCTGAAATGACCCTACTATCATCTTGTCAAAATTCTACAGGTTTTTCAAACATTATCAAGTAAAGGAGCACATTGTAAGTGAACATTCATAATGCCCTTCCTTGGTTTTCAGATGAATCCAGCGCATGTATATCTAGGGTCCGTGGCCGCAAGAATGATTTAGGCGGCTAATTCTAGGCTTCCAGCAGGGGGCTTATTCTCGTTAAAAACTGTTGGACTAAAACCTCTTTTAACTGAGTATAATATAACTATAATCGTCGTAGTGAGTCACTCTCGATCTCCAATCATGCCAAGAGTGTCGCGGGTTCGATCCCCGGCGGGGCCACATATCCTTTTCCATATCTTCCTCCGATCAGTTAACTCAATGGATAATGGTAGATCTATGTGGGAAAGCAGCTGAAGGCTAAGAAGGGGTGCAATGGTAGTACTGGTTCTGGAGAAACGAGGAATCAATTGTTAGCCGTTCCAGTCACATCGATGTAACTGAAAGATAGTTAAAAGCGACGTTAAACCCCATACAAACTAACAAATCTAAAATAAGTTAGATTTAGTAACCAATATAAACCCTGCGTTCAGGATGAAATCATTCGCGAAAAATGATATCCTGCTTTGCACGTGTACATACATGTACGTGCAAAGCGGGACATCATTTCAATTATTCACAAACGTGTTGTATCCTGTGCGCAGGACAGAGCCGAGAGAGCGTAGAATCTATCAACGCTGCACAAACTGGCCAGAATTGTCCAAATCTTTACCAGGTGTGCGTGTATTACTGTTTGGAACGCCAAACTGCCCTGCGTTCATGATCACCAAACAGTGCAAACAGTTATCCAAATGTACCCGTCTTTGCACGCAAGTGCACGTGCAAAGCGGGTACATTTGGAAAATTGTTTACACCGTTTGGTGATCCTGAACACAGGGCTGGCGTAGATTTGTTTGAAGTCATGACCGGGCTGCAATCTATTTTAGTTGGGATCGCTGAAATATTGTCCTCTGGAAAAGCAGACTTCACGTAATTGGGAAATTTCCTGTTACAGGAATAGACGAAGAAGTCGATAAATTGTGCCTTATTTAGGGATTATTATCCATTAAATCCTCGTTATCACTCGTCCCCACAGATAATCGTACATAATATCAAATAAAATACCTGTTAAGCTGAAGTGTAACTATTAAGGTCTTCCGAACCAAATCAAACATTTAGCAGATGAACTTTTATTTGTGTAAATTCAAGGAAACTTACGACGTTCCACTTGAACGCACCAAATAAGGGTTCAATTACACAACTGTTTGACCTTACCGTGATGATGTATGAGGATTCTTTTTCATTGACTTTAGAATTAAATACATGTAATTTATGGCATTGATGCAGGGAATGAACTTTCTTCGGAGAAGTAACTTTAACCTTTCATGTAATATTTTCTAGCAAATAGGTATATCGTAATGGTCTCCATCTGTCCATATGTGACCCGACACGCGAAAAGGGACCGTCTGGGATCTTTTTAAAATGAATAGTTGAAATAGAGATTGGGTACAGCATTGGTCAACAAGAGGTCTCATTTCAAAAATTCTTTCGCTGTAAGGTAGATTGAACATTATAGATTCAGAAAATAAGGGAACTGCGAACAGTTTCGACCCTAGTCAGTCTGCGCAAACCGCGCAGCCTGACTAGGATCGACACTTTACGCACTACCCAGATGGTCCCTTTTCGCGTGACGGGTCACATTATATTTGTCCGGAGTATATGGCCTTTAGAATTAAAGCTATCAACAAATGGTGAAACATTCTGCTGTACGTCGACAGGACCCTCTGGAAATCAACTTCAGAGGAGAATTGAAAACTGTTTTAAACAATTTTCAGTTCTTTTCTGAAGTTGATCCCAAAAGGAACATATATATCCAATACATTGTGTAGCTAGCTAATCCAGAGAATTTTTCAATATTTACACAAAATATAAGGATAGCCAAAATCAGTCTATATCTAAAGGTGGCTTTATTAGAATAAACACATTTCCATTAAAAAGGGAAGGGTTTTTATTAGAGGATACGCTACATATTGATGGCTCAGTGCGAAACAGTTGTAACTGCATATTAACATATAAACAGTTATAACTGTTTCCTGCTGAGCCAGATATTTGTTAAGAGAAAGAAAAAGTAACCCCCCCCCCCCAAAAAAAAAAAAAAATAAATAAAAAAAAAATAGATAAATAAATAAATAAATAAACATAATCCGTGGAAATATTAGACTGGTTCCACTGTCGACTATTATTAAAACCGGCTTCAAATACGAGTCGACAGTAGTACCAGTCTACGGAAATATTAACATTTGTTTGGGGAAAAGGTGCATGAAGCCTCTGTTGATTTTTAGTGACGTTGATTTTGTTGGTATGGACATTTATTAGAGGCTTCTATAGTTTTTAAAATCACATAAAAATGGTCGGTTTTAACCTCTGAAAGGGGGATGGGGTTTTATTAGAGCATGGGGCTCTATTAGAATGTTTACGGTACTAATTTTCAAGTGAATAGCTTCAGTGATATTAGAAATGACCCAAGTTAATGTTTTCTACAGCCCCTGTTCCAAAAAATGACCGCGACAGAGAATAACATGTTAGTGTCTTAAAATATAAATGTTATCAGGTCGAGGTTGGGAAAAAAATATATTATGACGAGACTTTACGGAGTCATGATAATTTCTCACTGCCGAGACCAGATAACATTGATATTTTAAGACACTTACGTTATTCTATTTATCATGCAACTTATATTAACCCATTAAATTCAGAGAAATTCAGGTGAAAGTGTTTGCAATCTGTTTCTAAATATAGACTGCCTGATACCATATTATGTTATCAGACAAGTGATATCAGGTCAATGCATGCTTCATTGCATGATAAATGACAATATCTCAACATTTTTTATCAAGGGCTCTATCAAATTAGGTGAAACAAGAATTGTCACAAAGCAAATTCCTAAAAGCTTCCCTTTGTCCATTTAAAGTAACATCAGCGCGGAATGTACATGTTATTGCAACTTATTCATTAAGCAACAAAGGGTAACAATTCTGTCAAAATAAAATTGGCCATAACCAATATATGATTTATACACCTCTACTTGACTGGGCGTACAAGGGTTGTTCAATAATAATTCGGATTTTGCTTCGCAAATTTTTATTTTTCAATCAACCATACTAAATTTTGTATCATTCCTTGTCGGAATTCAATACACGTATGACTATGTAAAATCGACGAAGTTCTTGAATATAGCACACGCGCCTTTGCCTTATTTAATGCCATTGTAATGATTACCCGGAGCAGAAGATGAAATACCTCATACATTTAGTCTTCTTTCCTAAATATCTTTTCTCTGCTATCAATTGAAAACTTTAAAATTTTAATGGGTTGCAGGAATAAGTATTACAAATGCATTCTTTCAATTTGAAGTAGTTTGAGCGTAGAATTTTTCCAAAAAGACTCGTTTAAATAGTGGCGGGTGAAAATTCAAATCGTACTAGACGATATCACTTGACCACTTGGAATTTTTGCCTTTATTAATTTTTCCGAAATTTAGAAGGAATAAGGAAAAGATAGATTAACAAGAGGAACATTGTGGTCCTCCCGCTCACTTTCTGTCTTTGTCTTAATAATTGTCATTTTTTTCCAGCAAGTCATAATTGTAGTTTTATGATTTGTGGCCCCGAGAGTGTAAATAAGATATTGTCACTAATACCCCTTTTCCTGTGATATCATATGAATCTTTTTCCTATGCGGTAGGGTTCATCCTAGTGATATGACAAATATAATGATCTTGTTTCATGATTATTGGACCATATTTGTGGCCTCTAGAGTGTAAAGAAGGATATTGTCATTAAGGCCGCTTTGCCCATGATATGGCACGTAATCTTTCCCACTTTTTGTAGGGTTCATCCTTGTGACCTGATAAACATTCTCACAGAGTTTCATGATGATTGGTCCATAATTGTGGCCTCTAGAGTGTAAACACTTAAATTGTTGACATCTGTGGGAGGACGACGCACGACGGACATTCAATGATCGCAAAAAGCTCACCTTAAGCACATCGGCTCGAGTGACCTTAAAACTTGTCATGATGAAAAGAAAAGGTCATTCTTCCAAATACTTTCTATTCAAATGTGCTTCTAGACGATTCTTTGCTCCGTAAATTAATAGAAAAGATAGAGGAAGAAAGTACAAAAAGAAGCTTATTCTGCCACCTGTGAGGACGTTTATTGCCTAGTCTTTGGAAGAAATTGGCTACTTACAAAAAACCCAATTCTGAGATATGTATATTATGATTTCGTTCCATTCGAATTTATTTCTATACAAACGATAAAAAATACAGCCTAAAGACGAGAAGATTAAAGTCAATGTATAACGAGCTATGACAAGCTAAATTGCACAATAGCAATTGTCTGAATTTACGACTGCGTTGCCAACGTCATGTATTGTGCGCCACCACCTAGTACCCATGTAGTTCTGTTTGCGTGTGAAGTCAATATAAATCTTTCAACTACTTTAAATTTTGGCATATTTGAGAATATAAAATGTCACGTTAATATGCGAATATTTTTTTTAGCATGAGACATCGATTATGTAAAATTGACCTAATCCGGATTAAATTTGAACAGTCCTCGTATCTGTGAAGTTAAATCAAATTCCTTCCTTTTTTGCTGAGCAAATAAGCGGACAAGAAAAAAGAAACAAACAGGGTCATTTTTTTTCATCTAAGGGATATAACTTTATCAAAAATAATTGGACTGTTACCAAATATTATTCATAGTATAAACCCCTACTTGGTGCTTAGAATATCCTTGAAGTTTGAATCTATTCCCTCCAATTAGTTAAGGAGAAAATTATGTGGACACAATTAACAGGGAATGACTTTTTTCTCCTCGAGGTATCATACCTCTGTCAAAAGTCAATGGACTGTACTTAAAACATGATATATACACCTTTGCTCAATACTGAATTTGTTTGTGAAGTTTGAATTAAATATATAATCAATCAAACCTCTATTAACCAATACTTGTACAATCTTTGAATTTTACATCGCCAAGATTCATATGTTTGAAAATATTGTGAGGGAGAGGAAATTGCTTGTAACAAGCAATTTCTTTTTTTCCAACTATACTTTCTGTAATATAATGTGGTTTCAATTTAACCCTTTCCTGTTTTACAAAATTTTGGACCTGTCCAAATTCAAAGGTTTTGCAGACGAAAATTTAAAGTGGATTTAATTGGAAAAATAACCATTCAGTAGGGTAGAAAATAGTGTGGAAAAAAGAAGAAATTGCTTGTCAGAAGCAATTTCTTCTTTTTTCACAATGTTTTTCTCAATCATAAAATCATAGGCATGTAAAAAGCAGGGATTAAACAGCAAAGGGTTAAGGAGAAAATTGCGTGGACAAAAAAAAACCAAAAAAAAAAACCAAACAGGGAATGACTTTTTTTTCCCTCGAGGTGACATACCTCTGTCAAAAGTCAATCGGCTAATACCAAAACATGATATATACACCTCTGCTCGATACTGAAATTTTCTGTGAAGTTTATATTAAATCCATCAATCAACCCCCTATTAACCCATTCCTGTACAATCTTTGAATATTACATCCCTCTGATTCATATGTGAGATAATATTGTGGAAAAGAGGAAATTGCTTGCAACAAGCAATTTCTTATTTTCCCATTATACTTTCTGTGATATAAGGTGGTTTCAATTTAAGTTGCACACCCTTTCAATTGTCTTCTGCAACCTCTTCCAATTTGGGCCAGTCTAAAACACGAAAAAGATATAGAAAACTGTTGACATAAGAGTGATTTAAAAGGACAAAGATATCCAAAAGTGTGATTTTGCAAGCCAGACATTTCAAATATTTATTACTCATAAGAAACACGAAGTGCAATTTAAAGACAAATTTATTACAGTCTAGTTGACAATTCATTCCATTATTTAACAAGATTTATTGTAAGACAAAAATGAATATTTCATGAACAAACAAATATTGCACTTTTGTTAACAATCTAGATAACCATGGTAATAATTAAGCCAGTGTGTGGCATTTCCAACAATTTCACATGTGGGCGAAGCAAGGTCTCTGGTCAGTCTGTGTGTCCACACAGTCTGACCAGAGTCTTTGCTGTGCCTTGTACAGATAGATAAGGTCTTTAAGTATCTTTGACAGCCTGGCAGTCTTCTAATTGAACTGAACTATGTGTCTGTCTAGTCTGCTCAATGCTTGTAAATCATAAACATGTAAAATTGTTGGAAATGTCAAATGTAGGCTCAATTGATAAAATTCTGTACACAATACATTCTAATTTGATTAAGTGACTAAATCTATTAAGAGACCATTTTATAATGGACCATTTTAAAATCAAAGTATCCGAGAAAGTAGATATATCCAATATTGGTACATGTATAAAGCTTATTGTAAATGAATCTTATGTTGATAAAACTCAAAAGCATTGTCTCGAAGAGATGATTCCAAAGAGTTTGTACAATATAGGGTTAATGACAAATTCATAAATAATATACACATTCAAAAGTTTTGTATTTGTAAAAAAAATACTCATAGGTGTATTTTCAAAACTGAGCTCTGACGTATGCGCTGGGTCCATTACCATAGGTAAAACAGGTATGATTAAAAAGCAAATGATAGGGATTTAACTTAATGGCTTCACTGCAATTATGAAAGTACAGGTTGGGTGAACCTTACCTTGTAAGACTAGAAAGCCATGAATGGCTTGAGTCGCTCCACAGGCTTGAAATTCTTGTAAAGCAAATAAAATTTTTGACTAGATTTTTAGATTATGGGCTCTACTGATGTTGAAAATGATTTTCAAATTTTCAATTGATTGATATCCATCAATTACATTCTGAGAAAATGATTTTCAAAGTTTCCACTTTATAACATTTTGCTCCGCCAATAAAATGCACATTTTTCATCCGATCACAATAATTTTTGGTACACTAATGAAGGGTCTCTCAAGGATCATTCCAGTGAAATTTGGTAGATATCCATGGATTACATTCTGAGAAAATGATTTTCAAAGTTTCCACTAAATACCATATGGAGAAATGACCTCCGTCCATGAAATACATATTTTTCATCCAATCACAATAATTTTTTGTAGACTGATAAAGGGTCACTGAAGAATCACTCAAGTGAAATTTGGATGATATCTGTCATTTAGATTCTGAGAAAATGATTTTCAAAGTTTCCACTTTATGACATATAGAGAATTGACCTCCACACATAAAATACATATTTTTCTTCGAATCACAATAACTTTTTGTAGACTGATAAAAGGTCACTCAAGGATCATTCCAGTGAAAATTGGTTCATATCTATCAGTTACATTCTGAGAAAATGATTTTGAAAGTTTCCACTATATACCATATAGAGAAATGACCTCCGCCCATAAAATGCACATTTTTCATCTGATCACAATTATTTCTTGTAGACCCATAAAGGGTCACCCAAGGATCATTCATGTAAAATTTCATTGGTATCCATCTATTAGAAATTGAAACAAGAGGACCATGATGGTCCTAGATCGCTCACCTTCGTCTCTTTGACTTCTCCCTTAGCAAAATTAAATACTTGAAAGATTATTAAATGATCATTAAATTTTTCAAAGAAAAACATAACTCTATTTCTATGATCGCTGCATAAATTTCTATCCTTTTCTCAACAAGTTTCATGTGACCTGGCCAACATTCTGACCAAGTTTCATAAAGATTGGGCAATATTTGTGGCCTCAAAAAAGAAAATAGTCATTTATGCCCCTTTTCCCGTGATATGACATGGATCGTTCCCATTTTAAATAGGGTTCATCCTTGAGACCTAGCCATTATTCTGATCATGTTTCATGAAAATTGAATTGTATTTGTGGCTTCTAGAGCGTAAACAAGAAAATTGTCATTAAGGCCCCTTTTCCCTTGATATGGCACATATCCTTCCCATTTTCAATAGGGTTCATCTTTGTGACCTGCCCAACATTCTGACCAAGTTTCATGAAGATTGGGCAATATTTGTGGTCTCTAAAGTGTAAACAAAAAAATTGTCATTAAAGCGCCATTTTCCGTAATATGGCACAGATCCTTCCAATTTTCAAAAGGGTTCATCCTTGTGACCTGGTCAACATTCTGACCAAGTTTCATGAAGATTGGGCCATATTTGTGGCCTCTAGAGTGTAAACAAAAAATTGTCATTAAGGTCCCTTTTCCTGTGATATGGCACAGATCCTGCCCATTTTCGATAGGGATCATCCTTGTGGCTTGGCCAACCTTCTGACCAAATTTCATAAAGATTGGGCCATATTTGTGGCCTCTAGAGTGTAAACAAGAAAATTGTCATTAAGGCCACTTTTCCCGTGATATGGCACAGATCCTTCCCATTTTCAATAGGGTTAATCCTTGTGACCTGGCCAACCTTCTGACCAAATTTCATAAAGATTGGGCCATATCTGTGGCCTCTAGAGTGTAATCAAGAAAATTGTCATTAAGGCCCCTTTTCCCGTGATATGGCACGGATCCTTCCCATTGTCGATAGGGTTCATCCTTGTGATCTGGCCAACCTTCTGACCAAGTTTCATGAAGATTGGGCCATATTTGTGGCCTCTAGAGTGTAAACAAGAAAATTGTCAATAAGGCTCCTTTTCCCTTGATTTCGCATGGATCCTTCCCATTTTCAATAGGGTTCATCCTTGTGACCTGGGGAACATTCTGACCAAGTTTCATGAAGATTGGATCATATTTGTGGCCTCTAGAGTGTAAACAAGAAAATTGTCAATAAGGCTCCTTTTCCCTTGATTTCGCATGGATCCTTCCCATTTTCAATAGGGTTCATCCTTGTGACCTGGGGAACATTCTGACCAAGTTTCATGAAGATTGGATCATATTTGTGGCCTCTAGAGTGTAAACACTTAAATTGTTGACGCCCGGACGACGGACGACGGACGACGGACGACGCACGACAGACGACGGACATTCAATGATCACAAAAGCTCACCTTGAGCACGATGTGCTCAGGTGAGCTAAAAACTCACTTTTAACCATATTTGGAAATTAGCCACGCCCATTAAATCCATGTTTTTCATTGGATCAAAAATTCTTGAACAACTTTGAAAGAGGGTCACCCTAGGATCATTCCTGTGAAGTTTGGTTGAAATCCATCCAGTAGTTTCTGAGAAGATTTTTGAAGAAAAAGTTTACGACCGGACGCACGCACAAACGATGGACAGTCTGTCCAGAGTCTTTTCTATGTGTTTTGTAGATAGATAAGGCCTCAATGTATTTGTAAACCATAATGTAATTCTATATTTACAGTATGAGGCTGTCTTCACTGCTCAATTTGCCCCTCACACACATTTCAAATTGTTGGAAATGTCATGCACAGGCTCAAATAACTTCACTCAGTCTAACTGATGTTTTGGATAAGAATTATATGCAAAGTCTGATCTTTATCTATATCTTACACCTTACTCAAACAGGAATATTCTGGTTTCAGCAGGGTTAGACACTAAGGGGAGTCCAGGAGGCCAAGACTCCTTGTTTATCAGTTGGGACTCCTTCATTTTGAAAGTCTGATGAACTCCTAGTGTCATATGAGAATACATGTTTTATGAAAATCAAATGCATAGGGCAGTTTCCTTCTCATCTCTTATCAAAACTGTAGATTGTTCACTATATAAGTTGTTGAAGATACCATTAGCTTGCATCTAGTAGTCTTTGAAATGGTTATTTTGGGGGAGAAACTTGTTGAAAAGAAAAAATTACTTGAAATAAGCAATTTCTTCTTTTCCACAGTGTTCTCCCATTATGAAAGTTGGACTCCTTAGATTGAGCTCGGACTCTTTAATTTTGTAAGATTAGACTCTTTACTCTAAGAAGTATGTGTCAATCTCTGTTCAGCATTACAAGGGTTAAGATATGGACACATATCTCAGGCCTCCTAGCAGGCCAAAGAAAAAAAGGTTTTTATACAGGCTCCCATGTATGACAAGAGCTTCGCAGAGCGGCGCATATACGCCCGAAGGGGCTTGTCAGTAACCTTGGCTTGTCAGTAACGTGAGCTTGAATGATAACTAAAAATATTGCAAACAGACAGACAGACAACTGGTGCCATAACATTTAAATATGAAAATATATTGAGTCCTAAGCACAAAAAGACAATCTACAGAGTTATTATGGCAAGTTTCCTTTCATTCCCATCCATGATGTAGGAGAAAATGAGTTGACAAGAAATTTTGTTTTTTTCATCAACTCAAGGGCAGATAATCAAAGATAACTCTAGAATAACTGGAGCATTTTGAATTGAAAAGTCTTATGCAAAACTAGACATCATAGAGAGTAATTGTGTCTAGTTTCAGCTCATTTCAATTGATAGTTAAGGAGGAGTTGCACACAAAATACAGTGATTTTCGTTTAATTCAAGGGCAGATAATTCAAGATTTCTCAGGATTGACTGGAGCGATTTGAATTTCAAAGGTCTTATGCACAATAAGACATCATAGGGAGTAAATGTGTCTAGTTTCAGCTCATTCCCATTGATAATTTAGGAGGTGTTGCGCACACAAAAATAGTGATTTTCGTTAAAATCAAGGGCAGATAATTCAAGATTTCTCAGGAATGACCTGAGCAATTTGAATTTCAAAGGTCTTATGCACAACTAGACATCATAGGGAGTAATTGTGTGTAATTTCAGCTTATTCCCATTGATAGTTTAGGAGGAGTAGCGCACACAAAAAAACAGTGATTTTTGTAATATTCAAGGGCAGATAATTCAAGATTTCTCAGGAATGACTGGAGCGATTTGAATTTCAAAGGTCTTATGCACAACTAGACATCATATGGAGTAATTGTGTGTAGTTTAAGCTTATTCCCATTGATAGTTTAGGAGGAGTTGCGCACACAAAAAAACAGTGATTTTTGTTATATTAAAGGGCAGATAATTCAAGATTTCTCAGGAATGACTGGAGCGATTTGAATTTCAAAGGTCTTATGCACAGCTAGACATCATAGGGAGTAATTGTGTGCAGTTTCAGCTTATTCCCATTGATAGTTTAGGAGGAGTTGCGCACACAAAAAACAGTGATTTTCGTTTAATTCAAGGGCAGATAATTCAAGATTTCTCAGGAATGACTGGAGTGATTTGAATTTCAAAGGTCTTATGCACAACTAGACATCATAGGGAGTAATTGTGTGTAGTTTCAGCTTATTCCCATTGATAGTTTAGGGGGAGTTGCGCACACAAAAAATTGCTAACGGACGGACAGACAGACGGACAGACGGATGGACAGACGACCGAGGCCATAACATAATACGACCCTTCGGGCGTATAAAAATGAAGGCATTTCAGTGTAAAATATGAAAAAATTAAACTAGAAAGCCATGAATGGCTTGAGTCGCTCCACAGGCTTGAAATTCTTGAAATAGAAACTAAAAGAATTGACTAGATTTTTAGATATTTTGGGTTCTACTGATGTTAAAAATGTATATATAACATATAGAGAAATGACCTCTGCCCATAAAATTTAGATTTTTCATTCATTTCAAATTTTTTTGGTACACTGATAAAGGTTCACTCGAGGACCATTCCAGTGAAATTTGGTTAATATCCATCATTTACATTCTGAGAAAATGATTTTCAAAGTTTAAACTATATAACATAAATAGAACTGACCACCGCCCATAAAATCTATATTTTTCATCCAATCACAATAATTTTTGGTGGACTGACAAAGGGTCACTCAAGGACCATCCCAGTGCAATTTGATTAATATCCACCAATTACATTCTGAGAAAATGATTTTCAAAGATTCCACTATATAACATATAGAGAAATGACCTCTGCCCATAAAATACATATCTTTCATCTGATCACAATAATTTTTGGTGGACTGATAAAGGGTCATCCAAGTCTCAATGATGTAAAATTAGGTTGACATCCATCAGTTACATTCTGAGAAAATGATTTTCAAAGATTCCACTATATAACATATAGAGAAATGACCTCCGCCCATAAAATACATATTTTTCATCTGATCACAATAATTTTTGGTAGACTGATAAAGGGACACCCAAGGATCATTCATGTAAAATTTAATTGGTATCCATCGATTAGAATCTGAGAAAACTCTCTTTTTACCATATTTGGAAATTAGCCATGCCCATTAAATCCATGTTTTTCATTGGATCAAAATTTCTTGAACAACTTTGAAAGAGGGTTACCAAAGGATCATTCCTGTGAAGTTTGGTTAAAATTCAACCAGTAAATTCTGAGGAGAAGATTTTTAAAGAAAAGTTTACGACCGGACGCATGCACGGACGGACGGATGACGACGGACACAACGCCATGACAATAGCCCCAGTGGCTTTCAGCCAGTGGAGCTAAAAAAAAAGTAAATACATGTAAAGGCTTTTTTGTCAGAGTTCACAATTCTTTAAACCCATGGTCATATCAAAGTCTTTTTTTGATGTTATATTATGTTTGAATTATAAATTTTGGTCAGCCTTGCTAGCTTGAAGCAAGTAATGGATCTTGTTTTGGAGAACAAAATCCATTATTTGCATTAAGCTAGCACAGCAAACTCTAAGAGCAGATATAAAGGTTTTGAGTGAGAATAACAAGCTATTCCGGAGTTTAAAGGTTTTCTGGGGGAAACGTAAAGGTTGTAAAGGTTTACTCTGAAATTAAAGGTTTTTAAAGGTTTTAAAGGTTTTATACAAGGAGGCCTGAAATAATATTTTCACAAAATCCCTGGTTCAATTATTGTTAATTGTATTGAGTTTTACGCTGCTTTCAACATTTTTTCAGTTATATCGCAGCAGCTGAAGCACCTAACAATGGATTCCTGGTACTTCTCTCACCAGTACAACCACCACACCCTTTCCTAACCTCCAGCTGCTATCTCATGCTATCTTCGATTATAAACCTATTGGTAAGAGACAATTAGTCAGAAAGAATGAGTGCCGCCGCCAGGGATGGAACCAGGGACCTCTAGATTGACAGCCTGATGTGCTACCAACGGACCTATGTTCAAACCATGATTGAGATTTCAACAAAGCTAAGTAGGCTCATTTTCTATGAACTAGATCCATCTTTATCTGTTAATTGGTTAACATCGAAGCCGAGGTAGAAAATTTCCAAAATATAAGTGACCAGTCTAAAAATGCTCCTGCCCAACCAATGGTATTGAGTTTATAATGTTTGCCAGTCTAACCAATCCTGTATCACCTCCAAACGCCATCCATGTACACTGTAGATGATTGGGGTTGAATTGAACCTGAAATAAGTGATATTACTCAAACCTAATAAGGCTGCATTAAACTTTTGACATGTTGAATATAAACATTTACAAAATTTCATTAACTCTTGTCACACTGAATAAAAACCTTGTCAAAATTACATTAAAATCAAAATGATGATAGCTCTGGATGCACTAATTGCATGTCAATGTTATTTTGAAAATAAAATCATTAAATATTTCTGGTTTCATAAGGAAAATCAGGTGGTATACTAAGATCAGCCTGCACATATGTACAGGCTGATCTTAATGTATACCTCCTGCTAAAGCAGGAATATTCAGCATTCAGCATGAAAAGTCTTAGAATCAAAGTGCTGAAGGCATGTGGTCCTGAGATTATAAAAGAATGGGCAGGGTGGTAGGCTTATGTTGACTTTGGAATTATTTAACATGACTCTCCTCCAAAACTGTTACACCCATTTCCTTCTTTTTTAATTGCAAGCTGCTTCTGATTCAGGGCTATTCTGGCCCTCTTGTTTATATTTTCATATTAATATAATGAAGCTCTCTCACTTACTGTTTTTATGGCTGTGTTGGTCTCTTGTTGATACAGGTCATTTTCTGTGTCATATACCCAAGAGATTGGTTTCTGCAAAATGAACCAACAATAGTATGAATAAATTGCTTTCATATATGGCCACACATATTAAACTAGGTGGTCAAAGTACAAAAGGACTATGATGGTCCTATATTGCTCACCTGAGTCTCTTTGACCCCAGGGACATCACATCAATTATATAGGCAGATGTCAACAAGGAGATGATTTCTACATAAGATCAATACTATGGAATGTTTACAGCAAAGAGTAAAAAGGATATGCCTGGCACACCCCTTATATGAACATAGGGGCATGTAATGAATAAACTTGATGAAATTCAATTAAATGAAAGTATTAAGAAAAGTCCCTGCCTTCTGGTTTCAGAGATCAAGTTTTTAAGATTTCCTCCTTGGTGTTCATGTGAAATAGGGGTTGGGGGCCAATCAGAGCCCAGATATGAACCAAGGGGCATGATATGAACAAAATTGGTAAAGCTCCACTAGACTTTGCTACATAACAAATTATAAAGGCTCTCTGCCTTATGGTTTCAGAGAAGAATATTTTTTTCTCACTTTGTTTCCATGTTAAAGGGATACACCCAAGGGAGCCATAATTTGACTCCAGGGGTGTGATATGAAAATACTTAGTAACGGTCCACTAGATTATAAATGCTACCTACAAAATATGAAGGCGCTCCGCCTTCTGGTTTTAGAGACGATTTAACGATTTTTGCTCTTTGATTCTATGTAAAAAGGAATGTGCCCTGTTGGAGCCAAAATATGACCCCAGGGTCTAAATATGAAACAACTTGGTAGAGGTCCATTAGATGATGCTACATACCAAATATGAAAGATGTCTGGTTTCAGAGAAGAAGATTTTTGAAGATTTTGGCTCTTTGATTCAATGTCAAAAGGGATGCCCCTAGGTGGAGCCCAAATGTGACCCCAGGGTCTTGATATGAACAAAATTGGTAGAGGTCCACTAGATAATGCTACATACAAATATGAAAGCTGTCTGCCGTCTTGGTTTCGAGAAAAAGATTTTGAAAAATTTTCTTATTTTCTTCCTTCCTGCTAAAAAGGGATGCAGCCGCAGTTGCCTAAATATGACTCCAGGGTCTTGATATGAACAAACTTGGTAGAGGTACACTTGAGGATGTTACATACCAAATATGAAAGACGTCTGCTTTCTGATCTTAATAGAAGATTTTTGAAGACTTTCGTTTTTTGATTCAATGTAAAAAGAGATGCCCCCAGGTGGAGCCCTTATATGACCTCACGGTCTTAATATGAACAAACTTGGTAGAAGTCTACTAGATGATGCTACATACCAAATATGAAAGCTTTCTGCCTTCTGTTTTCAGATAAAAAGATTTCTGAAGATTTTTCCATTTTCTCCCTTTTTGTTAAGGGTTAAAGGAGAGTTAAGGGAGGATTTCAATTATTTGAACAACTTTGGTTGTGCTTGAGTCAAGGAACAACCCTGCCAAGTTTCATCAATATTGGTCCGTCTATTTAGGGGGAGAAGATGTTTAAAGAAATTATGGACAACAGACGACTGATGGCAGACAACAGACATTGGACATTCACAATAGCTCACCTTGAGCACTTTGACAATAATTTTTGGCTGCAAGATAATGGGTCACCCAAAGATTATACCAATGAAGTTTGATTGATATCCATCAGTTTCATTCTTAGAAAATGATTTTCAAAGTTTCCACTATATAACATATAGAGATATGACCTCTGTCCATAAAATACATATCTTTCATCTGATCACAATAATTTTTGGTAGACT
This sequence comes from Fragum whitleyi, assembly GCA_948146395.1. Classification (NCBI taxonomy): domain Eukaryota; kingdom Metazoa; phylum Mollusca; class Bivalvia; order Cardiida; family Cardiidae; genus Fragum; species Fragum whitleyi. The sequence continues at coordinate 8,564,325 of OX411556.1, forward strand.
GACTTTGGTAGACTATATAACATATAGAAGAATGACCTCTGCCCATAAAATACATATCTTTCATCTGATCACAATAACTTTGGTAGACTGATAAAGGGTCACTCAAGGATCATTCCAGTGAAATTTGGTTGATATCCATCAGTTACATTCTGAGAAAATATTTTCAAAATTTTGACTATATAACATATATAGAGAATTGACCTCCGCCCATAAAATAAATATTTTTCATCCAATCACAATAATTTTAAGTAGACAAATAAAGGGTCACCTAAGGATCATTCCAGTGAAATTTGGTTGATATCCATAAGTTACATTCTGAGAAATGATTTTCAAAGTTTCGACTATATAACATATAGAGAAATGACCTCTGCCCATAAAATACATATCTTTCATCTGATCACAATAATTTTTGGTAGACTGATAAAGGGTCATCCAAGTCTCAATTATGTAAATATCTATCAGTTACATTCTGAGAAAATGATTTTCAAAGTTTCCACTATAAAGCATATAGAGAAATGACCTCCGCCAATAAAATACATATTTTTCATCGGATCACAATAATTTTTGGTAGACTGATTAAGGGTCACAAAAGGATCATTCATGATAATTTAATTGGTATCCATCGATTAGAATCTGAGAAAACTCCCTTTTTACCATATTTGGAAATTAGCCACGCCCATTAAATCCATGTTTTTCATTGGATCAAACTTTATTGAACAACTTTGAAAGAGGGTCATCCAAGGATCATTCCTGTGAAGTTTGGTTGAAATTCATCCAGTAGTTGCTGAGGAGAAGATTTTTAAAGAAAAAGTTTACGACCGGACACACACACACAGATGGACAGACTGACGGATGGACACACAATGGACACAACGCAATGACAATAGCCCCAGTGGGCTTCAGCCAGTGGAGCTAAAAATGATGAGTAGAGTTATGGTTCTTGTTCACTGTACTTCTCCTAAATGAGATCTATCCACCTGTGAGGTTTCTTGATTCTAGCTTGCATACTTTTTGAGATAAGCTGCAGACAAAAAAAATGGTCAACTAGAACTGTTGCAGATCACTTATACCCCCCACCTGTCAAAATGTAAGTGCTTTAACTGCAGGATGTATAACAAATATTGAGGTCATATGTAGCATTTGCTTGTAGTTTCATGATTGTAGGTCGCTTGGTTCTTGAGTTGGTGTCGAGAAATGAAAATTGAACAAAAAATTGACGATGACCTTAACTTTGACCTACGCGACCAAAAAAATATAGGGCTCTTACTTATATAAATGATATAAACAACTTTTGCACAAAGTTTCATGATTCTAGGTCGCTTGGTTCTCCAGTTGGAGTCCGGAAACGAAAATTGAACAAAAATTGACAGTGACCTTGATCTTTGACTTAATTGACCCAAAATCAATTGGGCACTTCCTTGGGTCATAAGCAACATTTGCATGAAGTTTCATGATTGTAGGTCGCATTGAACAAATATTGACAGTGACCTTGACCTTTGACCTATATGACGCTATGTAACCCCAAAACAATAGTGTACTTCCTTGGGTCATAAGCAACAATTGCATAATGTTTCGTGATTGTAGGTCGCTAGGTCGCTTAATTCTCGAGTTAGAGTCCAGAAACAAATTGAACAAAAAATGACTGTGACCTTGACCTTGAACCTATGTGACCCAAAAACAATAGGGCACTTCTTTAGGTCATAAGCAATATTTGCATAAAGTTTCATGATTGTAGGTTGCTTGGTTCTCGAGTTAGAGTCGAATAAACAATTAAACAGGCTGACTGTGACCTTGACCTTTGAAACATGTGAGATTCAACTATAAACAATATAGAGCAATGACCTCAGCCCATAAATTACATATTTTTCATCCAATCACAACAATTTTGGGTATACTGATAAAGGGTCACTCAAGTATTATTCCATTGAAATTTAATTGGTATCCATCAATAAAAATCTGAGAAAACTCACTTTTTACCATATTTGAAAATTGGCCACACCCATTAAGTCAATGTTTTTCATTGGATCAAAATTTCTTGAACAACTTTGAAAGAGGGTTACCCAAGGATCATTCCTTTGAAGTTTGGTTAAAATTCAACCAGTAAATTCTGAGGAGAAGATTTTTAAAGAAAAAGTTTACGACCGGAGGCACGGACAGACACATGGCCATGACAATAGCCCCGGTGGCCTTTGGCCAGTGGAGCTAACAATAGGGCACTTCCTTGGGTCATAAGCGGCTTTTGTATAAAGTTTCATGATTCTAGGTTGTAGAACCCATATCATTACTGAAATCTGAATTTTATGAACAAATCTGAAAGAGCATAATCTTAGCATCATTCCTGTGAAGTTTGTTTGATACTGAACAACAGTTTCAGAGAAAAAAGATTTTTTTTGTATATTTCATCATATGGGACCATTTTTAGCTCCACTGGCTGAAAGCCACTGGGGCTATTGTCATGGCGTTGTGTCTGTCATGCGTTCGTCCGTGCGTCCAATGAAATTTTATATGAATGATCCTTGAGTGACACTCTATCAGTCTTCCAAAAATTATTGTGATCGGATGAAAATATGCATTTCACAGGTGGATATCATTCCCTATATTTTATGTAGTTGAAACTTTGAAAATCATTTTCAACATCAGTTGAATCCAAAATATCTAAAATTCTAGTCAAAACTTTTGTTGCTTTACAAGAATTTCAAGCCTGTGGAGCGACTCAAGCCATTCATGGCTTTCCAGTTCAGTGATGTGACAGCCCTTAGAGTACATGTCATTAGCCTGGTCAAATTCTGAAAAAGCTTTTTCTAAGTAATATCCTGTGATATTGAATTCTGGCCAGTAGTTTCAAAGAAGATTTTATTTATTTCATCATATGGTACCATTTTTCAGTGTCAAGACAGAGCCCATTTTGTTAGCTCGATCAGAATTTAATGAACAAATCTGAAAGAGCATGTTCTAAGCATCATTCCTCTGAAGTTTGGTTGCATTCTGTACATTAGTTTCAAAGAAGAATATTTTTTTTTTATATTTCATCATCCGACCATTATTCAGTGACACGACATCCCATTGAGCCCATGTCATCAACCTGATCAAAATTTTACGACCAAATCTGAGAGAGCAAAATTCCTGTAAAGTTTGGTTTAATTCTGAAGTGTAAAATCATAGAGAATAAAATTGTTTTAGACTTTATCATACGGAACCATTTTTCAGTGACGCAGCAGCCTAAAGAACACATGTCAATAGCCCGATCAGAATTTAACAAACAAATCTGAAAGAGCATATTCCATGGATCATTCCTGTGAAGTTTGATTGAATTCTGATCAGTAGTTACAGAGAAGAAAATTTTTTAAGAAAAATGTTAACAGATGAATGGAAGGACCGATAGAGGCACGCACACACGACAGACACTAGGCCATGACAAAAGCTCCAATGGGCTACGTCCAGTGGACATTTAAAACTAAGTTAGACTAATCAGCCAAATTAGCTAAGTGGGTAGAGCACTTTACTTAAAATCACGAAGTATAATATCAATGGGTTTGATTCCCGGGCTGGTACACTAATAAAAACTAATTGTCTTTCGGATGAGACCTTAAACCGAGGCCCCATGAGATGGTGCTTTACACCGAGCACCTTAAAGAACAATGGTGGATCTCAGCAGTAGTTTCGTTATTAGTCCCCTACCGGTGTTCACACCGGAGGGGACTATAGGTTTGCCCTCCGTCTGTCCGTCCGTCCGTCCGTCTGTCTGTCCATCCGTCCGTCTGTCCGCTCAAATCTGGATCCCGCGATAACTTAATAACTAAGCAAGCGTTTTTGATGAAAGTTGGTATATGACTAGATGGCAATGTGTAGATTATGCACATCATTTTATTTTTGTTTTTCGACTTAAATTGAGGTTGCTATGGTTACAGAAATAGTGAAAATATGGCCAAAAATGGGATCCTGCGATAAGATAATAACTAAGCAAGCTAGTTTGATGAGACTTGGTATATGACTATATGGCAATGTGTAGATTATGCACATCATTTTATTTTTGTTTTTAGACTAAAATTGTTGTTGCTATGGTTACGGAAATAGTGAAAATATGGCAAAAAATATTGGATCCTGCGATAAGTTAATTTATTATACTGCAAAGAAAATTCTAGCACTTTCATTGGTTAATGTTGACCTGACAAACATTGATAGCTACGGCCGCTCCGGTATTACCTCTAATGTTTCCTTAAGGCGCCTCGACATGAACATAGACAAAAAATCGAAACGGTAATGGCAACCATGTTTCTCTCGCTTCGCTGATAACACGACCCGAATATACACACTAGGATACAGTTGAAAAGGATGTCAGTTAATAATGTGCAAATAAAAAATGATATAGATGTCAATAAATACCTTAAATTTGTACAAATCTGTCCATTTAAAGTGCCAAGTTTCTCGCAGTTTTAGCCAACAAACGCTTCCATATCACAATAGCGCAGAGTGTAGTAGTGTGACGTCACAACTGTATATGACGTCACTTTGTACATGTTTACTTTTCATAGGGGCGCATTAAGGGATATTGGTGGTTTAAAAGAAACCGGTTAATACGAACGCCTAAACTAGGCAAAAGACAGATATTTAACCCTAAAACTTTGAAGTATAATAAATTCGTAATACGGTTTTTTGCCGGGGTATATGACGACTTATTCCCGGCTGGAAAAATGATGTCACCCGAGCAGTAGGCGTATAGTAGTAGTATAACTAATAAAGTAAGCAAGCTAATTTGATGAGACTTGGTATATGACTAGATGGCAATGTGTAGATTATGCACATCATTTTATCTTTGTTCTTTGACAAAAAGTGCGGTTGCTATGGTAACGGAAATAGTGAAAATATGGCAAAAAATGGATCCTGCAATAACTTAATAACTAAGCAAGCTAACTTGATGAAACCTGTTTTAAAATGTAAAAAAATTTATAAGCCATGTTAGTCAGGGTGGTGATGCAGCAGTATTAATCACCTCCAGTGAAAGTTCTCATTTCTTACCAACAAGACTGAAGAAAAACATCTTGGATCAGACAAGGTAACTGTTATTGATACTATTTCTTGCATCTGTCTATTGCTTCCATGAATTGTATAGTGGGCACAGCAGAGACAACAACTCATGTAAGTCTTGTTTAACCCTTTAACAAGACCTGGTTTTGACGTCCCTGATAGAATTGGCGTGGGAAAACATTGAGACAAACAAAGCCGGTAGGGGACTTATGCCCATGTCCAACATGGCTCTTGTGTATCCTTGCACTATCCCCCTTTACAACTAACCGTCTTCTTGGGGCGTCGCTCATATGGGCATGTGCTACGGTAGCGACGATAAATAAACGGAAATACACACACACACACGAATTTGCTATTATTTCATTTTCTACCGTTTAATTGATAAGTGAAATTGGTAATCGATAATTGGATGTTCGATCGAGTACTCGATTAATCAAATACTGGTTCCCATCCCTGAAAATTATGGATTAGGCACATGAAAGAACCAGGCAGATCTGAGCAGTTATTTTGTGTATCGTGAATCTTTGAAAATACTGGTATTAACCAACTGTGATCGAGCACATTGATCAATGTTATGAGGGACACATGTTTTGTGCATCTGAGATGCAAAAATTAGTGGCCAGGGGCCCGTTTTACTAAACATCTTATGATCATTCTTTGCATAAGTCATTAATTAAAGTTACTTCTACAGTAGTAAATAAATTAGGAATTCTGCCAAGCATCATCTCATTGGAATAATCTTCTAAAGTCAAATCCAATGAGATATTGTGAGGCAGAATCTAACAATGAATGAAATCACCATGTACAATTTGTGTTTATGACTTATGATTAATTTTTTCTTTAGAAGCTTAGTAAAACAGGCCCCAGGACTCTAAAACTATCTGATGTGAGTTGAAAAGACTTGGTCAACTTAAGAAAAAAATTGAAAAGTTGCAAACAGCCTTTGATTCTTTCCTGAAGTTGAGCCCCATATATGAATATAAAATAAAAACTTTCTTTACCCACAACTAGGAAATAGCTTTAAATTCATATAAAAACAAGTCTGGTGCTAAAAAGGAATAGACTTAAATGGGGACTCCAAAACTTTAAGAAAGGACCCCTGGGATCCCAATTATTGAGACCCTGTTTTGCTCAAGTCAGACTAGAACCCTGATTGATCATACTGGGATAGTTATGACATATTAACGGAAAGACACGAACATTTTTTCATTACTAGGCTCTTTCATACAAGTGTGGTTAAAATCAAGATATTGATGGCTTACTGGGAAACAATTGTACTTGTCTATAAACAAAAAGACAATTACAACTGCTTTGCAATGACCTATCAATATGTTTGAGAAATTAGTCAGCAAAACCCCTAACAAACTGTTCATGAAGCCATTAATAAATAATTTAGTTCTAATTGTTTCCATTAAGATTTTTGCATTCTGATAAACAGGAAAATTGGTTTTATTACTCAATGAAAACAAGTTTGAGAGAGCAGCTATTTCGCATGGTTTCACATGAAATATTCCCATGATAAATATATATTTTTAATGTAAACTCTTAACATTTACGCATCAGACTGTTAAATTATGAGACATGAAAGGTGTATTCATTAATTTCATGGAAGAATGAAACTAAAAATCTAATCATGCTAAAGTATAATCCACTTTGCGTGTTCATATAGTGACATTAGGTTTTTAATTTCATTTCTTGATGAAATTAACAAATACTTGAATCATTAGGAAACCTCAGTTAACATTGTTAAAGTTCATTACTTCGTTAATGTTGTCGAACTATTACAGGTCCATTTCCTTAATCTGTTTAAACCCTTCTCCAGCTGTTCACCACATCTTTCTGCTTTACATTTATCTTTAGCAGTCAAAATAGACTAAGATCAGCCTACACGGATGTGCAAACTGATCTTAGCCTGTTAAATTTCCTCTAATAATAGCATCGTCTCTAATAGTAGCATCCCAGCATTTTTTTCTAAGAAAACCAACTTCAAATGCCTAAATCTTAGGAAATGTTTTAGACTTCTTCTCTAATTTGAGATGAATTTCCTCTAAACAAAATTCACCTCAAATTAAAGGGGAAAAAGGGTGTAAAAGACATTAATTTTAAATCAGAATATGCAAACTTAATAAAAACTCCCTGATCATGTTATGTGTAGTTCCTTGGAGCATCTATAAGAAAGAATATGTTTTTTGGTTGTTTGTTTGAATGGGGTTTTACGCCGCCTTCAACAATCTTTCAGCAAAATTGTGGTGGCTGCAGCACCTAACAATAGATTCCTGGTATTTCTCAAACCAGTACTAATATCACATCCTATCCTAGCCTCCAGCTGCTATCCCACATAGGTCTACAAGTATCAACCCATTGGTGAGAGTCAAACAGCCGGAAGGAATGACTGCCATCATCTGGGATCGAACCGTGGACCTCTAGAATGACAGTCTGACACGTGGGAAATACGGTATACTGCCTCCTATCTGCTTAATTAATGCCGGAGAAAATTTTAGCCATAATGGTAGAAATACCTCAAAATTGGCAATTTGTTAAATTCAGCAGCATAAAGATTAAGCATAACCATCAGCCCTAGGTTCAGGCTGACAAAACAGCGCAAAGCATTTGAAAACTATACCTTGCTTTGCATGTGCACTTGTATGCAAAGCCAGGTAAAATTTGCAAACAGTCATCCCTAATACAGAGCAGGAGTGTTCAATATTTAATCAAGATAAATCAAGCTATTTGGTTTTTTAGGGTTTCTACAGTTTAAAAGAACATCTTGAAATAGATAAAGCGAATGATTTTGTAATGAACTGAACAAGTGTATGGAGAGAGTGTTGTGTGAACTTAAAGGGAGGTAATCCAATATGGCTTAATTTTGTTTAAGACCAACAAAATTTATGCATTACCTCCATTTATGATATAAACACACTTTTCTGTTTATTTGTCTTTGTGGACCCATCAGACACTTAAAAATCCAAACAAGCAAATAAAATTGTAGAATAATTTTATCTATTTGAATTAAATGTTTATCGTCTTGAACGATTATGAAATGTTTTCTGAAGATTTCGGAGCATTTTTAATCAATTTGAGAGAGTGTTTAGAATGAATAAGTAGAGCGCTGAGTGAGCAATTTAGAATGGTTTTGATTGGAATTAGTGTCAATTTCAGGATGTTTTTATCTGTAAGAGTTTCTATCAGTTGATGGATAAAATGTAACATTATGCATACCTTAAAATGCTCTGTAAATTTCAAAAAGTGATCATCAAGATCTTCTACTGCTGCACCTTCATCATTGGTCAAATTTGTTCCCGGATCTTTGTTTTTATGATCTGACTGGGTGGATTTTAAAGATGCTGTAATATCACTTGATTTATCTAACAACTTTTCTGTTTGGTCGTTTTTCTGTAAAGTTGTTTCTGATTGGTCATTGTCTACAGTTCCACCATCACAATTATCAACAACATTTCCACTGTCATTGGATTTCTTTGTTTTACAGGATTTTTCATCAGTCCTGAATAACAGCTGAAAGAGTGAAAAAGTAAGTTTAACCCTTGTCATGCCAAATATAAACCTTAACAAAACCAAAAAAATATTGAAGTCCTGAACACAATGGATACTCTTATTTTGAGCCAGTATTAATTTTGAAAATACAATCTTCAAACTTTTCTGGTTTAAAAAGGAAAACCAGGTATTAAAGACTAAGATCAGGCTGCACATTTGCATTTTCCCCAAACTAGCAATCCTAAAACAACAAGATGTGTTTGTGAAACACAAATGCCCCCGGAACGGCTTTTTTTTTTCAAAGTTTGACCTTGACAGATGACCTTGACCTTGTCACATGACCTTGACTTTGGTACCAGCGGATGCGGATCATTGAGATCTATCATCATGCCAAATATTAGCTTTGTATCTTGAATAGGCTTGAAGATATTGGCAAGGTTAAGTTTTCGGGTTAAGTTTTCGGACAGACGGACAGACAGACGGACAGACAGACAGACAGACGGACACGAGTAAAACAATATGCCCCCGATCTCTTGATACGGGGGCATAAAAATATTTACATAATGAATTACCATGATTCATATCATACATAAATGGATATGAAATCTATTTTTACTCTTTTTTCAAAAATATCTCATAATTTATACTAGATCAGCCATTAGATATTGGCTTGACATCCTTTCTTACTTTACAGTAATTAAACTTTATTCTATTGACTTTAAATCTTGCCTTTTGTTATGCTGAACTCGGAATATTCCTGCTTTGACAGGAGGTATAGACTAAGATCAGCCTGCACATATGTGCAGTCTGTTGTTAATTCATACCACCTGAATTTCATTTTTAAACTTGAAAGGTCCAAAACAATGCATTTCCAAAATCAATACTATGATTACCTTTTTCACAAAAACCTTAGTAAACAGGCCCCTGGTCATAGGGTATATTTCAATTTCAAGGTTAGAAATGAATTTTCATTTAGATACGATGGGCATTTTTGAAATCTCTAGACAATTTGGGTGAGGAGAGGAAGATCTTTTACAAGCAATTTGTTTTAGTTGCCATGAAAACCTTAGTCCCTAAAATATCCAATTTTGTAGTATACTATTCAAAATTTGCTAAGAATCACTTTTTCTTTTAAGGATATTTTGCTGTTAAAATATTGACCCCATTTTTTTCTTTTACACGAAGAAGGGTAAATCTTGGTCAAGATGAGGTGAATAGGGGGATTGGCATACCTATTTCTGGTTTTCTCAAAGGCATGTTGCTAATGCCCTAGGTATGTCCCAGAGTATTTTTTCCTGAATGTTGAATCCGTTTATTACGACTGGTAATGTTAGGCATTTACATGCCGGCAGTTGAGAATGCTCAACAAATGAGGTTCAAGACTGATTATGGTGGTTCAGGCACAGTGACAATTTGACAATGCAACAACATTACATAATGACTTCCAGAACTCTACTGGTGTTCGAGTAAGTACCCATGCCATCAGAAATCGGTTGCATGATGCTGGCCTGAGGTCAAGACAGCCCGCAGTCTGTATTCCATTGACCCGATTTCACTTGCAAATGCGTTTAGCAAGGGCTCATGTGAACTCGACCCAAAATGACTGGGCCCCGTTCTTTTTAGTGACGAGTACAGGTTTTTTGTGTGGACTTTATACCAATACATGTCAGAGGGTCTGGAGGATCCTTCTCATTTCAATAGGGTTCATCCTTTTGACCTGGCCAACATCCTGACCAAGTTTCATGAAGATTGGGCCATATTTGTGACCTCTAGAGCAAAATCAAGAAAATTATCATAAAGGCCCCTTTTCCCTAAATATGGTATGGATCCTTCCCATTTTCATTAGGATTAATCCTAGTGACCTGGCAAACATTCTGACCAAGTTTCATGAAGATTGGGCCATTTTCCGGCCTCAAGAGTGTAAACAAGAATATTGTCAATAAGGCCCCTTTTCCTGTGATATGGCATGAATCCTTTCAATTTTCAATAGGGTTCATCCTTGTGACCTGGCCAACATTCTGACTAACTTTCATGAAGATTGGGCCATATTTGTGGCCTCTTGAATGTAAACAAGAAAATTGTCAATAAGTCTCCTTTTCCCTTGATTTGCATGGATCCTTCCCATTTTCAAAAGGTTTCATCCTTGTGACCTGACCAGCATTCTGACCACGTTTCATTAATATTGAATCATATTTGTGGCCTCTATAGTGTAAACACTTAAATTGTTGACGCTGGACGATTAACAAGGCACGACACACAACAGACGACGAACATTCAATGATCACAAAAGCTCACCTTGAGCACTATGTGCTCAGGTGAGCTAAAAACCAAGTTTCATGAAGTTTGGACCAAAAAATTAGCTTGCCTCTAGATCCCAATATTAGAATAGTAATGATTAAGACCCCTTTTCCCTTGATATGGCATGGATCCTTGTGACCTGGCCAACATCCTGACCAAGTTTCATGAACAAGAAAATTATCATTAAGGACCCTTTTCCTGTGATATGGCATGGATCCTTCCCATTTTCATTAGGGTTCATCCTTGTGACCTGGGGATCATTCTGACCAAGTTTCATGAAATCCAGGCCATATTTGTGGCCCTTAGAGCGTAAACAAGAAATTTGTCAAAAAGCCCCTTTTCCCGTGATATGGCATGAATCCTTTCAATTTTCAATAGGGCTCATCCTTGTAACCTGACCAACATTCTGACCAAGTTATGAAGATTGGGCCATATTCGTGGCCTCTAGAGTGTAAACAAGAAAATTGTCAATAAGGCTCCTTTTCCCTTGATTTTGCATGGATCCTTCCCATTTTCAACAGGGAACATCCTTGTGACCTGACCAACATTCTTACCAAGTTTCATGAAGATTTGATCAATATTGTGGCCTCTAGAGTGTAAACACTTTACGCGGAACGAGGCACGACACATGACAGACGACGGACATTCAATGATCACAAAAGCTCACCTTCAGCATGATGTGCTCATGTGAGCTAAAAAGGGGTCAATTTGCACAATGTAAGATCAGGAGGCTTATATGCAGTATGCATAGGCATTATCAGGCTGTAGTCAAAGCCCAGGGACATCACACACATTGTAGTTTACAGAATTTTTTTAATTTTGGACAAACCAAATTTCTTAATTTTCATGATAATATAGAAATTGTTGATTTTTGACCCTCATGTCCTTTGGGCAAGCCTTTCTCTTAAATTAACAACCAAACAATCAGTCTTTTAAAAGATCTGAAAACTCCTCCTCCATTAGATCTATCCACCTGTGAAGTTTCATGATTCTAGCTTGCATACTTTTTGCAATACATTCTGTACAAAAAACGGTCTACAGATCGACCAACTGCCAAGTGCAAAGCAATATACCCCCTCTTCTTTGAAGGGGGGGATAATTATAACTGATATACAACAGAAGACAAATAGTTCGAAAGAATGAGTGCCATCATCAGAAATCAGACCCGGGACCATTTGAATGATTTTCAAAAGCACTACCACTGCGCTATGACAGCAGGTTTGTGCTGAAAAAGAGCAAAGAACGAAAGCAAATCAATCTCACCTGCCTGTGTTTGTATAATTTTGTATCTGGTGTATATAGAAAAGGGTCATGCATGGGCATTCCTACAAGAAACCCTCGATTGTCACAAGCTACAGCAAATCCTACCCAGTTGGACACAGCAACTCCCTAAAACACAAAATATTGGTGGAGACTAAATAGAGGATATTGAATGAGTGGTCATGGAATACTGAATTTATTTAACGAGTCATCCATAAACAGATAAAAACAAGGCTAGGCTGAGTTTTTATCTTTTTTAGATGATGAGTTCAATAAATTCTGTATTTCATGAGCACAAATTTGATATTCTATTTAAAATATGACCTGAATTTTTGCGAAAAATTAAAATGGAAAAATTCTTGAAATTCAATATTTCAACTTTCGGCTTAACTTATAACACCGTTAAAAATTGACAATACAATATATACATTTTAATTCACTTCCGCGACATAGGTAATATTATAAAATCTCATAACAACAGCTTGTATAAAGCAGCTTCATGCAAACAAATGAACTACAGCTTCTGTAGTCATTATGTTCTGTCCAGATTTCAGGATGACAAATCGTTGCAACTGTTTGAAAATAATATCCCTCTTTGTACACAAGTTCACATGAAAAGCAGGGAAGAGTTTGCAAAGTTTGCACTGTACTGTCATTCTGAAAGCAGGATAGATTACCATCTGTACAAACCAAATTACCAGAATATTACATTAGATTTTCCTTTTAAATCTTAGAATCACATTATATAACCATGTGTGTAAGTTTTTAAGGTACTGGACCCGTAATAGTTCTGCAACGTTTCAGAGGTAATGAACTTTAACAATGTTAACCGAGGTTTCCTAATGATTTTCATTAAGAAACCTTCGTCAACATTGTGAAAGTTCATGAGATCTGAAATGTTGTGGAACTTTTACGGGTCAACTACCTTTATGAAGAGTTTATAGAATGCTTACTGCCAATTCACCCAGTAAATTTCCAGGTCTGATTTGACCTTTGACATGGAACTTTTACTCTTAACTTTGAAAGAAATGAAAGAAGATGAATTGAACAAATTCTTTGTTCCATTCTTTCTGTAGGAATGATCTATACTACAAAAGATCAATTTTTTCTCTATTTTTTAGGAAAACTAGATGCCCTTTGCTGGAAATTTTGCTGAATATTTCATGGCTGGCCTCCTAGATCTTAATCTAGGTTTATAGAGAATATTTTCCTATTAAAAATCTTGTTTTTGAGATATGTATCGAAATGTCCAGTAACTTACAATCCAATAATTAGTCAACTCTCTCCCATAGCTTGGATATGCATATTGAAAACATGACGTCACTCTGGCTATTATGTCACTTTATGCATTTTGGAATGTTGTAAACGGTTGAACATTTATGTTTTGACTTGTGTTAAATTGAGCCTATGCAGGCTAGTAACTTATTCATTTTATGATATTTTTACATACACTATGTATATCTTGTATATATTTCAAGGGATTACATAGGTAAGTACAAAGAAATGGATTTTAATCAGAACCCTTCCATATCCATTAAGGTAGTGGACCCATAATAGTTTCACAACACTTTGGAAGTCATGGTTTTCACAATGTCAATCAAGCTTTCCTTATGAAAATCATAAAGAAACCTTGGTTAACACTGTAAAGTTCATTACTGCCGAACATTTGCGTATCTTATATGGGTACACTACCTTAAATTTTTGAGTTCTTTCAATCAAATTTTTATAAACATTTGTTAGGAACAAAGTGAAGTCAGAAGCCTAGGCTTAGAAAGAATATAAATAATATAAAATATTACACCAGCCTAGGATTTTCCTAGCTCTTTCTTCAGAAATCTAATTATGTGAATGAAGGAAGGAATCTCTGATTATACAGCCCTGCCTTTAGAATCACAAAACAGTGCAAACAGTTTGCCAACTATACCCCGCTTTGCATGTGCACTTGCATGCAATGCCAGGTATAATTTGCAAACTGTTTGCACTGTTTTGTCATCCTGAAAGCAAGGCAGAGGAATCTTCCATGTAACAGGTATGGCTGCTAAAGAAAAATGTGTAAGATGAACTGCACATGTATTTATGAAGTGCTCTTTTTCCACCAAGACATTTGTTGGGTTCAACACTAACAATATCTTGGGATCCTAGGACAGGTTTCTTCAGTTCAAAGCAAGGGATTCCATAAGGATTCTTCTAGGTGTTCTATCAATTGGAATCTTTTTTCTTTTCAAGCCAAGTTTTTAACTCCACTTTGTTCCTTACATTTGTAAGGAACAAAGGAAGTTAAAATCCTTGGCTTGCTAATATACTAGAATTTATCTTATAACTATACAAATATCAATGTGATAACATCCCATATGATATTTTTTATGATACCACATGGATATTTTTAGAACAAGACATAACACAATTATTTTTTAGAAACTAGCATTTCTGTTATAAACATCGACGAAAACAAGGCAAATAGAGGTTATAAGATAAATATAATGCATACTTAGTGTGTTGTAAGAGAAAAAACACCAACTAGGTTGTGGGAATTGATAACTGTCTCGGCTCTTATCAATTCCCCAAACCTCGTTAGATATTTTTTTCAAACAAAACACTAAGTATGTATCATATATATATCACAAAGCTATGTATTTCCTTGCTCTGTTTTTAGAAATCTACCTATCAAAATGAATGAAGTGATCCCTAATTATCAAGAGGGACCCTCAAAGTTCCTAAGGGACCACATCGAAAAACAGTAAGTGTCGACCCCTACTTTCAGAAATGAATAAACTACAAAGGTGAAATTCAACCTACCCAGACACATGCTGGTTGAGACGCAAAAAATAAAGAGCAAGCTTCATTACGTCTCTGTTGGTTCATGGTAGCGTACGCTAGACAACCAGCCTCAAGGTATCTACTCCTATTGGTTGATATCCTGAAAACAACATCATTCAGATTTCAATTGTTTGTATGACATTTCAACCCTTATCATGCAGTACATAAAAATCATGAATGAATTACAATCATGGCAATGAAAGCGCTTGTGGTGCCAGTTGTGAGAATTTTTTTTGTGGAAATTCAAATTTTATACTCTGGTTTAGAAAGGACAAGAGATGTTTTTAGAAATATTCTAGGTTCAGCATGACAAGCGTTATTTTTTTTGTTGTTGTTTTATTTTTTTATATGAATCAAACTTCAGTCAGAACTTATGTTATCTTTAAGATTCAAGATCAAGCTCCATTAACCATTCTTAGGGTAAAAACTGATAGTGCAAAACAAAACAAGGCCTAAAGGTGCAAGATAATGAAAATTTCTATATAAAAAAAGTAAAAAAGGGAGACAATTTTCACAAAATGTACCTAGAGTTATCCCTTGATAGTATAGGTTGCTCTTTTGATGGCAAACATTTGTGCCAAGATTCAAGTGAATGCCTTCAATACCAGAGATATCTCAAAATGTCAAAGTTTTCCCATGACAAAGACAACACCAAGGCTATAGCAATACATTGGGTTTTCTCCAAAAACAGCCAAGCTAAAAATGTAAAGATTTGTTATGGAACTACTTTTAGAAGCTATGAACTTGCAATCTGGAAATTGTCCAGTAAAGATGATTCAATTAAGAAACTAAAAGATAGATTTTTCTATGAATAACATCTCTAGAATAAAATTGCCTTCTGAGCCTCAAATTTTCAATACGAAATACTTACGCATAATTATCGTCAGATCCCAAAAATATCCCAGGATGCCACATTGACGATGCAGAACAAGTAGCCATGAACACCCCGCTGTCTTGAAATATGGGAAAATTTGTATTATTTAGATTCCATATATATGTCTCGAAGTTTTCACATCCTGTCACTATTAAGTCTTCTAAACAAGTAAGCCAACACACAGTTCGCACTAATTTTCCATGCGCTTGAAAAGATTTAAAAGGTAGAATGCACCTCCCATCTGTTGTGTCAGATTTCATGAGCAGGGGTTTTGTTTTACATTCCAAATCAAACAGGCACACTTTTCCTGAAACAGAAATTGAGAGGATCAGGGGCGTAGAAATACAGATTTTCTCTACCAGTCCCTGGCCAAGTAAAAACCGATTTCTTACTTGTCCAGGATCAAAATAAACTTGTCCACGAAAAAGTTGGTAGATAAATATTGAGAACATATTGATTTTAATGAAGAAAATGCTGTAACCCAGCATTTTCTTCATTAAAATCAATGTTTTCTTCCCTTTTTTTTACAAACAAAAGGATGACTTTTCTCCTAGATCATTTAGTACTGTATCAAGATTTGCTCTGGTATCTACTTGTCCACGGACAAGTGGCCTAGAAAAATGTACTTGCCCACAAGTAGAAAAGCCCGTGCCGGACAAGTTGGGCATGGGAATTCCACACCCCTGCAGGATAGATGTTAATCCTTGTCTTGCTAGATAACAAGAGGCCCCTTAGGGCCTAGGAATGCTCTACTGACTCTTTGAAAAGGCTATGTCTTGATAATGCTATTCAAGATATAACAAGAAAAAAATTCATGAAAATATATCCATAATTTAGAGGATAAATGTTAACCCTTGTTGTGCTAGATAACAAGAGGCCCCTTAGGGCCTGAGACTGCTCTACTGACTCTTTGAAGAGCCTTTGTCTTGATATTGCTATTCAAGATATAACAAGAAAAAAGTTTCATGAAAACATATCCATAATTGAAGGAGGAGTTGTGTTTATAAGGAAATTTACTTAAAGGCTCCCTTTTCTCATGACACCACATAATTGCACCCAACGGTAAAGTTGTGGCCATGGTAGTATGAAAAATATTTTGTATAAGTTTATTGACAATCCATCCATAAATAAAGAAGTAGTTTCAGAAAAAAACAAGATGTGTTTGTGAAACACGAATGCCCCCGGAACGGCATTTTTTTCAAAGTTTGACCTTGACAGATGACCTTGTCACATGACCTTGACTTTGATACCAGCGGATGCGGATCATTGAGATCTATCATCATGCCAAATATTAGCTTTGTATCTTGAATAGGCTTGAAGATATTGGCAAGGTTAAGTTTTCGGGTTAAGTTTTCGGACAGACGGACAGACAGACGGACAGACAGACAGACAGACGGACGGACAGACAGACAGACAGACAGACAGACAGACAGACAGACGGACACGAGTAAAACAATATGCCCCCGATCTCTCGATACGGGGGCATAAAAAGACTTTTTTT
Organism: Fragum whitleyi; assembly: GCA_948146395.1. Classification (NCBI taxonomy): domain Eukaryota; kingdom Metazoa; phylum Mollusca; class Bivalvia; order Cardiida; family Cardiidae; genus Fragum; species Fragum whitleyi. The sequence continues at coordinate 8,581,592 of OX411556.1, forward strand.
TATATTGCACCATAAGGGGCCTTTTGTGGTGACTCGACAGCCTGAAACACCCAAGTTATCTACCTGTTCAGGATTAGAAGAAGGAATCTGAAAGAGCTTGTCCTAAGCATCAATCCTGTTAATTTTTTTTGAATACTAAGTGAATTATCCATTTACTTTCATGTAAAAATGAAGCAGGTGTGAAGACGATACATAAAGGCTCCTTTTACCATGACACAGCATATAACTAGACAGCTACAAATGCACATAGTCACTAGAAATTAAATATTCTGTGAAAGTTACACAAGAATGTATCCATTAATAAAAGAGGAATTTTGTTAACACTGAAATTTTTGTTAAGGCTCCCTTTTCAATTACGCAGTATGAAATCACTAGACCACATCACATGCACATTGTCACATGATGTTGAATTCTAAGTGAATTTTTTCTTATCTTTCATGTACAAATGAAGGGGTTGTGTTAACAAAGAACACAAATAAGGGCCTGCTTTATTATTAGGCGGCAAATAACTAAAAAGCCAGATTGCGCTAAGTCACTGGAAATGGAATATTCTGTGAAAGTTTCACATGAATGTATCCATAAATGAAGAGGAGTTTTGTGAACAAGAAAGTTTACATTGAGGTCCCTTTTCTATGATTTTCTTGGGATGCTCAATTGACCAGAAAAAATTTAAAAGGGAGCAATCCTTGTGATGATACAATCATTCTGAGCATGTTTGAAGTCAATTGGATGAAAACTGTGGACTTTCGAGCATTAAAGAGGATTGTCTAATTAAATTTCATTTTGCCCTTCTTCCTGTGATACTTGACAGATCAGGCATATTATGAAAAGGAAGCATCATTATATAGGTGCAATCATTCTGTGCAAGTTTTAAGAAAATTAGATGAAAACTTTGGAAATTAGAGCATTAACAAGGATTTTCTAATTAACCCTTTCCTGTTTTACAAAATTTTGGACCTGTCCAAATTCAAAGGTTTTGAAGACGAGAATTTATAGTGGATTTAATTTGAAAAATAACCATTCTGTAGGGTAGAAAATAGTGTGAAAAAAGAAGAAATTGCTTGTCAGAAGCAATTTCTTCTTTTTTCACAATGATTTCTCAATCATGAAATCATAGGCAAGAAAAAAGCAGGGATTAAACATGCCCCTTTTCCTGTGACACTTAATGGATTTGGCCCATTTTCGAAGGGATCTGTAATAGTGATATTACAATCACTCTAAGCAAATTTGAAGTCAATTACCAGAAAACGGTGGACTTTAGAGCGTTAACTAGGATATTCTAATAAATTGAAATAGGCTCCTATTCCCATGATGCTTGACAGATCTCACCATTTTGGAAAGGAACAATCCTGAGATGGTCTTATCAGTCTGACCAAGTTTGAAGACAATCGAATAAATACTGTTGACTTGAGAGCATTTACAAGGATTTTCCAATAAATCTTTTTAATTATATTCATTTGGCCCCTTTTGCCATGATGCTTGACCGATCAGACCCATATGAAAGGAACTGTTCTTGTGATAGTACAATCATTCTGAGCAAGTTTGAAGTCAATTGGATAAAAACTGTGGACTTTAGAGCGTTAAAGAAGATTTTCTTATTCAATCATAATAAGGCTCCTATTCCCATGACGCTTGAAAGAATCTGACCCATTATCAAAAGTAACTATCCTTGTGATGGTCCAATTAATTTGACCAAGTTTAAAGACAATCAGATAACTAGAAAGCCATGAATAGCTTGAGTCGCTCCACAGGCTTGAATTTCTCGTAATAGCAAATCTAAGTTTTGACTAGATTTTGAGATATTTTGGGTTCTACTGTTGTTGAAATGATTTTCAAAGTTTCCACAATATTACATAAAGAGAAATGACCTCCACCCATAAAATACATATTTATCATCTAATCACAATAAGTTTTGGCTGAATGATAATGGGTCACCCAAGAATCATACCAATGAAGTTTGATTGATATCCATCAGTAACATTCTCAAAAATGATTCTCAAAGTTTCCACTATATAACAAGTAGAGAAATGATCTCTGCCCATAAAATACACATTTTTCAACCACACTGAAGGATCATTCCAGTAAAATTTGGTTGATATCCATCAGTTATATTCAGAGAAAATGATTTTCAAAGATTCCACTATAAAACATATAGAGAAATGACCTCTGCCCATAAAATACATATTTTTCATCCAATCACAATAATTTTTGGCAGACTGATAAAGGGTCACTAAGGAATCATTCCAGTGAAATTTGGTTGATATTCATCAATTATATTCTGAGAAAATGATTTTCAAAGTTTCCACTATATAATATTTAAGAAATGACCTCCACCAATTAAATACATATTTTCCATCCAATCACAATAATTTTTGGCAGACTGATTAAGGGTCCCCAAGGAATCATTCCAGTGAAATTTGGTTGATATTCATCTGTTATAATCTTAGAAAATGATTTTCAAAGTTTCCACTCTATAACATATAGAGAAATGACCTCCGCCCATAAAATACATATTTTTCATCAGATCACAATAATTTTTGGTAGACTGATAAAGGGTCACCCAAGGATCATTCATGTAAAATTTAACTAGTATCCATCTATTATATTCTGAGAAAACTCACTTTTTACCATATTTGGAAATTAGCCACGCCCCTTAAATCCATGTTTTTCATTGGATCCAAATTTCTTGAACAACTTTGAAAGAGGGTCACCCAAGGATCATTCCTGTGAAGTTTGGTTGAAATTCATCCAGTAGTTTCTGGGGAGAAGATTTTTAAAGAAAAAAGTTTACGAGGTACATGTCAATAGAGTTGGCATACAGTCATTGTAAGCCATTCCAATCAGACCAAGAAGTATGTAAAGTGTGTTGTCCGTGGTCTAGTTGTAGAGTGTCGGCCTATTGACCCAAAGGTCCAGAGTTCCCAGGAGCGGCATTTGATCTTGGTTTTCATTGGTCCACACATTCAGCGAGAGTACTGGTGAATTTTCCGGGAAGCAGAATCAAGGGGGTTAATCTAAGTTGTAAGAACTTGTTTCCCAATCAATGTAAAATGAATAGGTTTAAATAAGTATGTAAAGTTTCATTTTTGCTAAATATGTAATATATATTCAATGAAATCATGATCCTTCAAGGCTAATTAACCTATTTGCTATATCATTAGATATTAGATAGAGAGTATGGTAATATGAGGACTCTAAGTTTTTTATGTTATACTAAATATTAGCATTTTTTTTTAAATTTTAGAGTGATCAAACAGTCACAAATATCAGTGACAATAAAAACATCGCTAAACAAATCTCAGCAACAGTATACCATCAGAATATCCAGCCAATATTTTTCTGTTTCTGTCTGCCTCTTGCCAATCCATACACATACAGCAGACATTTATGTCGTCTATACAATGGTGTGCGTAAAGTGTCATCACAGGATTTGTCTTATATACTCGTATCTCGGAGTTCTCAGGGTTAGGTAAAACTGGAAGACTGAAAACAAACAATGATATGTTCATAAAACATTAAACGAGGGTTCAGTGCAAGACTGTACTAAGTGTATATGCATTGTATATACACTTAGTACAGTCTTGCACTGAACCCCCAATTTAGCCCGCAACCCTCCTTCCCCAAATAAGAACAGGTTGATCAGGTATCCTGATATGGGGCTATGCTTCAGACGAGCCTATTTATTACATTTGACCTTCACCTTAGAACTATCCTAAAATTTCTTTCAAAAAGCACATCATCCCATGATGGAGCATAATTGAGTCATGTTACTTTGACATCCATCCATTAATAATTCAATTCAAGTTGTGTTCATCAAACTTCATGCATTCTGATTTCATTACTCAAGGAAAACAACTTTGATTGCGTAGCTTTTTTGTAACCTTCCGCGAAAAGTAGCTCAATAAACAATTCAGGGTAAATCTTTACGTCTTTGCTTCAAGAAATTAAATTATAAGATATGAAGAGGCTTTTTGCTAATTTCATAGAGGTATGAAACTAAAAACCTAATCACTCTCATGTATGAATCCGCTTCGCGTATTCATACAGTGTGATTAGGTTTTACTTTCATACCCCCATGAAATCAACTAATTCTCTCTTCATCTCTTCAATGTAGGATGAATTGTCCAAACAAAATTGGATGAAAGTACAGACTAAGGGACAAACAGACTAACTCATATTCATCAAGTCATCATTATGACAACTATGTCTCTCTCACTGCAAGTGGGCTGGACAAAAATAATGTAACTATAGCCTAAATAAAGCTGAAATTACAACATTTTGCTCCAAACATCAATTCCAACTTATTATCAAAAGTACCGGTGAATATTCCAGGAAGCAGACTAGTTCTCGCCAACTGACCATTTTCACCGTAAAGATGCAATATTCATTTCAAAGAAATTATTTTCTGAATAGCATAAGTTGTTGTCTACATAACTTATAATTTAGAAGGGTTTACTTTCTGTCTATACTGTGATCAGGGGTGGTTGGCGAGAACTGGTACTTGGCGAGAATTGGTCTCTAACCAGTAAGTTTAACCCTTTGCTGTTTAATCTCTGCTTTTTACGTGCCTGTGATTTTATGATTGAGAAAAAATTGTGAAAAAAGAAGAAATTGCTTCTGACAAGCAATTTCTTCTTTTCCTCACTATTTTCTACCCTACAGAAAGGCTATTTTTCAAATTAATTCCACTTTAAATTCTCATCTGCAAAACCTTTGAATTTGGACAGGTCCAAAATTTTGTAAAACAGGAAAGGGTTAAAGAAATTATTTTCTGAATAGCAGAAGTTGTTGTCTACATAACTTGTAATTTAGAAGGATTTACTTTCTGTCTTTACTGTGATCAGGGGTGGTTGGCGAGAACTGGTACTTGGTAAGAATTGGTCTCTAACTAGTAAGTTTAAACCATTATCAAAAGTAATACCTGAAGACCCTTATAGTACCATCAGTAAAAGAAGCAGCTAATAATCCAAGTCTTGTGTACCTATCATCTTCACCCTGAAATATACCAACATTATTCTATTAACCCTTGTCAATCTGAACTTGGAATTTTCTGCTTTGGCAAAGGTACATGTATAGACAAATATAAGCCTGCAAATATGTGCAACCGGATCTTAGTCTTTATTGCTTGATTTTCCTTTTTAAAGGCATAGGGGAACAATTAATTTTGTCGACAGATTTTTTTGTTACTTTGAATATTTGTTTTAATAAAATGTTATAGTCCGTTTGACTTCTATATGGACCAACCTTTTCATCAATTACATAGAGTTGTGCTTAAATGAAGGAGTTCTATTTGGTAAAATATTATTTTCAGCTTAATACCATTCCAAAAAATATTTTTTGGAAACAAAATGATTTTGTCTATATAGTTAATGATAATATTTTCGCATTTTCTGCTCTTAAACATGAGGGGCGGTGACGACTGTTCAGTTATAAGATCATGTTAACAAATAGTAAAAACACATGGTTTTTTAAAATACATTTGACAGAAGAAATGTCCATTATTCCATATATGGAAAAGCTATATAGCATATCGACGGTCAGGACATCTTTAACTTAAATATCCCGTGATTTGTACCGTTATTACTCGCCTGCTTATCTAGATTTCCTCATGAAAATCCCAACAACTTTGTAAAATAATCCTTTTTGATTGGTTTAAAAAAGGGAATATGAGGTTCATATCAGAATGGATAAAAACTATTATCAATTATCTTGTCAAACAGTTTTTTTTTACAAATACAGAAAACACTCAGATTTGATATCCCAAGGAAGTAAAAAATCTACCAAATCAATTTTACATAAATAATCTTTTTTATACCAAAACGACTTGCCAAATTTCATACACTTTTGACTCAGCCCCTATGCAAATCAGAGCTTTTTTTGGATAGACCATACGCTGTTCCGTTTATAACAGATACGAGTAGGTATAAAGGGCAGAAAAATAACATGTAGAAGGACGGACAAAATCATTATTACACCTTCCAAAATTTTGAAAAACAAAATTCTTCATGGTATTCAAAGGAAAATATGATATGACAAGAAAAAATACGCTTCATTAATTCGATTCTGAGATTTTCGGCAAAATGTTGGTCCATATAGAAGTAAACAGACTATAATGCAAAAATATGCAAAAAAAATCAGGGGTTTCCTTATCCGAAATTGACCCCGGAAAAATGCATTCTACATAATGTTTCACTGATTTTCCTGAGATTTTGTAGATCCATGTTTAGTTTGCTTAATTGCCAATTTCTTCTTGGTTTAGGTTTCTTTTTAAATCAAATTTTTTAAAACATTAAAGGATGAAATTGAAGTACCATTGAGTACATTTTTGAAAGTATTGTATAAATTTTCTTCATGAACCTATGAGAAAAAACGTGAGCAGGCTTAGTATAAAAGACGTTTTTTTTTCTAAGAATTTCACATAAACATTTGTACTCGGCCTTAAAAATTAAAAAAAAAAAAATTTAGGAGGAGAAGATGTTTTAAGCTATTGTGGACGATGCATGACTCACATCTGACAACTGACATTGGATGATCACAATAGCTCACCTTGAGCACTTCGTGCTAAGGTGAGCTAAAAGCACTCTCTTCATCTCTTAAAAATGATATAAGTATTTGAAAGATTATTTTCTATCTTACTTACCTGTTCAGAGTTTGTTTTGTAATAGCCGTATGGACACCATTTTATTTCAGTAGCATGACCAAACTCATGTCCGACACAATACCATAACTTGGGTAACTTCTTGACTTCTCTGTAAATAGTTTACAAACAAGATACATGTGTATTGGTAAAGAGTTTGCAGATATAATTCAATTTAAATTTTGTCCATCAAGTTTTCTACATTCTGATTGGCTTAAAATTTTGTTTTATTACTCAATCAAAACAACTTTGAGTACGCAGCTACTTTGAAAGCTTCCACAAAAAGTCTTCAGTGCTGGGAAAAACAGCAGGTCTCTTTTATAAAGAAAGGAGTGATTGAGAGAAAGAATTGACAAAGGTAAAGTATAACACCCACTTTGTCTGATGCCAGAGAGCCATTATTTCATTGTTAAAATATTACCGCTGTGTGGGGAGTGAAATAGCCTTGTTGAATATTTTTGAAATTACACAGCTGTTATTGCACTAGTGAAATAAGTATGCAAATTAGCTAAGAATGTACATGAATGTTATATCTTAGTTGCAGAAATGATGTCATAATGGATTTGCTGACATCATTTCTCAAACAGTATCATGGGTTTCCCTGAATAACCTGAATTGATAAATATGGTACTTTTCTTGTTTTACCACAAAAATTCAGATCATATTATAAAATAGAATATCAAATATAGCTCATTCAATACCAATTTTATAAAACTTGTCATTTAAAACAGATAAGAACGAGGCTATATGACTCGTTTAAACAAGAGGGCCGTTGGCCCTGGGTCGCTCACCTGAGAAAAAAGCTTCATTACCTAGGTATTTCCATGCAACCACAGAACAATGAGATTTTCACTTATTCAATCAGATAACATTTGAAATAATCCCCCCCCCTGCTCCTCCCCTGGTCATTATTTATTTAAGCGTTTTTCATAAAAGGTCTGTGATCAGCTAATTTATGCCAGATATACAGCCTGAGTCTGAGACTTTTAAAGTTTTCTTTAATGAGTTGAATAATCCATGTCAAATATAAAGGCTGTAGGGATTCAAAATTCTCAACAAAACACTCCCCCAAGATGCTCTGCACCTGGTGAATCTACAGTCATGATTTTAGCTAATTCAATTAATGTCCATATGCTGATCATTCGTACCAATTTTCAAGTCTGTAGGACTCCTGGTTCATTAGAAGAAGTTTAAAGATTTCAAAAATGATCCAAAGTACTACCCCCTCCCCAAGACACTCAGCACCTGGTGACCCTACAGTCATGATTTTAGCTATTTTTATTAACCCTTTCCTGTTTTACAAAATTTTGGACCTGTCCAAATTCAAAGGTTTTGCAGACGAGAATTTGAAGTGGATTTAATTTGAAAAATAACCATTCAGTAGGGTAGAAAATGGTGTGGAAAAAGAAGAAATTGCTTGTCGGAAGCAATTTCTTCTTTTTTCACAATGTTTTCTCAATCATAAAATCGCAGGCACGTAAAAAGCAGGGATAAAACAGCAAAGGGTTAATGTCAATATATTGATCACCCATGACAATGTTAAAGTCTGTAGGGTTCCTGATCCAGGAGAAGAATAAGGTTAAAGAATTCAAAATTGATCCAAAGTACTACCCCCTCCCCCCTAATGCTCCCCATCTGGTGGCCCTTCATTCATGATTTTAGCTATTTTATTTAAGATCCATAAGCTTATCATCCATGCCAATATTGAAGTCTGTAGGGCTCCTGGTTCATTAGAAGATGAAGGTTAAAGTTACAAAATTTTCACAAAAGTACTACCCCCTCCCCCCTGGTGCTCCGCACCTGGTGGCATTACAGTCATGATTTAAGCTATTTTTATTAAGGTCTATGAGCTGATCCTCCATGCCAATTTTCAAGTCTGTAGGGCTTGTGGTTCAGAAGAAGAAGAAGGTTAAAGATTACAAAATTTTCACAAAAGCACTACCCTCTCCCCCCTGGTGCTCCACACCTGGTGAATCAACAGTCATGATTTTATCTATTTATATAAAGGTCCATATTCTGATCCTCCATGCCAATATTCAAATCTGTCAGGCTCCTGGTTCATTAGAAGATGAGGGTTAAAGATTACAAAATTTTCACAAAAGTACTACCCCCTCCCCCTGGTGCTCTGCACCTGGCAGCCTAACAGATATGATTTTAGCTATTTTTATTCAGGTCTATAAGCTGATCATCCATGCCAATTTTCAAGTCTGTAGGGCTCCTGGTTCAGAAGAAGAAGAAGATTAAAGATTACAAATTTTTCATAAAAGTACTACCCTCTCCCCCCTGGTGCTCCGCACCTGGTGAATCAACAGTCATGATTTTAGCTATTTATATAAAAGTCCATATGCTGATCATCCATGCCAATATTCAAATCTGTCAGGCTCTTTGTTCAGAAGAAAAAGAAGGTTAAAGATTACAAAATTTTCACAAAAGTACTACCCCCTCCCCCCTAGTGCTCCGCACCTGGCAGCCCAACAGATATGATTTTAGCTATTTTTATTAAAGCCTATAAGCTGATCATACATGCCAATTTTCAAGTCTGTAGGGCTCCTGGTTCTGAAGAAGAAGAAGCTTAAAGATTACAAAATTTACCCAAAGTACTACCCCCTCCCCCCTGGTGCTCCGCACCTGGTGGCCCAAATGATATGATTTTAGCTATTTTAATTCAGGTCTATGAACTGATCATCCATGCCAAGTTTTAAGTCTGTAGGACTACTGGTTGAGAAGAAGAAGAATTTTAAAGATTTTCTTGAAATTTCACTTTTGTTGCCATAGCAACCAGAGTTTTTCATGGATTTCAATTCTTTTAGCTATTTTTGAAGGGGACCACCTAAGCAACATTTCTGTAAAATTTGGTGTTAATTGGCCTAGTAGTTTAGGAGGAGATGTCGTTTAAAGAAATTGTTGACGGACGCCGGACGACGGACGACGACCGACGACCGACGACCGACGTCCGACGACCGACGGACGGACGCCGGACGAAAGGTGATCACAATAGCTCACATGAGCACTTCGTGCTCAGGTGAGCTAAAAATGCTGTATTCAATGACCACTCATTCAATATCCTTTAATTATCATTAGTTTCAATGCAAAACAGCCAAGCTAATTAAATGGAGGAGGATCGTTTGTTTCGGTAAATGAACTAGAACTGTCGCAGAGCGGACTAATACCCCCCACAAGCACTTTGTCAGAATGCAAGTGCTATTAGTGCAGGATGTGTTTGTTACAAATATTGATGTCAAATGCAGCATTTGCATGAAATTTCATGATTCTAGGTCGGTTGGTTTTTGAGTTAGAGTCCAGAAAAGAAAATTGAACAAAAATTGACTGTGACCTTGACCCTTGACTTATATGACCAAAAAACAACAGGGCACTTCCTTGGATAATAAGCAACATTTGCATAAAGTTTCATGGTTCTAGGTCACTTGGTTCTCCAGTTAGAGTCCGGAAACGAAAATTGAACAAAGACTGACTGGGACCTTGACCTTTGACATATGTGACCCCAAAACAATAGGGCACTTCCTTGGGTCATAAGGAACATTTGTATAAAGTTTCATGATTGTAGGCTACTTGGTTCTTGAGTTAGAGTCTGGAAAGAAAATTGAACAAAGGCTGACTGTGACCTTGACCTTTGTGACCCAAAAACAATAGGGCACTTTCTTCGGTCATAAGGAACATTTGTATAAAGTTTCATGATTGTAGGTCATTTGATTCTTGAGTTAGAGTCCGGAAACGAAAAGGTCTACGGACGGACGGACGGATTGACGGACGGATGGACAGATTGACAGACAGACAGAGATGGTGAAACCAATATACCCCCCTCTACTTCGTAGGTGGGGGTTATAATGATTTACCTAATTTAGTGAACAACACCTATTTTATCCATGAGTGGCTTGCCCATAAGTGAAAAAAAGCTTCTGTTGAAATGAAATGAAATATCAATCAATCTAACAAACAATTATTCTATTTCTTTAAAGCAAAATGGGACAAAATGTTCAAATTTTTGTACAAATTTTCTTGAAGAGTGCCATTTGACAGGTGATAGCTATGCTACTGTTTAGATAACATCAAAAAGGATAAAATGAACAAGATGTATTTGTGAAACACGGATACCCCCGTAACGGCATTTTTTTTCAAAGTTTGACCTTGACAGATGACCTTGACCTTGTCACATGACCTTGACTTTGGTACCAGCGGATGCGGATCATTGAGATCTATCATCATGCCAAATATTAGCTTTGTATCTTGAATAGGCTTGAAGATATTGGCAAGGTTAAGTTTTCGGACAGACGGACGGACAGACAGATTGACAGACAGACAGACGGACATGAGTAAAACAATATGCCCCCGATCTCTCGATACGGGGGCATAAAAAGTAGGGTATAATCTATTGGTAATGTTGGGCAATCAATTTCAAATCACTATCGATAAATGATTTTTAGTTGGAAAAGTAAATCAACTAATGATCAATTGTACAATCATTTTCTTAATACAGCGATGCCAGTACCATCTTGTGAAAGTATAGTTAAAACTGATGACCTAGAGACTCTTTCAGCAGATTTTTTCTACCAACTTCATGGCTCAGCGTGAAACAGTTGTAACTACCTATAATAATATAGGCAGTTACAATTGTTCCACACTGAGCTATCAAACTGATGTTAGTTTTGAGAACAATATATAATAGCTGTCATTTAAGTGTTAAGAACTGATCAATTGATTATGAAATTTCTTAGTCGATTATCACAATCTGAATCCAAAACCAACTGATTTTCCATTATAATCGATTAATCTTCCCATCACTATGTATGGGAAATTTCACTGGTTTGGCAGTGAGTTTATCAAATGATAATCTGCTGTTATTTTTTGATTATCTGACGACAAGCATAAAGAATTACCCTTTAACTAACAGAGGTCCACAATTCCATATCTGTATCACGCCTGGACCAGTCTGTTTAGAGGGAGAGAAGGGAGTTGACTTGTCTAGCTTTCCAACAATGGCTAAAAACTGGTCATCTTTACAGCGGACTGGCATGGGGCACCATGCTACCTTCCACACACATAACCCAGTATACATCATAGGGAAACCTGGAAATAAATAGAGGATACTCCTTTGTTTCTTGTAAAATTGATTGATATTTTAAGTGAACAACAAAAGCTATATTTTCATGAGTGAGTGACAATATAACTTTTGTTGTTCACTCAATCGAGGTACAATCGATCTAACTCGAAAAACAAATGATTATTTTTTTCTGCAATGAGACATAATGTGTAAATTTTAGAACTTTTTTCCGTAAAACGCATCATTTTGCAGTGAATGCTATGCAACTTTCTTGATGACGTTTTTTGGGCTCTGCTTATATGATGCCAGATAAATTTTTTGATAATTTCACTGGTTAGGCAGTGAGAATGTCAAATTGATAATCTACTATTATTCATTGATAAGCCATCGAAAAGCATTAAAGAAATGACAAATAATTCAATTTTAGTTGTGTGTATCAAGATATGTGCATTCTGATTGGCTGGTAAGCTTTAATTCCTGAATGAAAACAAGAACTGTCAATCTTGCTCGAGCGACCACGTCTTTAAAGAGACCATTTTTATCAAGCGACCGTTTTTGAAGTCCCCTTCTTTATTTCAAAATGTCTTAATAGGAGGACCATGATGGTCCTAGATCGCTAACCTGAGTCTCTTTGACACCTGGGACCTCACATTAATCAAATAGACAAATGTCAACAAGAAGATAAATTCTTCATAAGATTAATACCCTGGAATGTTTTCAGCCAAGAGCAAGAAGGATATGCCATTTCACTCTTTGATTCTATGAAAAAAAGGATGCACCTGGGTGGAGCCCAAATGTGACCCAATGGTCTTGATATAAACAAACTTGGTAAAGGTCCACTAGATGATGCTACATACTAAATATGAGAGCTGTCTGCCCTCTGGTTTCAGAGAAGAAGATTTTTGAAGATTTTCCAGTTTTCTCCCATCGTGCTCAGATGAGCTAAGGGATGTGCCAGGGTGGAGCCCAAATATGACCCCTGGGGCTTAATATGATCAAACTTGGTAGAGGCCCACTAGATGATGCTATATACCAAATATAAAAGCTGTGTGCCCTCTGGTTTCAGAGAAGAAGATTTTTGAAGATTTTCGTTTGTAACCCTTCGTGCCCCAAAGAGCATAAAGGGATGTGCCCGGGTGGAGCCCAATTATGACTTGATATGGACAAATTTGGTAAAGGCCCGCTAGGTGATGCTTCATACCAAATATGAAAGCTGTCTGTCATCTGATTTCTGAGAAGGTGATTTTTAAAGGTTTTCGCTCTATGATTCTATGTAAAAAGGGTTGTGCCCGGGTGGAGCCAAATATGACCCCAGGGTCTTGATATGAACAAACTTCGTAGAGGTCTACTAGATGATGCTACATACTAAATATGGAAGCTGTCTGCCATCTGGTTTCAGAGAAGAAGATTTTTCAAGATTTTCCTATTTTCACCCTTTTTGTTAAGGGTAAAGGGAGAGTTAAGGGTGGATTTCATTTATTTGAACAACTTTGGTAGAGCTTGACCCAAGGAACGTCCTTGCCAAGTTTCAGAAAGATTGGCCCACTGGTTGAGGAAAAGATGTTTTAAGAAATTGTGGACGACGCAAGACTGACGCTGGACGCCGGACATTGTATGATCACAATAGCTCACCTTTAGCACTTTGTCCTCAGGTGAGCTAAAAAGTAGGTATTGTTAATCTAAAAACTATTCAAAATGAACCCTATGTTGTATAATTAGAATCGAGACAATTCTATTGAATTTTAACAACATAGGATAATTGAGAATTTTGCAATTAAATACATTTTCAATCAAAATGTATGTTTCTTATTTGTTAACTTTAATGTGCATAAATGGCCATAACGGCCATTTTCTTTAATGACCACTCTTTGGTGGTCCTGTCAGTGATCGCTTACATCAAGTTTTACTGTATGCAGCCCTTTTTTTGCACAAAGTAATCCTACAAGAATTCTGTTTCATTATTGACAAATCTTTATATGTGCACCATCACGTGAAAAGGGGCCATCTGGGTAGTGTGTAAAGTGTCGACCCTAGTCAGACTGCGCGGATTGCGCAGACTGACTAGAGTCAAACTTTTTGCACTTTGCTTATTTTCTGAATCTTGAATGATAAATCTACCTTCCCGTGGAAGAAATTTTGAAATCCGACCTCTGGTTGATCTTGCTGGACAAAATCTCTTTTTCAAATATCTATTTTACAGAGTTCCCAGATGGTCCCTTTTTTGTGTGATGGGTAACATATTTTTGCTCCATGATACATCATTCATACGCGTCAATACAGCAAAAGGTTCTGGTCAAGAAGGGTTCTTCAAATTACTTTTCCCGTCTATAGGTTAAACCTATTATTATATAATTGAATTATAAGACAATTAGACAGTTTTTATTGATTTTATGACATTATGAAACAAAAAAAACAATTTCACTTATGTAGGAATTCACTTTGCATATTCAAGGAGTGTGATAATGTTTTTAGTTTCATACCTCCATGAACAAATCATGGTTCATGGTTCAAATCAACAAATACTATCTTAATCTCTTAAATGTTATAGACTTGTACAGGCAGCCTGAAAAGCTTTAAATGAGATACTACTATATATTTCAAAGTATTCCAAATATGGACTTTAGTGGAAAACAGTCAATCTTGCTCAAGCTACCATGTCTATTAAGCGACCGCTCTTGAATCCCCTTCTTTAAATCAAATTATCTTAAAAATTTGAAACTGAATAATTTGTTGTTAAAATTTACCAGAATTTTCCCAATGAGACAATTCTATTGAGTTTTAACAAGAAAGGGTTATTGAGAATTTTGCAATAAAATGCATCTTCAATCAAAAAGTACTTTTCTTTTTTATAATCAAAACGTGTTTTAAGTTGTCATTTTCTTTAACAAATGCTTTATGGTGGTCCTGTTAGTGGGTGCTTAAAACAACTTCCCTGTACTTGGAACTGTCTGGCACTAGCTCATTAATTGTCCTGGATAACAAAGGCTTTAAGTCAAAGATCTGGCGCTCATGCATATTGTCAACGTCATTCTATAACTTTGTGACTACAGCTTAATTAAAGCTGTAGTAACAAGGTTTAGGAATGACGTCATCGATATATGGCTTTTGTTGATCACTCAATGAAAGATAAAACAAACTTACACTAAATACAACAATTTTACTCTTTCTATATCATTATAAATTAAAAGCTTTTAAAGTTATACAAATAAAAGTCAAATTTCCAGGTTAAGTTTTCAACAAAAAGAGAGACAAACACAGTGAAGGACAACAGAATCTGATTGGAAGAAAGACTTTTACAACAAATTGCCCTCAATCTTATCAAAGCTTAACCCTTGTCATGTTGAATAAAAATCTTTGCAAAATAAATGTAAAATGAAAGTACTAAAGGCACTGGAATTTACCAAACTGTGAGAGAGTATAGATTTCCGATTTCTGATTGTTTTACACCTTTCTGGTTTAAAGATGAAATTCAGGCAGTATGAACTAAGATCAGACTGCACATACGTGCAGGCTGATCTTTGTCTTTACCTCCTGTCAAAGCAGGAATGCAGGAATATTCCGGGTTCAGCAGGACAAGTGTTAAGAATGTAAATCTCACCATTTACAATGACAGAATCTGGAAACTTAAGGTTCGTTAGTTCCTTCCTGCTATCAATCTTGAATTTGACACTGTGTTCACTAGCTGGTAAGTACCTCAATCTTTCTCTGACAAATACAAAATACAGTTGATTTAGCTAGAGTGAACACCCCTATTAAGGGACCACTTTTATTTAGCAACCATTAAAAAGTTTCTTCACAGTAAGCAAAATATCTGGAAAAGTGGAAATTCTTAAACGACAAGAGCCATGTCGGACATGGCCATCCCCCGCCGAGAAAGCTTGATAGTAAACTGAAGCCTAATAGATTGAGGGTTCTACTTTAAGAAAGTAAGCCCCTACAAAATCTAAGTCTTAACAAGAGCTGTCACTGTAAGATGACAATGCCCCCGACACCGCTTTGATTTAGAAGTTATGGCCAATGTTAAAGTTTTTGGACGGAATGACGGACGGACGGACAGACGGACGGACGGACGGACAGACGGACGGACGGACAAGTCAAATTTATGATGCCTCCCTATCGGGGGCATAAAAATAACAAAGGGCAATAACTCCAAAATTAGGCAAGCCAGAGTTGTAGTTCTCTTTCACTGCACTTCTCCTCCATGAGATCTAGCCACCCATAAAGTTCAAGTTGATAGCTATTATACTTAAGGAGATATGCTCCTACAAAATCTAAGTCTTAAAAATAACAAAGGGCATTAACTCAAAAAATTATGCAAGCATGAGTTGTAGTTCTTGTGCACTGCACTTCTCCTCCATGAGATCTATCCACCAATAAAGTTTCAAGTTGATAGCTATTATACTTAAGGAGATATGCTCCAGACAAAATCTAAGTCTTTAAAATATCAAAGGGCAATAACTCCAAAATTATGCAAGCCAGAGTTGTAGTTCTTGTTCACTGCACTTCTCCTCCATGAGATCTATCCACCCATAAAGTTTCAAGTTGATAGCTATTATACTTAAGGAGATATGCTCCGGACAAAATCTAAGTCTTTAAAATAACAAAGGACAATAACTCCAAAATTATGCAAGCCAGAGTTGTAGTTCTCTTTCACTGCACTTCTCTTCCATGAGATCTATCCACCCATAAAGTTTCAAGTTGATAGCTATTATACTTAAGGAGATATGCTCCTACAAAATCTAAGTCTTAAAAATAACAAAGGGCAATAACTCCAAAATTATGCAAGCCAGAGTTGTAGTTCTTGTACACTGCACTTCCCCTCCATGAGATCTATCCACCCATAAAGTTTCAAGTTGATAGCTATTATACTTAAGGAGATATACTCCTACAAAATCTAAGTCATAAAAATAACAAAGGGCAATAACTCCAAAATTATGCAAGCAAGAGTTGTAGTTCTTGTGCACTGCCTTTCTCCTCCATAAGATCTATCCACTCATTAAGTTTCAAGTTGATAGCTATTATACTTTAGGAGATATGCTCCGGACAAAATCTAAGTCTTAAAAATAACAAAGGGCAATAACTCCAAAATTATGCAAGCATGAGTTGTAGTTCTTGTGCACTGCACTTCTCCTCCATGAGATCTATCCACCCATAAAGTTTCAAGTTGATAGCTATTATACTTTAGGAGATATGCTCCGGACAAGTTTAGTGACGGAATGACGGAAGGACGGAATGACGGAAGGACGGAATGACGGAATGACAGAATGACGGAATGACGGACGGAGAGCATTACTATATCCCCTTCGCCGAAAACGGCGGGGGATAAAAAAATGGTTTATCAGAGAATCTTATGGTGTTGGAACCAATAAGAATTGTTTCAATGAGATGATTCTAATGGGTTTTGAAAATCATAAGATTCAATAAGAATTATACGACACTGTAAATGCAGTAAAAATGACCTTATCATGAAAATTGTATTAAGTGACCATTCCAACATGTGACTGCTTTTTAGTGGTCCCCTAAGTGGTCGCTTAACACAAGTTTCAAAATAGCTATATCAGAGGTACAGAATAGAGGGGGTAAAGCAAGTCTAAAATCTTTATTTCTCAATGAAAGCCTATGTTGTGGGTCCAATGAGTAACCAAAACATAGGATTTGTGTCATTATTATTTGATCTAAAAATCTAAAATAGCCCTTCTATCTATAGCTCTGGAAATATGCTAATTGTTCCATTCAGGATCATTATATTGACAATAATATTGACCTTGACCTTTCACCTTTGTGACCTATTAAAAAATTGGGCACTTTTTTGTCATCGGCACCATGAAACTTTTGCAACATGAACTTAAACTGTGTTAACCGAGGTTTCCTAATAATTGTCATTAGGAAACTTCGATTAACATTGTAAAAGAACATGTAGTCAAAATTGCTTGCAGATTTATTACGGGTCCACTACCTTAAATACAAGACCTGACAACTACCTCGGGGAAGATCTTCTTTGGCTCAGTGGTTAGTGCATTCGACTTGTAAACCAATTATTTCAAAGTTACTTGTCCCCCTGGGTTGGACATGCACCCTGTCAGTTATTTTCATCTATGCTTCAGTTGCACACTATTTGTTTGTAAAATGGGGGCTCATCCGGGATTAGACAATTGAGCCATGTATGTGGGATTTATACTGACTTTGTTAGTACTTAAATCACAATACTGCCTAAAGGCATATATATCGTCATCATAATGATGACTCTTAGGGGGAGTGTGATATGGGAGACCACTCTCATTGTCCTGCATAGCTCTATGGTTGAAATACAATACCTGACCACTGTGTCAGGGAAGATGTTCTTTGACTCAGTGGTTAGCGCTATCAACTTATAAACCAATTATAGAGCTATGCTTCAGTTGCGGACTATTTGTTTGTAAGACAGGTAGTAAAGTATAATGCTGGCAGATAGATTATTGAGAATTCTTTGTGGAATATAAGTTAATAATTTCACTGTGAGACTATTCTCATCGTCTTGCGTAGCTCTATGGTTGAAATACAATAACAGACAACTGTGTCAGGGAAGATGTTCTTTGACTCAGTGGTTAGGGCATTCAACTTGTAAATTATTTTTCAATATTATCTGATGGTTCAACACTGGCCTGGGTCGGTTACTTTCAGCTGTGCTTCAGTTGAGGACTATTTGTTCATAAGACAGGTAGTTAAGTTTAATGCTCGCGAATAGATTATTGAGATTTCTTGGTAGAACACTAGTTGACAATTTCAATGCGAGACCGGAGAAAATAAATTATTATTTAACCCTGCACTCTTTCATTTCAAAATACCGAAGACATCATCTCGATGGCTCAGCGTGAAGCTGTCGTAACTGCCTATAAATATATAGGCAGTTACAACTGTTTAGTGCTAAGCCATGGATCTCAGGATTGCAGTGGTATCATCATGGTGCCTTCTAAAGGAATCTTTCCACAAATTACTCCATTTTTACTCAATTTTGTAAAAAAGAAATAAAATGATCATTTTTTCTTCTTTCGATCGATACATCTTTCTTTGTGTGAATAAAAACAAGAGGACCATGATGGTCCTAGATCGCTCACCCGAGTCTTTTTGATCACTAGGACATCACATCAAGTAAAAAGGCAGATGTCTTAAAGAAGATAATTTCTACATAAAACCAAGTTTCACAAAGTTTCGGCCATATTCAGGCCAATAGAGTTATTTCAAGGAAATTATCTTTAAGACTCCTTTTCCTGTGATATAGCATGAATCCTTCCCATTTTCAACAGAGTTCATTCTTTTGACATGGCAAACATTTTGACCAAGATTCATGAAGATTGGACTATATTTGGGGCGTCTGGAGCTCTTACAAGAAAATTGTCATTAAGGCCCCTTTTCCTGTGATATGGAATGGATCCTTCCCATTTTCAAAAAAGGTAATCCCCATGACCTAACAAATATTCTGACCAAGTTTCATGATAATTGGACAATATTTGTGGCTTCTAGAGTGTAAACAAGAAAATTGTCATTAAGGCCCCTTTTCCCGTGATATATGGCACAGATCCTTCCAATTTAAACAAGGTTTCATCCTTGTGACCTGACCAATATTCTGACCAAGTTTCATGATAATTGGACCATATTTGTGGCTTCTAGAGTGTAAACAAGAAAATTGTCATTAAGGCCCCTTTTCCTGTGATATGGCACAGATCCTTCCAATTTCGTTAGGGTTCATCCTTGAGACCTAACAAACATTCCGACCAAGTTTCATGAAGATTGGGCCATATTTGTGGCAACTAGAGTGTAAACAAGAAAATTGTCAATAAGGCCCCTTTTCCTGTGGTATGGCACGGATCCTTCCCATTTTCAATAGGGTTCATCCTTGTGACCTGATCAAAATTCTGACCAAGTTTCATGAAGATAGGACCATATTTGTAGCCCCTAAAGCGTAAACAAGAAAACTTGCATTAAGGTCCCTTTCCTGTGATATGGCACAGATCCTTCCAATAATCAATAGGGTTCATCCTTGTGCCCTGACCAACATTCTGACCAAGTTTCATGAAGATTGGATCATATTTGTGGCCTCTAGAGTGTAAACACTTAAATTGTTGAGGCATGACCACAAGCCAGGGACGACGCACGACACACGACGCACACCGCACGACGGATGACTGACATTCAATGATCACAAAAGCTCACCTTGAGCACGATGTGCTCAGGTGAGCTAAAAAGCTATATTTTCTCTAAACATAGCTTATTGTTGTACTCTTAATGAAAGATTATTAGTCTTAAACTATACTAACTAACATACTCAATCTAATTTTAAGTCAACTTTAGTATTCAAACAAAAGGGCCAAGATCTGCCTAGAAAGCTCACCTGAAATTAAAGTCAAGATACCAGTAGGAACAAACAATTTGCATCAGCAGTATTCAAGACAAATGTAAAGTATGAGTGATCAAAGACTTTCAACTAAAATGCTTTCTCTAAAAAAAGTTATTAGAAGTCTGCAATGAATATATTGTTACATATAAGTTTAAAGCAAGAAATTGTCAGAAAGATATCCAGACAAATGTTCTTGCCAAGTTTCATGAATATTGAACCTAAATTGTGGCCTCTAGAATTTTACTAAGGAAATTATCATGAAGGCCCTTTTTAGCATATTTTCCCGGTGAATGTTCAAATCAAAAGGGTTGCACATTGTGATATTTCAAAAGTTCTGAACAAGTTTTATGAAGATAGGGCAAAAATTGTGGCACATAGAGAGATACAAAGATAGCATTATACATAATACATTCAAAATAGGCCCTTTTCTTCTATAATGTTCAATTTTCAATAGGGTTCATCCTTGTGACCAGAAAAACATTCTGTACAGGTTTCACAAAGATTGGACAAAAATTGTGTCCACTTGTAATTGTTGATGACACACCGAAAATGACAGACATTCAATGCTCACAAAAGCTCATCTTGAGCATGATCATTGATGTGCTCAGACGAGCTCACAATTGCCTAAGTAACAAGAGATGTTTGTAAAACATTTATGCAACCAATAAGAGCAGGTCAATGGCTGATTCTTTGTCAATAAACACATCGATGGCTTATGGTTCTTGTGCACTGCAGTTCTCCTCAATGAAATCTATCCAACAGTGAGGTTTCATGATTCTAGCTTGCATACTTATTAAGATATGCTCCAGACAAAAGAAGGTCTATAGACCGACTGACCAACAAGTGCAAAGCAATATACCCCTTTTCTTTGAAGAGGGGGGATAAAAAATTACTGTTCATCCAACAGAACCCATTGATTTGATAATTGAAGTAAGTCCTGGAATAATTTCTCCGTCTTTTTCTTCTCAGCATACTTGAGCATCATGGGATATGTATCTAGATATTTGTTGTATGTTCCACGACTAGTAGAGTAGCCTGAAAAATTGGTACCATATTAACCCTTGTCATGCTGAACCTGGAATATTCCTGCTTTGGCAGGAGCTAAAGACAAACATCAGCCTGCACATATGTGCAGTCTGATGTTATTCTTCAACACCTGTGTCTCAATTTCAAACCAGAATTGTGAATAGATTTAGTTTTTTCAAATAAAAATTGACCTGCTGTTGGTACTTTCAGTGCTTTTTGCCCAATGATTTTGATGAAAATTTTTAGCCAAAATTTATTCAGCATGACGAGGGTTAATTAAGAAATGCTCTTGGGAGCTATACCAAACATGGGAAGGGAGCCTTTATTAACCCTTTACTATCTAATCCCTGCTTTTTACGTGCCTGTGATTTTATGATTGAGAAAACATTGTGAAAAAAGAAGAAATTGCTTCTGACAAGCAATTTCTTCTTCTTCCACACTATTTTCTACCTTCCTGAATGGTTATTTTTCAAATTAAATCCACTTTAAATTGTCGCCTGCAAAACCTTTGAATTAGGACAGGTCCAAAATTTTGTAAAACAGGAAAGGGTTAAGCAACATATGTCTGAAGTAAAATATCTATGAAATTGCTGTCTTCTTGATTTTCGCTTTAAGCTAATTGACTACGCAATATTTTAGAAGTCATGGACTTATAATGTATGTTAGTGTCTTACTATCAATGTTATCTGGTCGAGGTTGGGATAATTTATCATGACGAGGCCCAGCAGAGTCATGATAATTTCTCGCATCCAAGACCAAATAACATTGATATTTTATGAAGCTGACATGTTATTCTATTTATCATGCATTCCTTTTTCAGCACTTACTTATAATAAACCCTTAATAATCAAAGAAATTCAGGTGAAAGTGTATGCAACTTAATTCTGAATGAAAGACTGCCTGATAAATGTTTCATGTTATGTAATAAAACAGGTGATATCAGGTCAATACAGGCTTCATTGTATTATAAAATACATTACAAAAATATCCTTAACATACTATCAAACAGGGACATCATAGACAGTTCTTATTCAAAAGTCATTGGAATTGAGACTAGAACTTGTCACAAAATGTTACTTACAAAGGCTTTCAGTAAATGAGATACTTTGACAGGAGACAGGAGGAGTTGGGACCTCAAAATTGCCTCTTGCAAAACTTCGACATGTGCTAAATATATGCATAAAATTTCAAAGCTTTTGAAAGAATTATGAAGGAGGAGTTTGCGACACTTAATTACTAGTATATGTGCACAAAAAGAAAAGAAAATGTCTAAAGTTCAAGGACAGATAACTCTTGAACCAGGGGAAGTTGGGACCTCAAAATTGCATCATGAAAAACATCAACATGTGATAAATGTTTGTATAAAATTTCAAAGCTTTTGAAGGAAAAATGAAGGAGGAGTTCCCAAACACAAAATTACTAATATATATGTACAAAAAGAATGAAATGTCTTAAGTTCAAAGGCAGATAACTCTTGAACCAGGAGGAGTTGGGACCTCATAATTGTGTCTTGCAATCTTCAACATGAGACGAATATTTGTTTAAATTTCAAAGCTTTGAAAGAAAACTGAAGGAGGAGTTTGCGCCACAAAATTACTAGTATATGTGCACAAAAAGAAAGTCTTAAGTTCAAGGGCAGATAACTCTTAAACCAGGAGAAGTTGGGACCTCAAAATTGCCTCTTGTAAAACATCAACATATGACAAATGTTTGTATAAAATTTATAAGCTTTTGGAGGAGAAATGAGAGAGGAGTTTGAGACACAAAATTACTAGTATATGTGCACAAAAAGAAAAAAATGTCCCAAGTTTAAGGGCAGATAACTCTTGAACCAGGTGGAGTTGGGACCTCAAAATTGCGTCTTGCAAAACTTCAATATGTAATAAATGTTTTTATAAAATTTCAAAACTTTTGACATAAAACTGAAGGAGGAGTTTGTGACACAAAATTACTAGTATAAATGTCCATGGCTGGACAGACAGACAGATGGATGGATGGTCGGACAGACAGGCTGATTCCAGTATACCCCCAAAAACATTTGTTTTGTGGAGGTATAATTATACAAAAATAATATTCTAAAGTTATTCTTAAGGTTGCAATGGACAGCCTCATGACTCTACAAACTGGAAGCAATTTTTGATTAAATTTATGGATCTTTTGGGGCATTGTTTAAAAAGAGTGGTTTTCACAAGATTTTTCTTATGGAAATTACATAGAATAATGATGGAAAAATTTCATAGCTTAGCTTCTTTTCAACATCTGATATCAAATGAATGACTGGATCATTGAATTTAACAATGACAATACTTTTTTAAGTGTCATTCAATAAGGAGGGGTCACTATTAAATAATGAACAACTTCCTTTTTTGCAAGGAAAGGTATGTTGAATTGTTTACAAAATAAAAGTAAAATATGGTTTTTAAACATATTGGAAACTAAGAAAAATTCATGGGGTATATTTTTTTAAAAAAATAGGATTGTGTGGCATTTTCCCCCCTGAAAATTACATGAATTAGTGCATTTTTAATTTTTGAAGGCATATTATGCAAATGCATTCGATCAAAGAGAAATTTCCTTGGCAACGGTTATTGGGTATATAAATATATATATATAAATATATATATATAAGGTCTATCAACATGCATGTTTTTAAAGCTATCAGCTTGTACTGAGTTTTTACTTTACCTAAAACAAATATAAACATTCGAATGATTTGTTTGTTTGAATGGGTTTTACGCTGCTTTCAACAATTTCGCAATTATATCGCGGCAGCCTGAACACCTAACAATGGATTCCTGGCATTTCTTTCACCTGTACTACCATTACACCCTTTCCTAGCCTCCGGCTGCTATCTCACATAGGTTTACAATTATCTACCCTTTTGTGAGAGACAAACGTTGGAAAGGATATTTGCCGCCACCGGTTGAAATCTACATTTTCATGTTTCCAAACCAGAGCTTCTATGACTCTCTATGTCACTTGTATTCATCTTTTTCTAACTAAACAATGTAACAAATTGAAGAAATCAAGAATCTTATCAAGATCAAACTTATTTCCAAACCTCTGAACAGACGGTATAATACATTGTAAGAGCCGAGTAAATTGTTGATGTCGATGTTCAGGACTGCAGCCTCTCTTTCATAGTAAAATTTAGCTTGCCTAGCTTTCATCAAACAATATAGGTTGCCTCGTTTTGGAAAAAATCCGTATTGCACAGCAGCCTCATTCTGGTTGTAAAATATGGATCTAGATATTTCACTTTCACATGATGCAAAATAAACGATGTCACTGGTCTTAATTGTCTAGTTGTGAAATAAAAGCATTTACCTTCAATATGCTCTTGCGTAGTAAGAATTTAAAACTAGAAAGCCATGAATGGCTTGAGTCGCTCCACAGGCTTGAAATTCTTGTAAAGCAATAATAGTTTTGACTAGATTTTTAGATATCTTGGATTCTACTGATGTTGAAATGATTTTCAAAGTTTCAACTAACTAAGTAGTGTAACATATAGAAAATGACATCTGTCCATAAAATGCATATTTTCATCTGATCACAATAATTTTTGGTAGACTGATAGAGGGTTACTCAAGGATCATTCATATAAAATTTCATTGGTATCCATCATTTAGATTCTGAGGAAATGATTTTCAAAGTTTCCACTAAATAACATATAGAGAAATGACCTCCGCCCATAAAACACATATTTTTCATCTGATCACAATAACTTTTGGTAGACTGATAGAGGGTCCCTAAAGGATAATTCCAGTGAAATTTGGTTGATATCCATCAGTTACATTCTGAGAAAATGATTTTGAAAGATTCCACTATATAACAAATAGAAAAATGACCTCCGCCCATAAAATGCATATTTTTCATCTGATTACAATAATCTTTTGTAGACTGATAAAGGGTCACACAAGGATCATTCCTGTGAAGTTTGGTTGAAATTCATCCATTAGTTTCGGAGGAGAAGATTTTTAAAGAAAAGTTTACGAACAGACGCACGGACGCACGCACAACACCATGACAATAGCTCCAGTGGTTTTCTGCCAGTGGAGCTAAGACACATTTCAGACCACATATCTTTCACAATGTTAACAGAGGTTTCCTAATGAAAATCATAAGAAAACCTTTGTTAACACTGTTAATAGATTGATTGAATGGAGCTTACGCTGCTTTCAACATTTTTCAGTTATATTGCGTCGGCTGGAACACCTAACAATGGGTTCCTGATATTTCTCTCACCAGTACAACCATCACATCCTTTCCTTGCCTCCAGCTGCTATCTCACAAAGGTCTATGATTATCAACCCATTGGTGAGAGACAATAAAGAATGAGTGCCACTGTAGGGGATGGACCTCTAGATTGACAGTCCGACGTGCTACCAACTGCGCTATGTCGGCAGCATTAACATTGTTTTAGTTCATGACTTCCAAAATATTGATGAACTATTACGGGTCCACTACCTTAAATCAGCCTAGTTGAAATGTACCCAAAGATTTCCAATTCAATTAAAACAAATTAAATTTAGCTAGATTAGGAATAAATTACAAAATACAGAGGTGCCTTTCTGAGGATTAAAAAACCCCAAAGAACTTAAAGGATTACAAGACGGGATATCACATGCTGTGTCATAAAATTTCAACTTAATTGAACGAGAAGTCTCAATTAAAAATCTGAAGAAATCTTAATAAGAGGACCATGATGGTCCTTTATCCCCATGATCCCTGAATAAGGTTCTAGCATTTCCTAAACAAGTTTCATGTGACCTAGCCAACATTCTGACCAGTGTTAGCAAGAAATTTGTCATCAAGGCCCCTTTTCCCTTGATATGGCATTGATCTCTCCAATTTTCAATAGGGTTCAACCTTGTGACTTGGCCAACATTCTGATCAAGTTTCATGAAGATTGGGCCATATAAGTTTTATGAAGATTGGGCAATATTTTGGTGTCGACAAGAAAATAGTCATTAAGGCCCCTTTTCCTGTGATTTGGCACAGATCCTTCCTAATTTCAATGGGGTTCATTCGTGTGACCAGGTTAACATCCTGACCAAGTCTCATGAAGATTGTGCAATATTTGTGGCCTCTAGAATGTAAACACAAAGATTGTAGACGCCAGACGTCTGACGCCAGACGACATACGACGGACATTCAATGATCACAAAAGCTCACCAAAAGGTAAAATAGAGAATTACTTTTTTCTTTCATTACTCCAACTCTGCTTGAGTTATGAGTAAAGCCATCATCGTCATCTGATGGTTCCTCTCCTTCTCCGTCACTCGCTAATTCGTCTTCATCAATTTCATCGTCAATATCATCATCATCATCATCATCTTCTTCGTCTTCATCATTGTCTATCTTAGCATCTGGGTCGTCATCTCTATTGTCGTGGTAGATATCATCTTTATCAACATCTTTGGATAAATTGTGGACGATTGATAAAGCCCTATAATCAATGATAACATAATGATTCTTATATTTGTATGCATTATATGACCTTCAATGAGAAAGTGTAATAACCCCTTGAATATTTTTGATAATTATGTGATCACAATGTAGTAACTAGGTAATTGAGCTTAGGGCTATTAGAAATGCTATTTTTTTTCTCCTTTGAAACTAGAATCAAATCATTCAAATTTGTGTTCCAAAATTACCAAAATTATTTAACTCTTCCTCTAAAAAGAAATAAAATTCCGCAAAATCTCATTTGTATCTGTTTATAAATGACTTGTTAAATAAATTCAATATTTCACGATTACTCATTCAATTTGGTTTAAACCTATTTATTTTACATCAATTGGGAAACAAGTTCTTACAACTTAGATTAATCCCTCTTGATCCTGTTCCTGGAAAATTCACCAGTACTTGTGCCGAGTGTGTGAGCCAATGAAAGAACAAAGATTGATAGCCGATCCCAGGAATCGTACTCAGGACCTTTGGGTCAAGAGACCGAAACCTTACCTCTAGACCACGGACACCACTCATTAAATATCCTTTGTTCATCTGTCATAGATAACATTGTAAGCTAATTGATAGTATTAAACCAATTTTGTTTATTTGATGACAAAAAAGATCAAAGACTTGCAAGCAATTAAGAATCAGACAACTGTAGCATAATATGGCCCTGGGCCCAAGGTTATAAAACTTTTCTCAGGCTCGTTTCAAAATTTTCTCATATTTCAATTTGAGATTACAGCTTTTTTCCTGTTTTATTAATAATTTTAATGTATTGAAATAAAAGATTATATTAATAAGCTGTTATAAATAACAACTTATTAATATAATCTTTTATTTTCATACATTTATTTTAATTAAAAATTTTGTGAAAATTGAGCCTGAGCCTGAGAAAAGTTTTATAACCTCAGTCCTGATCTAATTGACTGAGGGGAATAAAAGTCTTTTTCCTCACTGCAATAATTTCGCAAGTTTGGCATAGTATTAGCAGATTTCCATCCACAGAGAAATCTTGACAGTCTAAACACTATAGAAAAATTAATTACTTCCTAGCAGCTTTTCGTTTCCGTGGTACACTCGGGTCTGTATTCTCGTCTTCTTCCTCCTTGTCTGACTGAGGTTTTGGTTCCGGTTCCTGTCGAACCAAACCTGAACACGTCAAACGATGTTGCTGTCTCCAAACCGACTTCAAATTTCTATGACCGCAATCTTCACAATTATATGTTTCATTCTGTGATAAAACAAGGAAATTAGGATATTTAATGGATTCAAGTTACTCCACTAAACATAAAAGATCGTTTGCATTATGACGTCATTGAATCCATTACTAAACATCTTACTATCATGTTTTGCGTAAGTCAAAAATTAAAGTTGTCTACAGTAGAAACTAAATATGGAATTCTGCCATGCAATATATCATTTGAATCGTCTTCAAAAGACGATTCAAATGAGATATTGCAAGGCAGAATCTAACAATGAATAAAAACACCAGGTACGATTTTTTATTTTTACTTACGATGAATTTTTTTCGTAAGAAGTTTAGTAAAACAGGCCCCAGGGGTATCTTAACTTCGTCTGAAGTAATCAAAAATTCAATGTGGAATTAAATTGTTGTTTATTGGAATCAAATACACGTCAAACAACGTTGTTGTCTCCAAACAGACTTCAAATTTCTGTGACCGCAATCTTCACAGGTATATGTCTTGTCCTGTATATAGAGGATATTGAATGAGGGGCCATTGGATATCAAATTTATTAAACGAGTCATCTATAATGAAGGTACGACTAAAAACGAGGCTGCGCCAAGTTTTTATCTGTTTAAGATGACAAGTTTAATAAATTTGATATTCAATGAGCACAAATTTGATATTCTACTTATATAATATGAAGTTAGTTTTTGTGATAAAACGAGGTAATTACAATATTTATCATTTCAACCTATTTCGCGATACATATAAGGTCGCTTAAGAAATAACATCATCAAATCCATTGTGACGTCATTTTAACAATGAAAATATATGGTTGATATCCGTTCTTAGCCCATTTGCATAGTTACTCCACTAGTGTTATAACACCCGTCTAAAATCAAAAATATTCAACGGGCTTAGTTCACTCCTGCGATGTAGGTCTTATTATAAAGATGAATAGTACATCATTGTTTGTTTAATGCTTTTCGGTATTTCATTGAGGAATAACTGCTGATCATCATTTTGATAAACTCAACAACTTACCAGTGAAGTTATCAAAAACATATGCCCTGCTTTTTTTCATTTCACCCTATTCGATGTCATTTAAGTTTGACCCAAAAAGAGATATCAACATAAATATTGCATAGCAATCACATGCCAAATGATGTGCTTTTAAAAAATATGCCCTAAAATTTACACATTTTGACACATTTATGCTTTAAAGAAATAGAATAATCATTAGTTTTACAAGTGAACAACAAAAGCTCTATGTTTACTTGTGGATCATGCACTCGTGAAAACATAGCTTTTGTTGTTCATTCAAACTTATATAAATCAATGTAACACTGAAACAAACAATTATCCTCTATTTGTTTCAGTGTAACATCATTTCAATAATGAACTAAAATGCCATAAATGGCTTGAGTCGCTCCACAGGCTTGAAATTCTTGTAATAGCAAATCAGAGTTTTGACTAGATTTTTAGATATTTTGGGTTCTACTGATGTTGAAAATGATTTTCAAAGTTTCCACTATATAACATATCGAGAAATGACCTCCACCCATAAAATGCATATTTTTCATCCAATCACAAAATTTTTGGCTGCATGATAATTGGTCACTCAAGGATCATACCAATGAAGTTTGATTGATATCCATCTGTTACATTCGGAAGAAATGATTTTAAAAGTTTCGCTATATAACATATTGAGAAATGATCTCCGCCCATAAATGCATATTTTTCATCCGATCACAATAATTTTTAGTAGACCGATAAAGGGCCTTTCAAGGATCATTCTAGTGAAATTTGGTTGAAATCTATAAGTTACATTGTGAGAAAATGATTTTCAAAGTTTCCACTATATAACATATAGAAAAATAACCTCGGCCAATAAAATACATATTTTTCATCCGATCACAAAAATTTATGGTAGACTGATAAAGGGTCACTCAAGGATCATTCAAGTGAAATTTGGTTGATATCCATCAGTTACATTCTGAGAAAATAATTTTCAAAGTTTCCTCTATATCTCTTATAGAAAAATGACCACCACTAATTAAATACATATTTTTCATCGGATTACAATTATTTTTTGTAGACTGATTATGGGTCACCCAAGGATCATTCATGTAAAAGTTATTTGGTATCCATCAATAAAATCTGAGAAAACTCCATTTTTACCATGCACGTATTTTGAAATTAGCCACACCCATTAAATCCATGTTTTTCATTTTATCAAAATTTCTTGAACAACTTTGAAAGACGGTCACCCAAGGATCATTCCTGTGAAGTTTGGTTGAAGTTCATCCAGTAGTTTCTGGGGAGAAGATTTTTAAAGAAAAAGTTTACAACCCGACGCACGGACTGACGCACAACAGACACAACTCCAATACAATAGCCTCAGTGGCCTCCGGCCAGTGAGCTTATAACTGCAGCCATTAGATAGAAATATCCTTTTCTTACACATGCATTAAATTATATGACATCATCATGAAGTCATATAAACATACGTTAACACATAATTTCTTTGGAAATGGGTATCATTTTCTTATTTAAAAGCACAAATTTTGTCACTCAATTTTCTTAACTTTGACTAGGCTTAATAAATTTTCAATTATAGGCTTGGTTAAGGTCAGCTTTTCTAAAAGAAGACCTCATCATTGATCCATTTTATCTTTCATTTAAGCTATGGTCATATTTACGGCAATTATCATAGTACATTGTACTCCATTTTACCATAGGCAAGCCGTGTCACTTATACAATTATCTAAGTTGAAGTAAGACAAAGTATATTTAACAAAGGTACTACCGAACAGTTTCCATAGAAAGAAGTACGTGCAAGTAGGAACAACTATGAAGAACAGTGTAAAAAAATAAGAATTTAATTAGATTAATTATTATTTTCAATTAATGGAAAATCACCATTTATTTGTTACCCAAGCCCTGATATCTCTTGTTTTTCATTCTATAGATAAGAATCACAATCTTTAAATATATCATAAGGTTTAAAACCTTGCATATCTATCAGTCACCATCGGGTATTATAATCAATTTGTTGTAAAATCAAACCATTGATATCAAGTGCACTTCATGATTAGATTTTAGCAATTTCACCAATTCTATTCGTACTCTGAGCATAGTCCAACCCCACTGTTTCCCTGCTTGGTTGTAGCTTAGACAGAAAGTCCTTTCTAACCGTAGGGATTTTGAACATACCTAAGATTTATAATAATATAATAAGATACACGTTCTGCAAGATTTCAATGTGAAAAAATGCCCCACCCTGCCGAACCATATTTGGGGGTCAATCAAAATTTCTTGAACAATTTAAGTAAAGGGTCACCCAAGGAAAATCCAGTTTCTTTGGAATCAGCCCAATGGTTTGGGAGGAGAAGATTTTTAAAGATTTTACCGTGAAAAAATGTCACGCCCATATTTGAGGGGTCAATAAAAATTTCCTTTACAATTTAAGAAGAGGGTTACCAAAGGATCATTTCTACCAAGTTTCATTGATATTGGCCAAATGGTTTGAAAGGAGAAGATTTTTAAAGATTTTAACATGAAAAAATGCCACGCCCTGCCATGCCCATATTTGGGGGTCAATCAAAATTTCTGTAACAATTAAGAAAAGGGTTACCAAAGGATCATTTCTACCAAGTTTCATTGAAATCAGCCCATTGGTTTTGGAGGAGAAGATGTTTAATAAAAAAGTTAATGCACCCACGATGGACAATCCGCCATGACAATAGCTCGCTGGCCTTCAGCAAGTGGAGCTAAAAACGTTTGTAAACCATTTATGTACCCATAAAAGCAGTTTAATGGCCTATTCCTTGTCAATTTACAAAGGGTAGTAACTAAACAATTTGACAAGCAAAGTAATGGTTCTTGTGCACTGCAGTTCTTCTCAATGAGATCTTTCTACCTGTGTTTCATGATTCTAGCTTGCATACGTTCAGAGATATACTCCAGACAAACAAGAGGACCATGATGGTCCTAGATCCCTCACCTGAGTCTCTTTGAAACCTGGGACATCACATTAATCAAATAGGCAGATGTCAACAAGAAATTAATTTCTACATAAGATCAATACCCTTGAATGTTTTCAGCCAAGTGCTAGTAAGATATGCCTTTTTGCTCTTTGATTCTATGTAAAAACAGGTTTCATCCGGGTGGAGCCCAAATATGACCCTAGTGTCTTAATATGAACAAACTTGGTAGAGGTCCATTAAATCATGTTACATACCAAATATGAAAGCTGTCTGCCTTCTGGTTTCAGAGAAGAAGATTTTTGAAGATTTTCCTATTTTTACCCTTCGTGCTCAGATGAGCTAAAAGGGATGTGTCCAGCTGGAGCCCAAATATGACCCCAGGGTCTTGATATGAACAAACTTTGTTCACTTGATCATGCTCCATACCAAATATGAAAGCTGTCTGCCATCTAGTTTCAGAGAAGAAGATTTTTAAAGATTTACGCTCTTTGATTCTATGTTAAAAGGGTTGTGCCCGGGTGGAGCCCAAATATGACCCCAAGGTCTTGATATGAACAAACTTGGTAAAGGTAAAGGTCCACTAGATCATGCTACATACCAAATATGAAAGCTGTCTGCCTTCTAGTTTCAGGGAAGTAGATTTTTGAAGATTTTCCTATTTTTCACCATTTTTCTTAAGGGTAAAGGGAGAGTTATGAGTGAATTTCATTTATTTGAACAACTTTGGTAAAGCTTGACCCAAGGAACATCCCTGCCAAGTTTCATCAAGATTGGCTCACTGGTTCAGGAGGAGAAGATGTTTTAAGAAATTGTGGTTGACGCACGACAGACATTGTATGATCACAATGGCTCATCTTGAGCACTTCATGCTCAGGTGAGATAAAAAAGGTCTATGAATGGACACACTGACTGACAAGTGCAAAGCAATATACCCACTCTAATTTGAAGGGCGGGTATAATAACAGTCCATTGCAATACTGACTAAACTGACAAGGCTAATGAGAATCTTACCTCTCTTCCACACCATTCAACATGGTGATAATAGTATGCCACAAAGTTGATTCGTTTGTCACACTTTATACAGTTTAGGTATTTCTTGTATTTAAATATCTCTCGAAGAGAAGCCCTTTCAATCCCGTCTCCCTGGGGGTTCTCCGGTGTCCACTGAAATGTGAATTATTTGGTAAGTTGACTATATACTGTCAATATTATTAACAAAAGTATAATGTTTTCACAAAAATACAAGTACTGATTGAGACAATTCTGCTGAGTTTTAACAGCATAGGATTCATCAACAATAATTTTTTATACTACTGATAACTATTTATTCAGTTACAGAGGAATCTTTTTACATCAAACTTGGGGGACTTACAAGAAACAAGATATAAAATGTCATGGAAACGAGTACCTGGGGCAGCAGATGAAATAATTCATATATTTGGTCTTCGTTTGTAAATATCCTTTCTTTTCTAACTGTTTAAACGTTTGAAAATTAAGTGAGCTGCTGGAATAAGTACATGTATTACAAATGCCTTGTCTTAATTTGAAGCAATTAGACCATATAGTTTTTCGATAAGATTTGTTTAAAATGTGGTGGGGTAAGTGTTTCAGAACGTTCTAGACAACATCAACTGAATGCTCGAAATTGTGATCTTTAATTATTCTATTCATTATCTACCAAAATAACGAAAGACATAAATCAAACACTTGTCATGCTGAAAGGGAATGGTTCATTCTTCCATATGCTTAATTTTCATCCGGGAAGACGTTTCTGTGCCTTGTGAGATAAGAGAAAGAACGGACAGAGAGAAACTTGTCATAGCAACTAAAGGGACCTTAATTTCAGAGTCTCTGGAAGATATAGGTGATTAACTAAGTTTTCTGAAAACCTTTCTGAAAACTTTGATGTCGTACCATTCGATTTTACCTTCTACAAGCCATAAAAGCACAGCTTAATTATAGGAACTCTGAATGAATTCACCATTCTTCCATGAATAACGAGTCGTTACAAGCTAAATTACACAATATCAAATGTCTCAATTCTCGACAACGTCGCTAATGTCATGTACTGTGCGCCGCCACGTAATACCCATGTACTTGTGTTTGCATGTGAAATGAATATACATCGTTCAACTGCTTCAGGCTTTGGCAAGTTTGATCATAAAAAGTGAAACTTTAATATGAGTATACTTTTTTCACATAGCTATCAATCAGTGATGATTAATTGACCTAATCTGGATAAAAAATGAACATCCCTCGTATATGATGGATATCCATTAAAGAAATATGATTGTGTTCCTTACTAAAGTTGACAAGTCTAAGGTGTGAAAAACTGACAGGATTGCAAATTTCATCAATCAAGTTTGGGGTATACGAGGGTTGTTCAATTTTTATCCGGATTAAGTCAATTAATCATCACTGATTTATCGCAATGTGATAAAAGTATTTCCATATTAACGGGAAACTTTATATGCTCAAACGTGCCAAAAACGGAAACAGATAAATTATTTATATTGATTTCACACACAAACAAAAATACATGGGTATTAGGTGGTGGCGCACAGTACATGACGCTAGCGACGTTGTCAAAAATTGAGACATTTGATGTTTGGCAATTTAGCTTGTCACGGAACGTTTTTCATGCAATGAGGTGGAATTATGTATTCATGTAATAAAGCTGTGCTTTTACGGTTTGTATAAAAGTAAATCCTAATGGTACATAACCAAAGTTCTAAGAAAAATACTCGTTAGTTAATGGTCGATATCTTCCAGAGACTCGGCAATTGACGTCCCTTCAGTTGCTTGGATAAGTTTCTTTCTGTCCATTCTTCCTCTTATCTTCCGTAGCATCGTAGCGTATACACCGATGAAAATAAAATATCTGGTAGAATGAATCATTCCCTTTCAGCGTGACAAGTATTCGATTTTTGTCTTTCGGTATTTTTCTAGATTTTGAATAAAATAATTAAAGATAAGAATTCCCAGCATTCGGATGACGTCGTCTAGAATGTTCGGAAACACTTACCCTGCCACATTTTAAACAAACCTTATCGAAAAATTCTACGGCCAAATAACTTCAAATTAAATCTAGGCATTCGTTATACTTATACCAACAACTCAATCAATTTTCACGTTTTTCAGCGATTAGAAGAGAGATAATATTTACCAAAGAAGACCCAACATATGGATAATTTTATCTGCTGCGCCGGGTACCCGTTTCCATGGCATTTTATATGGCAGATGCGCGCGCTATGTTGGATAACTAGATCAATTTTACTTAACCAAACGTGAATTGAATTCCGACAGTGAATGATACCAAATTTAGTTTGATTGGGTCAGAAATAAAATTTTCCGGGAAAAAATCCGGATAAATTTTGAACAACCCTCGTAGAGGTGTGAATGCACACAAAAAAGGGATATATGAGCTTGAAATTGGTTCAACGTACCGGTAAATTTCATGCAATAGAAAACAATGTATGGAGGTTGAAATACATAGAAATAAAGAGTAAATAGATTGGGACTTTCAAAATACTTCGATGTAGGGATAACTTCACCGTAAAGACATTAGACATAAAGCATTGTTCCATCAAGCAAGAGTGGCTGTATTAAACAAAGAAACCTATCACACTTCAATTCAAGATTAAAGCCCCTGTCTGTGTTCTTAACATTTCTAAAACCTAAGACAATGGTCTTAAACCACTATGTACACAATAATTAGACTTTTATTCTTAAAGACAAGCTTGAATTTGTCATTCCTATATTCTGTAATGCAAATGATTAAGACCTAAATATAGGCCAAACTTTATGAATATTCATGACCTGCAAAATTTTGGACTCTAATTTGAAAACTGCTCTGTTACTACTTGTACCTGAATTTCACGTAAATAAAAATCTCAATTATATATTTTAAGTTATACAACAGATTATGCATTTCACAAAAAAGCTGCTGTTTGTCAATTGATTTGTATTTTCATTTACTTCATCTTTCATAAGACTAAATCAATAAAAAATATTTAAAAGATTTTCATAAAAGAGTGATTTTTTTTAACTCTTAAGTCAGACAGGCACTTTTTCTAGAGAAATACTATAGCGTGTAGTGATGATATTGATTAATTGTTACTTCATACATCTAACACAAAAAGGGACCACCTGGGAACTAGGTAAAATAAATATATGGAAACAAGAATGGATCACGCATAGGTCAACCAGAAGGTGGATTTCGGAATTAACTATAAGGGATGGTAGAATAATCTTTCTTTTTTATTATTTGTGTAAAGTTTTGTTCCTGAACAGTCATTCGAACACTTCTCAGCCATTCTCACGATCAACCTCGGATGTACAAAGACGGACTATTTTTGAAAATTACGGGAAAACCTAGGTAAAACTCGATGATGTCAGTTAAAATGGCATAAGCCCTCGAAACTTTGAGTGAGAACATTTGACGTCGCAAACACTACTCGTTTAAGTCACTGACCCGAAACCATCATATCCATGTATAAATTAATATCTTTAGATTCTTAAATAACGGCTGAAAAATCTTAATTTTTGAGAATGACAAATCATTCTCAAATATTAACATTTTTCATCTGTTATTTTTCTGTAACAAATAGTAATCTTAAGATAGCACTAATTGCTTCCGCCCTAGTTTTCTTACACTGTTTCAATGTTCAATTTTGTTACATAATTATCTGCCTTATATACATCCAAGGTCTTTTGCAGTTTACGGAAATGGCAGAGTGATGTTCTGAATGCCTGGTAAGTCTGCGCAAATAGCACAGTCTAACCCGAGTCAAAACTTAAAGCACTTCCCAGATGCTCCTTTTTGCAAGACAGGTGTTATTTATCAAAGTTTGAGTAAATTCTCAGTTGAGAAACTTATAAAAGAATGATATATCAGTTGAGCTTAAACCCTTATTTTTACCCAGAGTTGGTGGGTGATGGCTGCGTGTCTTTGTAATGCACTCTTGATCTGGAACAACTCCTCACATTTGGGACACTTTAATGGTTCTTTCTGAAAAATGACCAGATTAAAAAAACATTGTATTTCTGTTAATAAATGGTTCCAAATGGAAATCATAACAAATGCAGGTGCTTGTAAATGAACAAGGTGGCAAATATTAACAATATACACTGCTGGATATTCCAGTATGAAAATAATTTTTTTTTTCTTTCAAATATTCATCCAGTCATCCCCCTTGCAGAGCTTATCAAATGGTGGAAAAAGTATACATGCTAAATCCAAAGCTAATACCTTTTAAAATGAATGAGATATGGTCAAGGTCAAAGTTTGTCTAACCACCAACTATCATGTCTACACATAAGCCTTACATCAACTTCATCAACTACATGTTTTATGCGCATTTATAATATGATCTACATTACCTTGGCAACCATAAATATACATGAAATTGAATTCTTTAAAAACATTAGTAGATCTACACCTTAAAAACATCTGTGCCAAAGTTAAAATTGATTGGCCAAATAGTTTAGGAGAAAATTAACCTTTTTTGACAGTTTTGCGATTTTTTTTGTTTTTAGTTTGTATAAAATCATTTTCACAATTTTGGTAGAGCTTGACCCAAGGCACATTCCTACCAAGTTTCAGCTTAATTAGCCCAGTGGTTTAGAAGAAGAGGAATTTTTTAAGATTTCTGGCAATTTTCAGCCTTTACGTTAGCATGGAAACCAAAGTTTTTAAGAAATTAAATACTTTTTACAACTTGTGAAGAGTTTCTAACAAGGAATATCCTTGCTAAGTGTCAGCTTGATTGGCCTATTGGTTCAGGAGGAGAAGAATTTTTTCTACGATTTATGGCAATTTTCAGCCATTTTTCAGCCTTTCTTTTACCATGGAAACCAGAAATTTTGATTAAATTCAATTCTTTTAACACTTTTTGAAGAGCTTTACCCAAGGAATATTTCTGGTAAGTTTCAGCTTGATTGGCCTCTTGGTTTTGGAGGAGAAAAAGTTTTCCTAAGATTTTCGGCCTTTCTGTTACCATGGCAACAAGACTTTTTTTTATGTAATGAAATTCTTTTAACAACTTTCGAAGAGCTTTACCCAAGGAACATCTGTGCCAAGTATCAGCTGGATTGGCTTGGTGGTTTTGGAGGTGAATATGTTTAAAGAAATTGTTGATGGATGGACAGACAGACGATGGACGTATGATGGACAGTGAGTGATCACAATAGCTCACCTTGATTTTATTATAAACAGTGTGTTTAAAATCATTAAGCTTGATAGATGAAAATTTGTTGCAAACTTTTCCAAGCCAAGGACAGACAATGAGAAAAATATGTAAATTCATCCTTTGATGAGGACTATTAACCTTATTCCACACAACCCCCTGAAGAAGAAAATTTCACAAAACATCATGGAAAATGAAGTAATTGTTTGTTACAAATATTTTCAAAATTTCATCAACTTAAAATTGTAGTCTTTGACTTCTCTGAAATTGAAGCAGTTAAAATGTCTGGCTCATTGGCCGAGTGGTAAGGGTGCTGGACTCATAATTTGATAGTTGCATGTTCAAGGCCAACTGGAGGTAGATAGTGTATTTAGGCATGACACTTTAAATAGCCCCAGTCCATCCAGCTGTAAAAGTGGGTAGCAGTGGATATCATTCATTGCCCCTTTCGCTATATGTACGTGATAAGATCTTCTATGGGTTAAGAACACAATGGAAATTCTATCCTTTCTACTCTTTAATGTGTTATGCTAAAGGAAATAAAATGTTGTGTAATAGTTTAAAATTTACCGTTGTCCCAGATTTCTTTTGAGTCTTCGATGTTTTAGTTTTGGTAGTTGTATTCTCATCTGACTCTGAAATAAAAACAGTCCATGTTGCTAGAGAAATGAAGTCTTTTAACCCTTTGCTATTTAATCCCTACTTTTTACGTGCCTGTGATTTTATGATTGAGAAAACATTATGAAAAAAAGAAGAAATTACTTCTGGCAAGCAATTACTTCTTTTTCCACACTATTTTCTACCCTACTGAATGGTTATTTTTCAAATTAAATCCATTTTAAATTTTCGTCTGCAAAACCTTTGAATTTGGACAGGTCCAAAATTTTGAAAAACAGGAACGTGTTAACATACATTTTACTAAAGTTTTAAACAAATATCATTCCTTAGTGTTCATTTTCAAACTGAAATCAAGGGGTCAGTGCAACACTTTTGTAAGTCTCTATATATTAATAGGCACTTACAATAGTGTTGCACTGACCCCTCAAAATAAACTCAACAAATTTACACTTATTCCTTGATCATTAATTTTTAAGCCGACTGTTGGCAGATGCACAATGCACAATTTGTAGCCCTCAAGTGAGCTAATGTCCAAATAGGTCCATAATTGTAGGAAAAGTTGTGTTAACGAGAAATGGACATACATAAAGATGCACAAACTGACACATAAAGATGCACAAACTGACAGAGATGATACCTATTTATATTCATCTGCGGCAGCATACAAAAGTACCAATGACTTTAAAAGCATTAATTACATTCCAAAATGATTTGTTAAAGACAAACTTTAAATTTCTTAAAATCCTGCTTCAGTGCATTTTATCCTAAATGACGTCATTTATGCATGGCAAAATAAGTGACGTCACAATGAATGTTGCATAGCAATGACATGCTTTACGAAAATATGTCCTAACAAGAGCTGTCACTGTAAGATGACAATGCCCCCGACACCGCTTTGATAGTAATAAGGAAGTTATGGCCAATGTTAAAGTTTTTGGACGGAATGACGGACGGACGGACGGACAGACGGACGGACAGACGGACGGACAAGTCGAATTTATGATGCCTCCCTATCGGGGGCATAAAAATTTCACATTTTGTCTCATTTTTGCAATAAAGGAATAGAATAACCGTTTGTTTTTCAAGTAGGATCTTTTAATATTTCATTTTGTGAACAACAAAAGCTATATATTTTCACTCATGTCTCCATCACTTGTGAAAATATAGCTTTTGTTGTTCACTCAATGAATATAAATCAATCTTACACTGAAACAAACAATTATCCTCTGTTTGTTCACTTAATCTCATGCCAAATAGCAATTAATAACAGCTGTTGTTTTTATATTCATATATTCACCAATGAGTGGTTAATGGTAAACCTATGTTGGTGGATATATGTGGGGCCAGAGATCAAACCTTGGATCTCATGCCGAAACTGGGTTATGGTTATGGCAGATGGTAAAGCGTGTGTTAACAACTTTTTCTCACATAACTCTCATTGCCTTCTAAATTGAATTGCCTTTAAAGATACCCTTGTTTTATTCATGTGTAATATCAAATTTTATACCCTATGACTTAAGGCGGGGAAATGAAAAACACGTTGACTAGTTTTGATATTACACGGGTGTTATTACACTAGTGGAATAGCTATGCAAATGAGCTAAGAAAGTATAGCAATGTTGTACTTTTGTTGTGAAAATGATGTCATAACGCATTTGCTGATGCTATTTTGCATTTTACATAACTTGAATCAATAAATTTCTGGAATTTTCTGTTTTTCGCAAAAATTCATTTCATATCATAAATAGAATATCAAATTAGTTTTCATCAAATTTATTAAACTGGCCATCTAAAACAGATAAAAACTTGGTTCTTGTTTTTATCTATTCATAGATGACATGTTCAATAAATTTGGTATGACCACTCATTCAATATCCTCTGTCTAAATGCGGGCATCACAATGTTATCTAATGCACGTTTTTTGAACTATTTCTGTCATCTGTGCATCCTAAAAATTGGTCTTTAAGTTGCCTTAGAACTGTAATTTATGTGTTAAAAATCTGTTAATCGAATTTATTTGTAGCAAGCTGATCTTAACCTGGTCTGGATTTAGACAGTCATTAAGAGCATCAAGGTTTGCTTAATAACATTTCTTTTCTAGACAACATTAAGATCAGCTTGTCTCAAATGAAAGTTCCTGATATATAAGAGATAAATCTTTACCTACCTGAACCCGTCTTGGTGTATCTACACTCACAACTATAATGTTAGTGGAAGTATCGACTGAACTTTCATTTAATACACTTGTATCTATACCATCAATGTCTTTTCCACATTTATGAGCCAAGGCTTAATTCATAACATTTCTATTCTTGACTAGATTAAGATCATCTAGTGTCAAACAAAAGCTCTTGACATATGCGCCTGTGTTTGAGATTTCCAACAATTTCAAATATGTGCAGAGCAAAGACCCTGACCAGCCTGTGCATCCGCACAGTCTGACCAGAGTCTTCACTATGCATAATGCTCTTTAGTAGATAGATAAGGTCTTAAATTATATGTAGACCATCAGGTAATTTTATATTTACAGCAGGTGGCTGTCACTCTAATGTTTGCAACTCACTAATATTTCAAATTGTTGGTAATGTCACGCACAGGCTCATATTCTATTTAACACTTTATCTACCTGAATCACCATCATCTTTTTCCGCTTTCTTTTTCCTAGATGTTGCAGGAATCTCTTGTTCCTCACCATCGCTGTCATCTTGCGAACCTGAATTAATGGCGGCGTAATCCACAACTTTTCTCTTTCTACCCCGTCTTGGTGTATCTAACGAGGTTATAGAATAATCACCTAAACTTTCATTTCCTACACTTGTATCTATGACACTAATGTCTTGGTTCTTATCAGCTTTGGCACTTTTTCGTTGTCCTCTTCTTTTTGACGAGTTTGCTGTAACACCACTATCTGCCTCAGTTTGCTTGACCGGTGTAATTTTGTCAGATTTGGGGGTTCTGCCCCTTTTTTTCTTAATCTTTTTATTATGATCAATATTAGCATCAGGTGTATTTAAAGCACTGGCTTTTTCAGCATTTTCACCCTCTGCAGTTTTTTCCGACCTGTTATTAGAAATTGCAGTATCTGTATCTTGAGAAGTTCTTACTGATTCTAAATTAGTTTCACTAACTGATTTTTCGTTGACAGTGTTTTCAAACTCATTATTTGGTAAATTATGATTTGATTCAGTTTCATCTGATTTACTACAGTCTAAACCAGTTTTACCTAACAACTTTTCTTTTCCTACCGATTCACCGGTAGTACTCAATTTTGACTTTTTGCCTCGTTTTCTTTTCTGTTCTACCATGTTACCTAATGATTCTTTTTCGTCAACTAATACAATAGAATTTTGTTGTTGATCGACAGAATCTTCACCCTGATCCTCTTTCAAGTCATTTTCATGGACACTAGAGTCCTCAAATTCATACATCTTCCTCGGTTTTCTAGTCCTCTTTGAGTAAACTTTCCTATCCATATTGTTTGCAGCTTCATTTTGTATGATAGGTGAAACAGTCATGCTTTTTCTTGTTTTCTTGGTGTTCTTTGCATCTGGTGTTGAGGTCTCCATTACCAAAAATTACTTTGAACTGCTACATGCTACAGATCTGTGAACAAACATCAATCAATACACATCAATCAGAGGTTGACACTTACTCCTGAGATTAAGGAGTCAATAGGACTCCTAACATGTGAAATCAAGGAGTCCAAGATCAAAGTCAGCAGTCCGGATTTTCATAAGGGGAAAACATTGTGGAAAAGAAGAAATTGCTTGTTATAAGCAATTTCTTCTTTTCCACAATGTTCTTCCAAAATATATTTTTTTCTCAAAACACTGTTTTCTACAACAACTTTTATAGGGAAAATATCTACAGTTTTGGCAAGTGTTAGAAAAGACACTACTCTGTGCTTTGTTTTTTTCAAAATATTCTCATAAGACCCTTGGAGTCCATCGGACTCCTTACTTGCAAATGGAAGGAGTTCAACTGGTAAACAAGGAGTCTCGGACTCCCGGACTCCCCTTAGTGTCGAACCCTGCATCAATACCAATACATGCATTTTTTGTCTTCTTGCACAGAAAATATTGTGGGAAATTAAGAAATCACTTGAAGCAAGCTATTTCTTTAGTTTTGACCATGTTTTCAAATACTTATTCCTTGCGGTCCATTAAATTACAGGATTTTGATTAAACATAGTGTTTAACCCTTTCCTGTTTTACAAAATTTTGACCTGTCCAAATTCAAAGGTTTTGCAGACGAATATTAAAAGTGCATTTTATTTGAAAAATAACCATTCAGTAGGGTAGAAAATAGTGTGGAAAAAGAAGAAATTGCTTATCAGAAGCAATTTCT
The DNA here is from genome assembly GCA_948146395.1 of Fragum whitleyi. NCBI lineage: Eukaryota > Metazoa > Mollusca > Bivalvia > Cardiida > Cardiidae > Fragum > Fragum whitleyi. The sequence goes on from OX411556.1 coordinate 8,624,474, forward strand.
TCTTTTTCCACAATGTTTTCTCAATCATAAAATCACAGGCACGTAAAAAGCAGGGATTAAACAGCAAAGGGTTAAAATACAACAAGAGGCCCATGAGGGCCCGAGGCACTCTACTGACTATAATTTTTTATTTTCAGTAAAATCTGATATTTCAAGAATTCTATTGTTTTAAAAAGAATGTGTTAAGTGGAAAGAACCTTGCACACTTTTCCCCTCTACCCTTTGTTTTCATTAATTTTCACACAAAATCAATTGTAACCTTCCTGACAACCACAGTATTAAGTTTCAAAATCAATTTGACAATATTTGTGGAGTTGATTGCATAACACTTTCCTGTTTTACAAAATTTTGGACCTGTCCAAATTCAAAGGTTTTGCAGACGAAAATTTAAAGTGGATTTAATTTGAAAAATAACCATTCAGTAGGGTAGAAAATAGTGTGGATAAAGAAGAAATTGCTTGTCAGAAGCAATTTCTTCATTTTTCACAATGTTTTCTCAATCATAAAATCACAGGCACGTAAAAAGCAGGGATTAAACAGCAAAGGGATAAACCAAAAGATTTTGAGAAAAACTCAATAAGGCCCCTTTTCCTGTGATTCCTGAAGCATCTTCCCCATTTTCAAATGAAACCTTTCTATTGACCCTACAATCATACTGTCAGAGCTACAGATAAGAGGGATTTTTGACATTTTGAAATGCAAAATATAATTTATTGTTGATCAAACCCTATTTTGTGGGTACTGATTGGAATTGTCTCATCAAGACATTTCAAATCAGTACCCACAACATAGGGTTTGGACTTGAAATAAGACAATTAGAATGCCTTTGCCCCCTCTTATCTGTTGCTCTGAATACTGTGAAAGTTTCTAGAGAATCAACAAACTAGTTTGCATAGATTGTATTATTTGAATTTCCATAAGGTCCATTTTCCTGTGTTTTCCAATGGATGTAGAACATTTTCAAAAGATATAATCATTATGCCGCTAAAATCACACTGTTAAAGTCTCAAGAGAATATGATAAAATCTGAGGACTTAATTGTGCAAACAAGATTGCACTAAGTATAATTCCTTAGTCTTATTCCATAAGGCCCCTTTTGCCATGTCATCCAACAGACCATGGCCATTCTCAAAAACATTGATTCTTATGGCCCGACAAGCATCCTGCAGAAGTTTCAAGAGAATCCAATTAGATCTTTGGACCTTATAGCATAAACAAGTATGCATTGAGTGAAATTTCATAAGGCCCCTTTACCTGTCTTATCTAACAGACCATCCCAGTTTTTGAAAGCAATGATCCTTATGGGTCTGCAAACATCCTATAGAATTTTCAAGAAAATCCAATAATATTTGTGGCCTTTAATTATCTTACCATAGAAATCTGGTGGTGCTATGGAATGCCCTTCTCCCATCAGACTGTTGAAGTGGGTGTTGTGTAACAAATTTCATAAAAACTTTAGGGCATAAAAGATAAGAGAAAAAAGTTCTTGAAAGTTTTGAAACCGAAAATTAAGAAAAAGGTCACTTAAAGGCAGAAAACGTTCAAAATCGAGGTCACTAGCCTAATTCTTGTGTTATAAATCCTCTCTGAAAAGGCCCCTGTTACATCATCCAAGGGAAATTAGACCATCCTAATTTTAGCAGTTTTAGGAAAAGTACAATGTTCAAAAAACAAAAAGGGTTCACATGGTGGATTGTAATTTTAGATATTCTTCAAAATGAATTGAAACAAATATTCAATATAACTCATTATATTTTAATTTTCGGCTTCTGCCTTCTTCAGAAAAACAGCTAGATTTTATACAATTAAGTTACATCCATAACTACATATTCAAAATGGAGTCTAAAATGAAAATCAAAACAAGACGTCACGTCTACTTTCCCGTAACGCCGTTGAGACGTCACTATTTTGGCGCACTTTTTTGTAAAACTTATGTGTCATCAATACTTAACCTCTATCATGGCAAATGAATCTCTTCTTTAAATAATTTCAATTAAAAAAAAAAAAAAAAAAAAAAAAAAAAAAAAAATAATAATAATAAAGATAAAGAATCCTAACCCTTGTCAATCTGCGCAGTTCACGCAGTCTGACCAGGGTCAACACTCTAAGTAACATTTAGACAGTCATCTGTCTGAAGGGCTTCAACCTTACGCGCTAAAAGTAAATAACATGCATAAAAAGGAGGGTAGAAAATATATAATAAATACCGAAAAATAACAGAGGTCAACAACCATCTCATTTAAAAAGATTAACTCTGCCGGCCATATTTCATATCCAAAATGGGCGCCCTAGACCCTACACTTACAGCTTATCTAATATGCAGATATGACACTTTGATCGCTCATTCACAATAAAATTGAAACAAACCAACGGAAATGACGCAGATTAACAGTTGTCTCAGTATACATAAATGCTCTGCTGTAAATGAAATAAAGGTGGGCATCCTTAACTTTGTAACTACAGCTTCTTCAAGGTCATGAAGATATGTTTATTAGCTCTAAGTTATCAATTCTCAGAGAGTAGAAACCAGATATCAGAAAATGACGGAGGTCAATAGTATCCCATCTCAATTTAAAAGCTATCTTCTTAGTCCTATCAAACAATCCTTTATCATCAATATCTATAGTCATAGGTATGAAACTAAAACAAACTCGAAAAAAGACACCTCAAATATTGCAACCACAACTTATCCAAGATGCAGTTACAACAGCTTAAGCAGGTTAAGCCATCCATCAGTACAGCTAACAACAACGTGAAATTGATAAGGTGAGTGATTTTGAATGATTAGGAATGAAATCCAATGAGTGTGTGAGCAAGTTTTGCGTGAATTTAATCGGAGCCCAATCCAACATCACAAATTTTGTTTACGATGAACAAAATTAGCAATATTTATTGCCTCCCTTTAATAAAACATGCGTATAAGTGCTATAGATAGCTTTCTATTTCTTCAAGAACCTTTGAGAGGCTAACAATTTAATTTGTGTTCCTCTATCAAAATTTATTTTGAATGACGTTGATGGTTCAATATTTTTTCAATGGATTTGAGTGTTTTTGAATACTTTGAGTGAGTGTTTGGAATGAATGAATGGAGCGCTGAGTGAGCGATTTAGACTTGTTTTAATTGAGGTGAATGACAATTTAAAGATGCTACCAACTGTGACCAGCTCAAAACTTACAACTACAGCTTGGTCAAGGTGAAGCTGCGGTGAGTTAGACAACAAGTTTCAAAAAGTATGCTCCGACTACGACGGATAAAAGCGGAGGTCAATGTAATCTAAATTCAATTTAGTCTATTGATTGGTCAATTGATTTTATGAACGCAATTGATCAGAGTACTTTTAAAAGGAAGGGGTACTTGAAATTTCCAACTAAAGTTTAAAGAGTTAATTGTTGGATTTTATATTACAGCCATTTGGTGTCTTCGTTCCAAGTTTCTCAATCCAGCCCTCTTCTACAATCAGTCTGTACGATTTTCCTTCTTGATACACCTTTCTTAGGACCGCAATGCGTACATCACTCTCGGTGTGCCCAATGAAATGGCAATTTATCGGCTTCTCCCGTTTCAACCTGACGTCCCTTTGGTGCTCTTGTAATCGTTCTTTCACCGTACGTTCTGTTTCTCCAACGTAAACGGTCTTTTCACAACGGCCACATATTAACGCATATATGACATTTTTGTCGGAACAACCAGCACCAATAATTGGATTGAATTTCAACATTCCTGACGTATCCATCAATGGGTCTCGCCAAATGGACTGACAGGTCTTACATTCGCAATCATTCTTCTGTTTTATAATTCTGTTTGTGAATTGAAACAGTTTTCATTTGATTTAACAGCTTAACACCAAAAAAAAACCCACTTCTAATTTAGAATTTTAAAGCTCCATATTTAGGAAAAAGGAAATTATAATTTCTTCTTAGACCCTAACTTTTGAACAGAATCCAGAAGATGAATACAGACTTGGCAAGACTCAAAGAGATTCCGTATTACTATAAATATCAAGCATTCTGTTGTACATCTGATATAATTTCTTCCAAACCAAACATTTGCTAGATTATTAATCATTTTATTGTTCTCTAACCTGATTGAATGTGACATTTTATGCAAGGTAGCACTACTTTTGGAGCTAGCTTTTTTCGGAAAAGTATAACTTTCAAACAGAAAAACATATGTGGCGTGACTAAGCAATGACCTACTTCTGCAGCAGAGAACTTTTGGGTCTGTTTCTCTTCCCAAAAAACATGTTTGCAATTGGGCTGAGATTTATGATGTAGTAAAACCATGTATATTTGCGCATGCATTCATATTTTCGTAAAAAATAGTATCTCTTAATTCAATATTTTATTAGTTTACTGCATAGACAATTGTCTACCCTGTACAAACCTGTACAAACCAAAATGCAAGCACTCGGCTTGTAATGACGTCATCTGAAAATGAAAACACCGTGTTTTCAACGGCCACCACAAACTGGATGTGCCGTAAACACAATGGGCCAACTTATTTCTCGTCCTATCGGGGCCCGTTGTTGTTGTTTTTTCTAGCTTGAATCCAGCCCTGCGTTCAGGATAACAAACCGGTTCACGTCATATCCCAATATACCCATATACTTGCGTGTAAAGCGGGGTATAATTTGAAAACTGTTTGCAACATTTTTCCAGCCTGAATATAGGGCGGGTTTCAAGCTGTAAACACAATAACGGGCCCCGATAGGGCGAGAAATAAGTTGGCCCAATAGCCCGGGATATCGCTCTCTCATCAGACTGGTTTTTTTTAAAGTTCACACCAGACTGTTAAAGTCTCGATTTCAAATCGAGTCGGCCAAAATGGCGGCAGGCACAAAAAAAATCCGCAACGAAATAACATTTTTTTTGGCTATAATAATCGCTATAGCGAATTTTGACAAAGAAGACCTGAGCTATCTGAATGACCTCTCGCTCAGCCGTGAACATACATCGACCGGGAGACCATTCTTGGCACAGTTAGCCGTAGAATCAACACTAACATTCCACGAAACATGAAAACCGGTGACAGAATACAGAACTCTGAAACATTGTAACCATGATACTTCTCGTTTACCTCGCTATCTACTCAGGAGTGGCGACATTCATCCACAACCAGGACCTAGCCAGGGACCTAAAACATCAAGAAACCCCAAATTCCCTTGCACAGTATGTGAAAAAGGGGTCATTAGAACGAGTAAAGCAGTATCGTGCGATAATTGCAGAAGATGGACCCACGTAAAATGCACAAAATCCATAACCATAAATCAATATAACATATGGGTGAAAAACAATACTGACTTCACATATGAATGCAATGTATGCATGTTGAAGAATCTTCCTTTTAATAACCTGCTCAATTTGGACTCTGAACATAACCCTGATCATTCAGGGGTGAATACACAGTCAAACCCCTTGGATTATAAAGACGAGACATTCAATGCCTTCAAAACGAAAGGCCTGAACTTTTTCCACTGTAATGCTAGATCACTGCTTCCGAAAATATGTGAGCTAAGAATTCTGGCTGAAAAAACCAGGGCTGCGGTTATCGCTATCACCGAAACTTGGTTGGATGGTTCCGTTACCAACGCCGAGGTGCAAATCGACAATTATTCAATTTTACGAAAGGACCGCAACAGAGCAGGGGGAGGAGTGTGCCTTTACATAAAAAATGACATTCCATTTTCCACACGAACTGATCTTCAAAACGACAAATTAGAATCTGTATGGACAGACATTTTTTTACCTAAAACCAAACCAATTCTTATAGGTGCAGTGTATAGACCACCGAAACAAAATGATTTTCTTGAACTCTTTGAAAATACACTCAATAAGATTAATCCTGAGTGTGAAACATTCATTTTCGGAGACTTGAATATTTGTCTTTTGCATAAAGTGTCACATTTGGCCAAATCATTTACAAACCTTTTGTATAAATTTAACCTTAAACAAATCATTCAAAAACCCACAAGAATCACCTATCTAAGTAAATCCCTTATTGATCATGTTATTGTAAGTATGCAAGACAAAGTAAGCAAGTTTGGAGTACTATCTGTCGGTCTTAGTGATCACCTAATTACATTTTGCACTAGGAAAGTAGGTAAAAGAGTCACATCAGATCGTGAAAACAATGTTAAAATTAGATCTACTAAGAATTATAGTAAGGAGAAATTTTTGAATGAACTAAATAGTATTGAGTGGTCAGAATTGTACCTCTGCAGAGATGTAAATGCTGCCTGGATCTTGTTTAAAAACAAATTTATATCGGTACTAAATGAAGTAGCCCCATATAGGGAGATACGATTAAAAAGTCGTACAGAACCCTGGGTTACACCTGACATTCTTGATTCTATCAGGGGGAGGGACAACTTGTTGTCGAAATATAAGAAAACCAATAATAAAATTTATTATGAGAAATATTGTAAAGTAAGAAACAATGTACAAAGGTTAATTAAAAAAGCCAAAGAGCTCTACTTTGAGAACAAAATCGAAGAGAACAAAAATAATCCAAAGAATCTCTGGAAACATTTCAAGGTTCTAGGATATAGCTCTAAACAAAAGGAAAATAATAGAACTGTTCTAACAGTAGATAATGAGGTGTGTCATGACCCCAAAAAGGTCGCTGATTATTTCAATATATTTTTCACAAGTGTAGCAGAAAATCTTGTTGCAAAATTGCCAAGTGCTAAAAATCTGTATAGCTTTACTTCAAATATCTTTAAAACATTTTATAGAAAGATCTTTGATCTTAATTTGAAATTAGAACTTTCACCAATAGGGGAAGACTTTGTTCTCAAGGAGCTTCAAAGCTTAAATATTACCAAGAGCACTGGGCTAGATGGCATACCATCAAAATTTCTCAAAGACGGATCTCTTGCAATCAAAAGACCCATTACATATATCATTAACCTATCAATTTCTAGCGGGTTAGTGCCAGATGGCATGAAAGAAGCAAGAGTCTGTCCCATCTATAAAAAGAATAGCAGGCTAGATGTAGGTAACTACAGGCCTGTCAGCATCCTTGTTATTATATCCAAAATCTTGGAAAGAGCTGTGTATAATCAGCTTGAAACTTACTTAACTAAAAACAATTTACTTTACGAACTTCAATCGGGCTTCCGTGGTAAATATTCAACTGACACTTGTCTGGCTCATTTATTAGACCATATAAGGTCACAGAATGCACTAGGACTCTACACTGGCATGATCATGCTTGACCTACAGAAGGCATTTGACACTGTCGATCATCAGATTCTGTGTAATAAATTGCATGCAATGGGTATTAAATCCGTCAAATGGTTTAAATCTTACCTAACAGGCCGAAGACAGTTGGTTAGTGCAAACAGCACAGAGTCTGATTATCGATGTGTCAACTGTGGGGTCCCTCAGGGCAGTATACTGGGCCCACTGCTATTTTTATGTTATGTGAACGATATGTCATCCAGTGTGGGGTCCGAGTGCAAGCTGCTGCTTTATGCAGATGACAGTGCAATCCTTTACTCACATAAAGACCCAAAAATAATCTCAAATAAACTAAGTAAAGAACTCCAGTCATGCAGTGACTGGCTAATTGACAACAAGTTGTCTCTTCACCTGGGGAAGACAGAGTGTATTCTTTTTGGATCGAAACGTAAACTACGCAAAATTTCTAACTTTAGTATTACTTGCAATAATCATACTATATTATCTCAATCTAGTGTAAAATACTTGGGTATTAATATTGACCACTTTGTCTCTGGTGACATGATAGTGAAGAGTATCATGCAGAAAGCAAATGCCAAATTGAAATTTTTATACAGATATGCTAACTGTCTGTCTGAAAATGCTAGAAAAACACTTAGCATGGCACTCATTCAGTGTCATTTCGATTACTCATGTTCATCTTGGTATTGTTCTATTAATAAATCGCTCAAGAAAGAGCTCCAGATAATGCAGAACAAGGTCATTAGATATATCAAAGGTTACAACTATAGGAAGCGAATAGATTTCCCAATATTTAAAGAACTTGGCTTCTTAAACGTTGAACTTCGAGTAAAACAAATGCGCCTAAACCATGCACATGGCATATTCTATGGTAAATGCCCTAATTATATGAAAACAAATTTTACAAAATTGTGCGATATTCACACTCATAATACCAGATCAAGTGAACTTAACTTTCACATTCCATCTGTCAACCAACATTCTGCATGTACCTTTTACTATAATGCCATCAGAGACTGGAACAGTGTTCCACCCGAATTGAGAAGAGTGAAAAATATCAATAATTTTAAGTCTGGTGTAAAAAAGTTTCTTTTGGAACAAATGGAAATTGAATACACCAATGATTTTGCGACTTTGTAGTATATATCAAGGGACTGGAGCAGATACATAGCAGGTGCCTTTACATTGTATAGACACATGCTATGATTCTGTGACAGATCCTTGATAGTAATCCTCATGATGACCCATGACCTTAAACTTGATCTGCTATAATCACAATAACCTATTAGAAAAGTTGTAGATACTTCTTAGATTCATAACTTTAGAGCAATGGATAGAGTGAGAAAATGTTTGTTTCATGCTGTTTCAACATTACTATCTTTGCACGTATGAAAATTGATTATAAATAAAGTACATATCAATTGATCTCTGGTGTATTTGCCTGCCAAAGTTTTGTGCCGGCCAAGCTGATGCTTTTTAAACTTTTAGTCTTTTACAATCAATCTGTCATTAACAGGACCCCATTGGAAATAAGCTCCAGAGCTTTTATGGGCTATCCTAGGTTAAATATCAACCTTTTAAATTGTCAAGGGACTAATTGAAAACCGTTTTTTAAAAGCTTGGCTCAATTAAAATTTTGGCTTGCACTTTTATATGCATTTAAGCAAGACCAACTTGTTGTTAATTGTGGTATTCATTTGTACATGTTGATATTTGGTCTAAATAAATACTACTACTACTACTGTGGATGTCACGATATCGCATTTACTATCTAGGGCACTTTTGCATATATTTTAAAGCCCTTAAGTCTTTAAACAGTGGATTTTAACCTGTTAATTCTGGTTTTGTCACTATCTGTTTTGATATCCAGCCAGTATTTTCATGCATAATCAGGGCGGCTTTTTAATCAAGGGGAATAACTTTTTTAATTTGATGTAGTATAATCACACTCGCACCGTAAAGCTTTCGCCGCAAGTTTGAATATTATCATAACGGATGGGGACAAATTTTATTTTTAGCTCTACTGGCCGAAAGGCCCTAGGGCTATTGTCATGGTGGGGAGTCCGTCGTCCGTCCGTGCGTGCGTGCGTGCGCCACGGTCCGTAAACTTTTTCTTTAAAAATCTTATCCTCATAAAGTAATGGATGGATTCCAATCAAATTTCACAGGAATGTTCCTTGGGGTGACCCTCTATCAATTTTTATCAAAGATTTTACATCGGTTGAAAATCATGGCTGTAGTAGGCGTGGCTAACTTCCCACGATGTATGCCGGTAATAGGTGCGGGCTTTTCTCAGAAACTAAATGATGGATAAAAACCAAACTTCTCATTAATTATCCTTGAGTAGCCCTCTATCAGCCTACAAAAAATCATTGTGATCAGATGAAAAATATGTCTTTTATGGGCGGAGGTCATTTCTCTATAGTATATAGTTAAAACTTTGAAAATCATTTCAGGCACAGAACTTCAACCAATCAACCAAATTTCCCTGGAATGATTCTTGAGTGACCCTCAACAAGTTTATTAAAAATATTGTGATCAGATGAAAAAAATGTATTTTATGGGCGGAGGTCATTTCTCAATATGTCAGTCATATATAGTGAAAACTTTGAACTTCATTTTCTTAGCCTATAACGGATGGATTTCAACCGAATTTCACTGGATTGCTTAGCGATTCTTTATCAGTCTAAAAAAAAATATTGTGATCAGATGAAAAATATGTCTTTCATGATGGGCAGAGGTCATTTCTTCAATAGGCACAGGGTGGAACAACAAATATAGGGTAAAACAAACTATCCTGAAAGTTTAAACAGGTGGATTAAACATCATGGGGAATTTTAATTCTGTGAAGTTGTCTCAGTCTACAAAGAATATTTTGATTAGATGAACAGCATAGGACATTCCGACATATAAAGTGAATATTTGATCACCCTTTTGGTATCACCTAAATGATGAATGTTTCTAGACTAACAAAATTTAATAAGTGTAAAGATTATAGATTAGAAGGAAGAAAACCTTTTTTGAAATCCAAATGTATAGAAACATTAGTTGAAATAAGTATATTGGGGGCCTCATAATAAATCCATATAAGACCACCCCTAAGAACTTTTACAACGGACAAATACCTCTGCATGAAAACATGTTAAGGATTCGCAATGAAAGCAGTCACAATTTCTGTACCTACGGAAAAAAAACATGTAATCTTTTATTCATCGAATGGAAATTCATGCAACCTCAAACAAAAAATCCAATTGAATGAATTGGCAATAGTTTTCCTCTCTATCATAACAACTAAAAATCGAAAAAATATGATATAATATATGTTACGGTGCATGACAGACTGAGAGAGTGTTACAGTATAGTAACTACATCACTGATAGAGGTTACAGATTATTATGGAATACATTTGTTTTGTTTTATTCATTTGAATGGGATTTATTAGCTATTCTAGCTATGATTTCCCGTCTGTCAGTACGTCTATCCGTCCACCTGTCTGTTAAGCTACATTTATTTTCCCAAAAGAGTCCTCAATCTCTATCCAATTTTCTTCAAACGTTCACATAATGATTATACCAACATCAGAGTATTTTTTGTTCGAAATTAGTTCGAAAAACATCAAAGGCAAAGGGGCATTGAGGAAAAGTAATTACAATATACAATATAATCGTTATAGCATTAGTCAACTGCTTTCGTCCAATTCGTTTCATGCTTTTCACAGAATGATTGAATCAACATAAGAATAGGTCCTGCCGAAGTAATGCCAGGTCCATCAAGTACCAGAAGAAAATTGACATTTCGGGAATTAATTTGAAAAAAAATCTCTGCTATCGCAATAGAGTATACTCGTTATAGCATTAGATTCCACTGCTTTTGTCCAATTTGTTTCATGCTTTCACTGCATGATTGAATCAACATAAGAAATGGTCCTTTCGAAGTTGTGCCAGGTCCGTCAAGTACCACGAGAAAATTGACATTTCGCGAATTGATTTAAAAAAATCTCTGATGTCGCAATAGAGTCCACAATTTTAATTTAATTTGCTACAAACGTGAAATAAAGATTGTACACATGAAATCATTGTTTCTTTTGAAATTAGGTCAAGGCGCTGAAGTATCAAAGGAAAAGGGGCCTTATGATAATTGGTTAAATTATCCCAACAGCCATTGGCTTCACACCCAACAAAAAGTTCAAGAAATGATTCTTGAACGTTCTGGACCAATTCATGTCAGTTAAAGTACTAGTTCTAGAACTAGTAATTGAAATCAAATTTAAGAACTGGTTCAATATCTATAATAGAAGTCCAAGAACTAGTTCTAGAACTGGTTCAAGAGTTAGTTAGACTGTTCTTGAATTGCCAAATTTAAGTTCTAGAACGTCTTAGAACCAGTTCTTGAACTTTTTCGCAGGGCAGGAGGCAGTAGAGCGTCCAAGGCTCTCGTGGACGTCCTGTGATTTCGAAAATTTAAAAACTAAAAAATATAATCATCTATTAATTCGGCGGGTCTATCCTCTCAGAAAGTTTTTTAGATCTGAGCATGGCTAGCTTTTTTTACCTTTTTTGTATAAAACTCGGAGATGATTCAGAAGATTTGATTGACCTTTTAAATAGACCGAATAAAGTTTTTTTCCCCTTCAATTCTCGTATGTTTTAATTCAATGCAAATGAGTGTCCATTTTCGATCAAAATGCGAAACAGGACCGTTTTGTGCTTAGATTTGTATTTCTAAATACTTGCACTTCAGGGTAATATATTCTTAGAATTTCAAAAGCAACTTAGACAACGCACTTGGCTGATGATACCCATTTGTAAAACAGGATAAGCACCACGACCCCATCTATTTCATTTTTCAAAACCGCGTGTAGATTTATTTGAACAAAAGTCTCATATTGGAGAAACGCTGAGCGAACAATCATAACACCGTCATTTGTAGAAGAGAATTAAAACCGATGATTTCGATTTGGGTTTTTTAAGCTTACACTTTCTTGACGAGATCCCCTTCATTCAAAGAAGGTGAAAGTTTTACGATGTTGATTAGACTACCATGTAAAGGCATTCGTATAATGAACGTATGCGAGCGCTTTCTTATCCTGAAAGTAGGGCAGATATAATTGAAAAGAAGGAAGGCACACTGTTTTTCATAAATTAACAAGAGCAACGCTGGGCTTGGCATTATACGCCCGAAGCTCAAAAATAAATGGGTGATGTTTTGAACTTTTTATTGATCCTTAGGATGTATTTTCTAGCAAACACTATATAGTGCGGTGCCTTATGTAATCCCGTAGGATTTTCGTGCTGAAATTGATTTTTTGGCTTTAATTGATTGTTTATAGGTCAAGCAATCGGAAACAATGCGGGTCCAAATTTTTCAGGTCGGTTGCCTGATTTTATGGGCTCTCAAAGGAGCCCATATGGGCAAAATGGGTATTTTCCTATTACTAGGTTCAAGAAAGCGTTTTTTTGTTCTTCTTAAATGTTTTCTTAAGGTGAACATTTCATTTAGTGTTAGAACATTTTAAAAAATACATTAACCCATTTTCAAAAGCTTTTCCAATATTTTTGGGCTCTCACAGAGCCCAAAATAGCTTTTTTGGCTTTTTCCTATTAATGGGTTTAGGAAATACATTATTTTATTTAGGGATGATTTTTAAGCTCTGTTTGGTATAAAGTGTTGGTTGGCATTGAAATACTTGCAGTTCCATGTTCTATATAACCATTTCAGGATTTTATGGGCTCTCCGGCATAATAGCCCATGCGAACTGACCTGGATGCTTTTTTGAATAAGGATCACAAAAAAGGTTATTTTCATTGCGGTTGAATCGTTCTCCAATTACCTTCAGTCGTTATTGTATTAAAGAAAGCTTTGGTAAAATAAACAATAAGCCCCTACTTAAAGTCTAATAGTCCTTTTGATTGACTTGCAAAGAATCCCATAGGAGCCGGACAATGAGTTTCCGAAGTTGGGTTTAAAGAAAATCGGCACTTCTCATGGTGTTCAAGGGTACCAAAATTGCTGCAAATGATTCTTTAATGGTTGAGACAAAATGTCGATCGAAATTCTCTTATCCAACAACGAGATGTTTAATCAATTTAACTGGACTTTACTGAGCGCATATGAATCAACATGGACACTTTGCCTAATGATAGGTGGGAGAAAATCAATTTCTTGTCATAAATCTTTCTAGAGCCTCATTAAATTAAGAAGGGTTATATGATGAGGGTAGAATTAAAAAAAATCAAATATCCAAAAGCCTACCCATGGTATTGGCGCTTGTTGAAGCCCATATGTGAAGGTTTGAATATCCTCCAAATTAAAGGAGGAACTAGTCTATAGTTTGAAGCTTTCCTACACAAGTCTAAAAACCTAAAATATGTAACCCCGGTCAACTGTATCAAACTTGCTATATTAGTTAAAGCTGCTCTTTCACAGATTGGGAAATGCGATCTTTGATTATTTTTTTTAAATTAATTGGAAATTATGACTTTATCGTGTAAAACCTCTACAATAAAACGATCCCATCTTGTAGGGAAAACCCCCCAGATATTTCTGAATTTAGCGTATTTCATTCTGAAAAAAATAAAGCAACTACTAACGCCTAAAATATCATTCTTAAATTTTGAGTCAACTATTTACGCATGCAATTCCTTCTGTTTGTCCCATTCTTTCAAAGGTCAATGTCGAAGTATTTGTCAATTGGGGAACTTCATATCGAAACATGCGAAAAATATAACATTATACATGAAAATTAACAATTTCGAAATTTATAGACTGGATATAAAAAGATAAGTTCCTCACTGACCTTGCCGATTCGAACATTCAAGCTACATTTTTGAAAGAGTTGTTGTTGGTGCCATACCCATGTGCGATTCTTAAACATCGAAAAAAGCACAAATTTCCGAATCTAAGAACCAGATTTGTAATTGTTCTAGATGAAGAACTGTGAAAGAGTAGCTTTAAGCACACAGCCATGGTCACCACACCCGTTTTACTGATAGATTTGACTTTACTGTAGGATACAGGATTGTGGAGAGGTGTAAGGTCAAGAAGGAGAATTATTATATTTTTGTCGAATGAGAAACACAATTTATAGACAATTTTACTGATGGAGACAATCCCTCGATCTGTAATGTGGTAATCATGAGTGTTCTGATCTTCACAATCACTTTACTATATCTTCTTTTCAGTTGCCACAGTTACTGTCTTTATTGTTTCGAACTGAAATAGTCAAGAGACCCAGTGCAAGGACTGACAATAATGTCGACGATCACAGAAACTGCTTCCATGACTTACAAAGTTTCATTTATAAATCGATTTTTAAAGTTTTCGCTGTTATCGAGCTGCTCTTGTGGGTCTTATTTTAAAATGACTGGTAAAAAACAATCAATATTACTCTGTCTTGGCTTAAAGAAATTTTCCTTGTCACTGTGCATGTTTCACACGTCTTCCAAACCAAAACAACATGCTTATTGTTGGCGATTTCTAAAAAGCATTTCCCTCTTCGCTTGTATGACAAATGAAATCTAGTTGGTCAAAATCTGTTTCTTTAGATTTGAACGGACATAGCTGTTACCGGAACAGTAAACTGCAGGAGTTTTGCGCTTGAAGCGGTTATAATAATGTCCGTTCATATCTAATCTAATTGTTGTTCCATATTAATTTCAACCTATACACTTAAGAAAACTTGAAGTATATGTTTATTTCTTTGAAGACATATCAACCATAGAAAAACTTTCAAAGTATTTCCTTCAACTTTGTAAATCAAGCAATACTAGAGCAGTCTCGCTTAGCCGTAGTCTGATAATTTCTCCGAGGTATTAAAGTAAATACCGGTAATCATCATCTTGATATGCATCGCCTTTTTAGTATATACATTTGGTCAGCAAGAAAGTCCGTCCCTCCTTTAGCCATAACGAAGCCTCAGTAATTACATGTATCCATTGCATATAGACATTTTTCAAGGGTATTCGTTTGCACTGGGTTTGTTGCAAAATTTAGATAAGAATCAGATGGCCATGCCCAATGATTTTCTTTACCAAACATGCATTTCCCGAGGCAGAAAGATATAATTCAAAACTACAAGATTACATGTACACAGATTGCTGTTAAGTCGATGAAATTTAACAAACATCAGATATCGTGCATTTCATTAAAATTACGGGTTCCTATGCTTTGGTCTAGTCCATGATGTTTCTTTTATAGACATAAATGCACCTGTTTAGAGATTATAAAAATATCAAAACGAGTTGGAATGATAAAGTTGTTGTAATGCTTTGAATTTTTGGTAACTGATTTCTATGAAAAATTAAACAAAATAATAAAAAGATAAAAATAACTATATACATGTATGTTACAAGAATTTGTTTGTAATAAGCATTTCAAAACATATGCATGCGTCTCAGTCCCATCTCTTTTACTTTATTTTTAGGAAGATTCAATATTTGTTTTCATAAAAATGCAGCAAATTTTATACGAACAGATGAGATATATACTAAAAGACATTTCCATAAGAGTGTCTGTGAGTAGGGACATGTAGTTAACTGATGCAGGCGTTTTGCCTGCGAATGCTTGAGAATGTATACAAGAATGACAATTCATAAGCACTCAATAATCTGTAAGTGTAAACCTTGTATCAACAGCAATTATGTGTCTTTGATAGAAATTTCAAAGTAAGAGAGCTGATGCACACATCTATCACTCTTACTCTTAATTGGTGAACTTGTTGTTTGATACAGTTCTAAATTTATGCGCATAAGCGAACTATGAATTATATACATGCATACTTTACTCGAGACAATTAAGGGCAGTAACAACAATTTGAAACAGAGTAAAGCGGACAAATAAGCAAAAATAAGACGACGTCATTTTTATTCGTGGGAACATATAAATGTCAAAACAAAAATACAACATTGAATTAAAACATATTTATCCATCGTATATTTACAGAATGTCGAAAAATGCTCTTATGGGTTTCATTAAGCGCCAATGGAATAGGAATGGGCTTTGAAAAATTGATTCACATATGTTTTACCGAGACGCGCACCCATTTACTCGTAAGGCTTCAGAAATATCATTCTTCAGAAATCTTTTCTTGAACCAAATTGTTGGCAAAGTAACCATGTTGACTCATATGTTGACTCATATGGGCTAGTTAGGGGTCCATATAATCGATAAAAGTAGGGCAATTGGTTTGTAAATTTTAACAGAATATTTCCGAACCAAAGAGATCATTGATACCATTTGTGGTTCGAGCGAGCAACATTGAAAAGAAACATATTTTACGAAATATGTCGCTTGTTATTTTAAACTGTCGTATATTTGCATTATGAAAAACACATACATTCACGCACGCGCGCGCACACATTCTTCTTTTATGGGCTTAATTTAGCGCCAAAGCAACGGGTACAATTAAGAACATCGTGAAATTGAAAGATATTCCTAACAAAATCATTCTAAATCATTCATTCTCAAAACATTTAAAGGGAGCTAATGGATATTTTGAACGCAATTAGCGATTCCATGTTACCTTCCTTTAAAGTCATTCAAAAAAGGCTCCTCCCACTCGTTCAATTTCATTTCGATATAATTCCACAACCATTCACTATGTCAATTTCAATCTGATTTATCTGGATGAGTTTTGAAAATTTGATTCATATACTTTTGTACCATTCGTGGTACAAGTAGGCATCATAAAGAGGGCTATATTTTTTTCAAAAATCGCGAGTTTGGAAAACTCCTAAATCTGTTCATATGGGCTCATTTTAAAGCCAATCAAAAAGCATATAAGAAGTTAAAAAATCAAAAATGATGTACATCAACACTAACCAACGCTAAGTATTGAACGTAATTTGAAAAGAATGGTCAAATGAATGTCAGTTTTTTGTGAATCTTATTTAAGGAAAACACCCCAATGGGTTATTATGAGGGCCAACACAATTTCCAAAATGACCCTAGAAATATGGACATGCGAGTATTCCACGCCAACCCATACTGAATACATTTACCAAACAGGGCTTAAGAAATCATCTCGAAACAAACATTTTTTTTCCCTTTACCCACCAATATAGAAATACCAAAATGGCTATTTCGGGCTCTGTGAGAGCCCATAGAATGGTGAAATAAGCTTTTAAAACATGGATTTTTGTATTTTTTTCTCCAATACACACTAAATACACAACAAAACCAAAGAAATCATTTTAAGAAAAAAACAATCACATCTCATGAGCCCTCTTTTAGGAAAATACCTATTTTGCTCATATGGGCTCCTTTGAGAGCCCATAAAATCGGGAAATGGGCTCGGAAAATTTGGACCCGCATAGTTTGTGATTACTTGACCCCTAAACAATCAATTAAAACCAAAAAATCAATTTCAGCACAAAAATCCTACGGGAGCCCTTTTTCGTACATAAGGAACCGCACTATATAGTATATTGTATTTATTACGATGGAAGTGTTTGTTTTGTTTTGTTTTCCTATTTGTCTTTGGGAAAATGTGTTCTTAGGCAATTGAAGAACTGTGGATTACTTATGGATATCATCACTATTCTTCAAGTAATTATATAGGTACCCGAGTACTGCTAAAATATTCACAAATTCAATCAGATTGAGATAATGTAATCAAACACCCTAGCTAAGAGTTCTACATACATGTGAAGTTTCAACATCGTAGTCCTTGAATTTTGAAAGTTATGGACCGGACATGAATTTGCAAACTGAGTCAAACAAAGGACAATAACTCGAAAATTATAAATGGTAGAGTAAGGGTTATTGCGCTCTGCACATCCTAGCTATGAGATCTATACACCTGTGAAGTTTCAAGACCATAGGCCTTATAGTTTCAATGTTATGCACCAGACACGAATTTGCTAACTGAATCAAACAAAGGGCAATAACTCAAAAATTACAAATGGTAGAGTTGTGGTTCTTGCCCTCTGCACACCCTAGATATGAGATCTATACACCTGTGAAGTTTCAGGACTATAGGCCTTATAGTTTCGAAGTTATGTACCGGACACGAATTTGCTAACTGAATCAAACAAAGGGTTAATAACCAAAAAATAACAAATAGTAGAGTTGTGGTTCTTGCGCTCTTCACACCCTAGCTATGAGATCTATACACCTGTGAAGTTTCAAGACAATAGGACTTATAGTTTCAAAATTATGGACCGGACACAAATTTGCTAACTGAATCAAACAAAGGGCAATAACTCAAAAAATTCAAATGGTAGAGTTGTGGTTCTTGCGCTCTGCACACCCTAGCTATTAGATCTATACACCTGTGAAGTTTCAAGACCATAGGCCTTATAGTTTCAAAGTTATGGACCGGACACGAATTTGCTAACGGACGGACAGACAGACGGACAGACAGACGATAACATAATACGACCCTTCGGGCGTATAAAGGGAGATCAGAGTGTTATTTTTAGATATATCGCATTAAATGAAGTTTTTTTACTTTTCTCCCCATCTACCTCGTATTTTGCAGTAAAAGACTTTAATATAAGATAACTTTGATTTCGTTGCGTTTTCTTTTTGTGATTTTTTGAAAATCCTGGCGTCAAGAAAACTGGGATTATGTATGCAATATCAATGACAGAGTTTGAAACGCTGTAGGGAAGATGCTGTAATATACCAAAATAATTAGGCAGAGTCCGTAACATAAACATATATGAGCCTGTGCGTGAGATTTCCAACATTTTCAAATATGCGCAAATAAAAGACTCTGATCAGTCTGTGCATGCACACAGTCTGACCAGAGTCTCCACTATGCATTTAGTAGATAGATAAGGTATCAAAGTATCTGCAGGCCACCTGGTAACTATATATTTACAGTTTGTCAAAAATACTCAATGTTTGCTCCTATGAACATTTCAAATTGTTGGAAATGTCACGCACAGGCCCATATTTGAGCATCTTGTCAACCGGAACACAGGGGCTGGTTTCTAATTGTGGCCCGGCTGAAAAACAACCAAATCGGGCCCCGCCCGGGGGAGAAATAAGTTGGCCCTATGAAAGAGTGTAAGTAGTTGGGGTTCACAGCTGCAATCTTGGCAGTCAGTCAGTTTTGTGTTTGTCTAGGTGTCTAATGACATTGCTGGTCTCTATGTGTTCCTGGGTGTTGCAAAAGAGACTGATGAGAGAGACTGGTCGGAAGTTTGATGGCTTTTCTATAGTGCTTTTCGGTGGTTCATCGAGAAATAACGGTAGATTATCACTTGATAATCTCACCGCAAAAGCAGTGAAATTATCAAACACTTATACGCTGCTTTTGTGCATTTCACCCTAACTGACGTCAGCTATGCGGGGCGAGATAAGTGTCACAATAAATGTTGCATCGCAATCACGTGCAAAATGACGCGCTTTGCGAAAATATGTCCTAGAAATTCCAACTTTGGTCTCATTTTTGCAATTAAGAAATAGAATAATTGTTTGTTTCAGTGTTAGATTGATTGATATTTCATTTCGTGAACAACAAAAGCTATATTTCACTCGTGGCTCCACCACTCGTGAAAATATAGCTTTTGTTGATCACTCAATGAATTTAAATCGATCTTGCACTGAAAGAAACGATTATCCTCTATGTATTTCTCCTCTTTTTGGATATTGTAATTACATGAGGTGGTCGTTAGGGCTCCGAAATGAAGCTTTGCTGCAATATGGAGGTCGGGAATGGTGCAATCTCGGTGGCTAGTTCCTCAAAGATTCCAGCAAAAAGTGAGTCAGGTCCTGACGCTCTGCTTTGGTTAATTAAGCTTGAGAAGTAGCTTCTTCACACCTCTTCGGTAACTATGATTTCTGGCATTGGAGGAAAAGGGGTACCTCCATGTGTCGGTATACTCCCATCCTCTTTGGTCCATGTCGACTCACATTGAATTTATACGCACTCAGAAGGCGACAACTAAAGAATATATAGGATAATGGCAATATATGTGGATCGTGAAAAAAGATGAATGTCCTCCTTACGCTCCCATTTTCCATGATTTGGGCGTTCGTGAAATACCAAACATGGTAACTACAGCTTGAATAAGCTGTAGTTTCGATGTTATGGTCATTCATCAACGACATTTTTCGAAAGGGGAATTATTTCTGTTGTGCACTTACGTAATGTGCGTGATGGTAGTAACGCCCTTGATTCAAATTGTATGTTTATGATGACTACTTTTTCCTGTGGTTCTGGATGGAGTCTCTAATTTCCCTCACAGGGGCTATACCGCTTATGTCCATGTGTATAGACCTGATAAAAGACAATCTGGAACCATTTCTTTTATGGTGGATGTTCTTGATCAGATCTGGGCTACCTTCATCTATAACATGTATATGGTCAACAAACTTCCAGTTCTGCCTTCTGCCTTGAGTTCCTCGTAACATGAGATATTTTGAGATGGGATACTTGTAGGCCTATTTCTTCAGCGACCCACCAAGGATCTGTAAAGGGGATTCGAACACACGGAAAGGGGTTCGCTTTCCAAGTATTATCGACAATTTTAACCCTTATCCTGCTGATTCATTTTTTGTTGTTGTTTTCTAGAACTAGCTGGATATATCAACGTCTAGGGTAACACCACGTTCTTTGTCATTCCAGAACTGAAGTTATACTTTTAAAATGATCAAAATAACAGTCGTTGATTTCCCTTTTTTTATGAAGATTGTGAATTATCTTTATTCTCGTGAACCTGAACAAGATTCTCGTCCATTAATTATAAACTGTGTTCATAGTTTGGAATTTCAAAGACCCCTACGGTATATCATAGGCTTATCATAGGCGTATCTAGGACTTTGGGATTTATATGCACTCAGAAGGCGTCAACTAAAGAATATGTATGATAAAGGCGATATGAGGGTTGTGACAAAAGTTGAATTCCCTCCGTCCCTTCCCGTTTTATGATTTGAGCGTTGGTGAATTATCAAAACATCGTAACTACAGCTTAAATAAGCTGTAGTTTCGATGTTATGATCATTCATCAGTGATAATTTTCAACAGAGGATTATTTCTTTTACGCAATTGCGTAAACTGCGTAAAGGGAGTTACGCCCTTGTTATATGATTAAATTGTGAGTATCACATTTTGTATTTCACACGAAAATAGGTAACACCGTGTACGATTGGCGGGAATCTCAAACGCCCTTTCCTTTAGCGCATGCGTGAAAACTGAACGGACGTGAAAATTTGTAGAGAGAGAGAAAAGCAATTCTAAATCAGCGGAATATCAAGTATTATTGCTGCCATCTATCTTTTTTATGGTGTTTATCATTTATTTTATATATCGATGTACTCTGTAACGTTTGTTCGCGATCCAATTCAAGCTGTCAGCCGTCGTTAAAAATGGGTCGTGGGCGGGGGTCTCCAGTGTTCACAATCCGAAAGTAAGTAAATGAGTTTGAATCGTATGTATTTATTAGCAAACCTGATCACGAGGTGGGCTTTTGTGATCGATCAATGTCCGTCCACAATTTTGACAAAAAAAGCCCCTTTAATTTGCAGAGGCAGGGCGGCAGAGCAGCCTATCATTCAAAAAAGGTCATAGGTTTGATTCCGGACAGTGGCACTCCTTCTTTCTGACTATTTGTCTTCCACCAATCGGTAGATAATGGCACAGGGAAATGATCCCTTTGACAAGTCCTTTCACAGAATTAGAATTGATATAGAACTCTGATTGCCATGACAACAGAAAATCTCCCAGATCATAATGGCTATAGCTCATAGACTGATGATAGTAAGTATGAAGCATTGCCTAATGCTTGTCTACCAAACCCGTCTACCAAAATGGTTCGATCCCTGACAGTCACACTCATTCTTTCGGACTATTTGTCTTGCACCAATTGGTTGAAAATCGACCTATTTCAGATAGCAGCTGGAGACTTAGTCCTATTTATAAGACCCGACATACGTTATTTTACATTTTGACTTTTATCGTGTATGTCGGGTCTTATCGGTTTCCTGTTTGTGTCCTTGTGCAAATCCCGATGAAGAAACGGTTCGCTGTTTGGACACAAAATACACATGCTTTAAGAATGAAATGCCAAACAACCTATATATTTATACAAGGAACAATAAAATATGCGTCGAATGCAACAATTAATGAGAGGTGAACTTACCAGATCATTAATTAATCCCTATTGAAACTCAGTAACCCTCTAATTAATGTTTTCCGCTGTCGAACAATGCCGAACATTCCAATTAAGTAAACAAAAACAGCACGTGGAAATGGTGGCACCACTGATTGGAATTATTTCAACCGAAATGTGTATTAAAAATAAAGTCTACACAGTCATTATGTATCACACAAAATTAGGTAAAAGTAACAGGATTAAAGGAAAAAAGAATATTTAAATTTGGGCTGAATGCGTTGAAAAGAAATTATTAACCTTTTTTTAAAAAAATCCATTGTCTGTTCTATTCCATTATATATGCCTCGGGCACAAAAAATGCAACTTTAATACCTGTCTGTTTCTGTAAGATTCTCTGTTGTTTTAATTCTATTTTACTTACCGATCTGCAATTCCTTTTAGTATCTAGTTAAACTGGCCGTTATTCCGTAAAAAACGGTCCGTAGTTTGGATTTAAAGGGCCATTAGCTGTTTCTGAAAACTGTAAGAAGGGCCTATTTCTGGTTTTGCATTAGGTCAAAACGGCCCAAGTGTAGATTTTTAAACAATTATCTCTACAAAAATTACCAAGGCGTTTTTTATGAAAATTACCAAAATTGATTTGAGTTAAGGTTTTATTCTAATATTTTCTCATTGTTACGTCTATGCTAGTTTTCGTCATTTTTTTTTTCAGAAAGTTCCCCTGATATTGAATGTGATACATGTATATTTATAGAAAATACCCTTATACAGTAAGAAAATAAATACTTGGATTGTGAATTTATCCGACTGTTACAATTTCTGACCAAAAAGTCTTGTAGAATGCTCTTCTTTAGCTACGATTTATTACAATTTTCATAAAATGAAACTAGTCTATAGCTTCGTTGTGCTAGTGTTCTGTGCTCTTAAATTATGGCCCTGTAGGTTCTTATCCTATAAAAAACGTATTTAAAACTCGTTCATGCATTAAGAATCAGTCCCGGTTTATTTTTACGCGAGGAGTCGTCTTCTGTGAACTTGAATCACAGAGCCTGACTATACAGAGTCCATGCTTGATTAAGTTCCGGGGTGTTTCTTATCATTTACGAAATCGCATTTTAAAATGGTATATGCACATATTTTAGTCTTGGTGTATTTCTTTTCCAAATAGAAAACTTTCTGTATCTTTTTGCGAACAAATTTAGTCCCGTGTTGTTAGTAAAATTAAAAGAAATCGCTTCAAATGTAATTTCTCAGTACATTTAAATTTAGTACTGTGTGTTTTCTTATATAACTTGTCTTATCCAGATTACCTTTTAGTTTATCATCATCTCTCAACTAAATCAAATTTCTGCGTATTCGGTGCGTATGGTTATGTTTTCATATTGCATCTGTAAACAAATGGTGTTTATTTCCAATATTTGCCAACTTGAATAATTTTGACCATTATCTCAGAAAACACCATAAAGATGGCACATGGATATAAAGGAACAGTATAATTATGCACCGTGACAATTTTCCTAGCGTTTGTAAATATTAGATCAGTCTCAATTTTGGACGTCACATATTCTATCGCTGGAACTCGCCGAAACCCAGAGATCATGGAGAGCCCTTGCGGCAACGAAGGAGTTCCGTGTGGTTATAGGATGTTTTTAAAGATGCTGAAGACATTACGTTTTGTAGAAAAAAAGCTAAACAATTTTATATTTTTTTTTTAATTCACAAGATCGCATGGAGGCCCGCAACCAAGTTAAGGCATCACAAAATCGCCACACGGACATCACACGGTCACTGTCGACTTTATGCTTAGAAATCTTTACCAGATAATTATTCTATGATCCCTGCATAGGCACCGTTGGGAAAAAGTACAGGAGCCGCATGGTCTAAAGTAGATCTAACATAAGATGACAAATCATACAGTCACCGCGATTACTTTGCGATCTTTGCACGTGCACACAATGATTCATGGATGAAAGGGTTATAAAATCCGTTTGGGCACCACACGATTTTGTGAACATATACGCTGTAGATAATGAAATTGTTAGGTGTCAAAATTAAAAAAAACCCCATAAGCTGCGATATCGTACGGCGTCCGTGGGTTATGTTAACTTGGCTTAGCGAGATATTTCGAAAACGGTTGAAATAGAGACATACAAATGTAAGGGGTAAACTATTTCTTGGAGATTAAAGATCTTGTTCTGATAATTTCTCTTTGTTTATTGTCA
This sequence comes from Fragum whitleyi, assembly GCA_948146395.1. NCBI lineage: Eukaryota > Metazoa > Mollusca > Bivalvia > Cardiida > Cardiidae > Fragum > Fragum whitleyi. Next base: position 8,648,961 of record OX411556.1, read on the forward strand.
TTTTTTTTTAAATTTCAAGTTTTACAAATTAAGTTTGACGAATAAATAAATTATAGGCTTTAATTGCTTAATGGTCATCAAATTTTAAACAAAGTTACACTATTCCCATTATTCTACCAACAGATGTAAGTTAGTCGCATAAACGAACAGCCTTGACACCGTCAAGAAAATTCAACCAAATATCTTAAGTTATCTTTAAAATCTTATAAAAAAGATTCTAAAGGACGAACCTTCGAAATAAAACATGTACTTATAGGTTTAAGACCTCGTCCTGCGCGGACGCCTATAATATATTATAAAACAGATAAATCTAGGTTTCTTCGGTCGTATCCATGTCATAAGAACTTATTTCCGAACTCAATCGAATAACGGCGAGCTTTTTTCCCGCAATTTATGTCAGTGAAACAATAGTAGACTGGATATATCGCGAAAATCACAGGGCTTCAGACTCACACGGTTACATTTTTTCAAAGTCAACGAACTTTGGCTTATAATTAAAACGGTTCACAAATTCGAACATTCTATGTTACTCTTTCTACTACTTGACGATTTAAGTTCAAGTAAGTTTGCAATATTATCGGAGTAAATCCCGACTTAAAGAAGTTAACCGAGTTCATAACTGACTAAGTAGCCGCGCTAAATCAGGTATGGAAACTGTCATTTCGAACAAACTAATCCAAAATCTAGTTTTACATATATTGTGTGTGTATGTGTCATGTGTCACAAAAAATGTGTCTGTGAATCAAAATTGTCGGCGATCAGGATAGTTAAGTTTCAAAGTATCTTCTTCCACAGCAGTGAAGAAACTATTATTTGAAGTGTGAGAGAATCCCTGTGCTAATTTCTCATGAGAAATTTGCAATCGTTTCTGTTCTAGGATGCGACCAGTCTAAAAATAGCAATGCAATCTGAGGTCTGAATCTGTTCTAATCAGTAGATCTACGAACATTTTTTTCGTAAAGGGGACTTAGAAAAATCACAAAAACAAAGCGTATTTAACATGAAAAATATATTTTAATGAAGATATCGTTTACTGCACATACTCTGCACCAACTTATTTATTACATTATACCGTATATTGTTGCAGAATGTTTAGATGCAAATTTTTATCATAGGCATAATTTAAAATGGGCAGATTTGACCCGTGGCCGTCGATATATTTTTTCCGTTCAAACTTGTTTTTTCCCTTACAGAATCAAAAATATAAATATCTTTTACTATGAAATTGCCTCAAATAAAAATTTTAGTTTAATTCACGAATGTTTATCAACTGTTTCTGCGCGCATTATTTTTTCGTTCAAAAATTATGTTGCCGTCCATTTTTTATTTTCCCAAATCTGCTTTGGAACAAAACATAGGGAATGCATTGTGAAAGTGAAAGCAAAAACTTTTTTCCTTGAAAATTGACACATTCGGTGGAAATTAAGTCGAGCGACAAGTAAGAATTGATACAGAAGTTATATGTTATTGATCTGTCGTGTTGTTCACTGTCACAGTTGTTTAAATCGCAAAATGATTTTTGCTAACGGGAAAAGTTAAGGATACTTTTAGACGTTACACTGCAATAACAAAGGTAAAACATGAAATGTCAGAATAGCGAATATCAAATAAAGAATGGTGCATGTGTAGACGTCTAAATATTTGGACTACTGGAGACTTAGAAAGGATGTGATGGTGGTACTGGTTAGAAAAATACCAAGAATCCAATGTTAGGTGTTCCAGCCGTGCAATATAACTAAAAATGTTGAAAGCAGCAAAAATTCAATAAACCAATAAATGTCTACCAAAGTACATAAAATTATTACTCTATCCGTTTGTTGAAAATAAGCGCTATGTTGTAGGGTCCCATATTTTACATAGATGAGCACATAAATCCTTAAAATTCTTTTGCTCCAAAATGAAAGCTTACACCTGTTTCATTTGGCATGAATCATTTACCTAAGACACGTAAACAAAAAGCTCAAATATAGCAATTATCCCTATGTTGTGGAATCTGCACCTGCCTGTTATACCGGAAAGGGGAGTTGAGTTTGGCAGAATATTATAGATAAAAGGATAGAATCCCTGGTTTCACATAGAAAAACAGAATAGGCCAAGCGTCACAGGAAAAGGGCCAAATGAAAATATAACTAAGAAAATCCTCATTAAGGCTCTAAGTCCACATTTTTTCATCCAATCATCTTCGAACATGCATAGAATGACTGTTCCAGCACAACTATGGTTCCTTATGAAAATAGGCCTTATCACAAAAAGCATCACAGGAAAAGGGGCTGAATGAAAATTAGACAAGCAAATCCTCATTAACACTCTGAAAGTCCACAGCTTTCAACTGATTCTCTTTAAACTTGCTCAGAATGATTGTAATATCTCAAAGAAGGTTCCTTTTGATATGGTCTGATTGTGTTCTGTGTCATAGCAAAAGGGGTCTTAAAATAAACTTAATAATCCTAATTGTTAACAAAACTCCTCTTTCATTAATGAATGCACTCATGTGAAACTTTTACATATTTCATTTCAAGTGACTTGTGTCCAGTTGTGGTGGTTTAGTGATATAGTCTGGCAGATATCTAGCTTGACCCGGAAGTAGGGTTCAAAGTATTTAAGTCGCCATTTGTCAAAATGGCAGACTTATTGCGATTAGCTGGAAGGGTGTATAAGGTGATAGTGTACAGGGTGTCTGTATATTGGTTTAGGCAAAGAACTACTTTTTTCTGGATTTTACTCTATCTCTTTGCACCGGACCCAATGACACCAAAAAGAAGTGCAGACAGTTTTAAAAAAGCAGCTATTTTGTTTGTTTAATGTAATACTTGTACTTATATTTTTCCTTTTGAAGATAAACACAATCTTATGAAAACTTCATAATGGATATCTTGATGTCAAAAGTAAATTTGAGTTGCAAAATTAGTATGCCGAGGATTCTACAAATTTGATTGTCAGGAGAATCATCGATCTTTGTATTGCACGTTTAATCACTAGGTGAGTAGACAAATTGTTTTGGCTTGTCCGTCTGTTTTTATTTATTCATCAATCAACGTTGAATTTGACGGAAAACTTCCATTCACATCATTGATTTAGCCGTTTAAAAACATTGTTCTAGCGATTCTCAAGTCGTAGACGTAGGCCGCCATATTGTTGTTGTTGTTGTATGTGATTCCTCCGTTGATTATCGGAGCACATGGGTTGAATTTCCCGTATTAATTCATATTGGAAAGATTGGCGCCCCAGATTTATACATGTAAACAAAAACGGTACCGCTTTGTATTTCACTTCCACACAAATATTCGTTCAATGTATTTGATGAATTAATTAGTGCGTGGGCAATTTATATAGGAAAAAAAAATTCTGATAGTGCTTGAGCTGAGGGCTTCCATTGTATTGACCTAATTTTGTTTTGTAACCGCTTTTATGATACTAGGATTTTGATAATCCAGTACACATCTTTTCAATCCTACACGATATCGGTTTACATTGAACCGGTCAAGTAAAGATATTGTTGATAAGAATTCAAGAGTGCTATTTGTGAACGGAATTAAATTCTTAACATCGATGTCAAATCAGTCAGCTAGATTTTACTTTTTGAAATTGAAAGTGAAAAAAATGTTGTTGTTTGGGAAAAGGTTAATATAATATATTTTGTTGTCTGCAACTCTTTTCAAATTGTATCACCCCCAAAATTTCGCCGTTTGATTAATTGTTGATAATCATAAACCTAAGTGCAATAAAACACTGGATGCTCAGAGAGGATGAGGTAATAGTGGTGGGAAATCGATGTGTAGGTGTTGCATCCATCACAATATGACATACTGTTAAAAGTGCTGTAAAACTACATTCGATCAGTCAGATTCTGCTTAGAATCTGCCAAACAGAACCCTTGAATTGATAGAAAAGGCTTAGCATCTGAAATTGAACAGCAACCTGAACAAAAGGAGCTTGTAATTCAGATGTTTTTAGATCAATAAGTGCTTGGGGGTGAGCTATTGTGATCTCTTATCATCTGTTTGCCTGTAAACAATACTGTCGGGTTATTCTTGTCTCAAAATCTGAGTTATTGATCACAAATAACAAAAGTTCCTAAATATCATGGTATCATCCTCATGGCGACTTTCAGGACCTTCAGTCCTTTGATTTACACTCTACAGGCCACAAATATGGTCAAATCTTCAGGAAACTATGTCAGAATGTCTGTCAGGTCCCAAGGCTGAACCCTATAGAACATGGGAAGGATCCATACCATATCAGAGAAAAGGGGCCTTATTAACAATTATAGCTCCCCTGGCCGAAAGGCCAGCAGGCTATTGTTATGGTGGGGTGTCGTCTGTGCGTGCATCCGTCCGTCCTTAAACTTTTACTTTAAAAATCTTCTCCTCATAAAGTACTGGATGGATTCCAATCAAATTTTATAGGAATGTTCCTTTGGTGACCCTTTATCAGATTCCTTCAAAGATTTTTAATCGGTTGAAAATCATGGCTGTAGTGGGCGTGGCTATAGATATCAACCAAATTTTACATGAATGATACTTGATTGACCCTTTATCCGTCTAGCAAAAAATAGTGTGATCGGATGAAAAATATATATTTCATGGGCGGAGGTCATTTCCCTTTATGTTATATAGTGTAAACTTTGAAAATCATTATCTCAGAATCTAATCTATGGATTTCAACCAAATTTGAATGATTCTTTAGTGATCCTTTATCAGTCTATGAAAAAATATTGTGATCATATCAAAAATATGTCTTTTATGGGCAGAGGTCTTTTCTTCAGATAGGTTATATGGTGGAATATCCAATATAGGGTAAAACAAAATGTCATGAAAGGTTAAACAGATGGATTAGATATCATGGAAATTTTATTTCTTTGAAGATGTATCAGTCTGCAGAAAAATATTTTGATTAGATGAACAGCATATTTTTTTATTGGCAGAGGGTATTATAACATATAAAGTGAATATTTGATCACGCTTTTGGTATCATCTCAATGATGAGTTTTTCTAGACTTGTTAAATTTAATAGGTGTAAAGATTATAGATTAGAAGGAACAAAAGCTTTGTTGAAATTCAAATGAATAGAAACATTAATTGGAATAAGTAGCCTGAGAATACCCCCCTCAGAATTGGTGAGTTTAGTTGAACGAAGGGTGAATCTGCACAGAGTGTAAAATGATGTTCTGACCTGACATTCAGAGTGTGGTAGAAAAGAGTTGAGTTGACTGCACTCTAAGGCATTGGGCAGAATAAAATAAATATATTGGATTCATGGATTGAATATTTTACTTATTACTATCATAAGTTAGAATTTTGTTTTTATGACAAACAATTGTTGTGAAGTAACATCTTTTAGTAGTGTTAAACTTAAAGTGGAAAGATCTACAATCAAAATTTTGCAGGTAAAGTACCAGTATTATTTGTGCAGTAATATTCTGTTAGTGTTGAAATTCTTACATTTGGATTTTAACAAAATTTCACTAGAATGATCCTTGGGTGACACATATCAGACTGCACAAAATTATTGTGATTAAATGAAATATATTTGTGTAACTGTTGAGGTCAATTTTCAATGATATTCACTGATCATCAGTTTTTTATGCAGAAATATTTCAGCATATGACCCTTATTTACTTGAAATAAACATTCACTCTCTTCAATTCTCATTTAAACAGCTTTTTCATCCTAAAATAGTCATTATCAGGATATTCAAGCCTGTGGAGCGAATCAGGCCCTCAAGCGCCTCTAGACTTGTTTACAATCTTGAGGCTACAAATAAGACCAAATCTTCAATAAAATTGGACAGAATGATGGCCATGTCACAAGGGAAGAATCCATGTCATATCACATGAAAAGTGGCCTTAATAAGAACTTTCTTGTTTACACTCTAGAAGCCACATATATGGCCCAGTCTTAATGAAACTTGGTCAGAATATTGGTCACACAAATATAGCCTTATCTTCATGAAACTTGGTCAGAATGTTGGCGAGGTCACAAGGATGGACCCTATCGAAAATGGAAAAGATCCATGCCATATCACGAGCAAAGGTACCTTGATGACAATTTTCTTGTTCAAACACTAGAGGCCACAAATGAAAATTGGTAAGAATGATTGCCATCTCACAAGGATGAACCCTAATGTGAATGGGAAGAATTCATGCCATATCACTGGCAAAGTGGCTTTAAGGACATCTTTTTGTGTTTCCATTCTAGGAGCCACACTAACAGCAAAGATGCCTGGGACATCATCTTTTAGATTTTCTTATTCAATCAATATTGGATTAATAACTTTAATGATATTGGCTGTTATGCCTTCCAAAAATGGTAAAATATGAAGAAATCTTTATCAAAAGCAACTATGCAGAAAATAAACCAAAATTAACAGGGATGATGTTTCAGACATGCGTTTCAGATTCCTTCATTTTATTCTGATCAGTCTCGCCAATGGATTGATAATCGTAGACCTATGTGATATAGCAGCTGTAGGCTAGGAAAGAATGTGATGGTAAACTTGTGCCAAATAGCAAACTATATACTGAGAGACTTTAAAAATGCAATACCTAAAACCATCACTAAAATGAAAATATAAGCAAACAGACTCACACTAAAATATAAATATTTTGATACCTTAAGAAGTAACAAGTTCAAAATTCAAACAACCCAATGGATTGAGACTCACAAAGGGAAAGTAAAAGTTGTTTGGAAAGGTCACAGGGTCTCATGTTATAAAATATGAACGGTCTCGTTTTAAACTGTATAAATCAAACACTAATTATTTTGTATGTTAAATGTATTTAAATTCCAGAGTTTGTTGTTATAAACTTTAAACAATTCAGATATGATAGGTTTTACACCTATTATTTCTAGTTGAAAATTGAAAATGGGGAAGTAAAAATATATAAAAAGTTCATGGGTCATTTTCAAGAAAAATATTCCAGTTTTTCCAGTCAGTTTTTGACATATTTGTTTTCAACAACCAAATGTGCATTAACATGTTATTTAGCCAAATTCTGCTGAAAAAATCTTAATTGAAAAGCCTACAATGTCTTAGAATATTAAATACTATAGAAAATCAAAAAGGGTCATAATCCTATGAAAGACCAGTGGTGACTTCTTAAATTAACAGTTCACACTTCAAACATCATCTTTGAAGTTGTTCATAATTCACATTTCACACTTCAGTCTTCAATTTTCACATTTCAAAATTCACACTTTTGTCTGCTAATTCAACCATTGTCATGCTGAATAAATGTGGCTTAAAATTTTCATCAAAATCAAAGAGCAAAAAGTACTGTAAGTACCAAATGTAGGTCAATTTTAATTTGAAAAACTAAATCTATTGATAATTCTGGTTTAAAAGTGAGAAACAGGTGGTGTAGACAAACATCAGACTGCACATATGTGCAGCCGGATGTTTGTCTATAACTCCTGCCAAAGCAGGAATATTCCAGGTTTACCATGACAAGGGTTAACTTTTCACAGTTCTTACTTCAGACTTCACAGTTCACACTTCTGACTTCACACTCCCAACTTCACAGTTCGCACTTGCAACCGCCAAGTTCACAGTCCACGCTTCTCACTTCTAACTTCACACTTCTATCTTCACACTTGAATGTTAACGCTTTCAACTTCACAGTTCACACTTTCAACTTCACAGTTCACACTTGCGACCACTGACTTCACAGTCGATCTGTTACACTTCTAACTCTATACTTCAATCTTCACACTTCAAAGTCAACACTTCCAACTTCACAGTTCACACTTGTGACTTCCAACTTCACAGTCCATCCTACACATAAAAAAAATCACACTCTTACTTCACACTTCTAACTTCACACATCTATCTTCACACTTAAATTTACATTTATATCTTCATACTTCAAAGTTCACACTTTCAACTTCACTCTTCTTACATCCAACTTCACAATTCACCCTTCTAATTTCACACTTCAGTTCAACACTCCTGACACCCAACTTAACAGCTCTCACTTCAAACTTCACACTTCTGACTTCCATCTTCACGGTTCATCTGTCTTACTTCACAATTCCAACTTCACACTACACATTTCACAGTTCTGACTTCGCAGCTGACACTTCTGACTTCCTACTTTACAGTTCACCCTTCTAATATCCTTCTTCTAACTTCAAAGTTCACACTTCAAACTTTACAGCCACTATCATAGCGCAGGTGGTAGCACGTTGCACTGTCAATCTAGAGGTCACGTGTTCGATCACAGATGGCAGCTCTTTCCGACTATTTGTCTCTTAACAATGGGTTGATAATCGTAGACCTATATGAGATAGCAGCTGGAGGCTTGGAAGGGATGTGATGGTTGTACTGGTGAGAGAAATACCAGGAAAACCATTGTTAGGTGCTCCAGCCACAGCGATATAACTAAAAAAAGTTGAAAGCGGCGTTAGACTCCATTTAATCAATCAATCCAAGTTTACACTTCCAACTTTTCACTATGCAATTCTGACTTTCAACTTTACAGTTCACACTTCTAACATCACACTTCTAACATCACACTTCTAACTTCTAACTTCAAAGTTTACACTTTTCACTTCACAATTCAGACTTCCAGCTTCGCATTTCAAAGTTTGTTTTCACTTCAAAGATATGTTTAAAGTATGAAGTTTACAGTGTAGATAAAAGAAGTCACCACAGGTTTTCATATAATCTATAATTGTAACCAGGTGGGGTTGAGGGGCCCTTTAGTGGTTGATTTACAGCATTGTCACAGTAATGAAAGTCATCCATCAACCAAGAAAAATCAAGTTTTCATAATTTCTGCACCTTCATAATTCATCATCAGAACCACTGTCACACCCTTGTCCTCCCAATTCAGCCTCAAAGTCAAGCCGGACCTCTTGATTCATGTCATTGTTGAAAACTAAATCAGGGGTGTGGAAATACAAGTTTTCTCCACTTGTCCCTGGACAAGTAAAAGCGGATTTTCTACTTGTCCAGAATCAAAATAAACTTGTCTGCTAAAGAGTAAATAGAAAAATTTGAAAAAAACATTGCCTTTTGATGAAGAAAATGCTGGTATGCAGTTATTTCATTACAAACAATGTTTTCTACCTTATGATATGAACATTAGGATGATTTCTCTCTTAATTCTTTTAAGTAACATTCCAAGATTTGCCCTGGTATTTACTTGTCCTTGGACAAGTGGATTAGAAAAATTTACTTGTCCTCAAGTACAAAAGCCCGAGTCGGACAAGTCGGGCATGGGAATTCCACACCCCTGTAAATAGCCCTTTACTTGTGAATGTCAGGCTTTGGTTAAAATTTTACATGCGACTGTTATATATTTTATGCTGACTGTCTATTGTCTGTTGTGCCATGTCACACATTATAAATTTAAGTGTTTGCACTCTAGAGACCACAAAAATTGTCCAATCTCCATGGTACTTGGTCAGAATGTTTTTTCAGATCACATGGGTAAACCCTATAGAAAATGGGAACAATCTGCAACATATCATGGGTAAAGGGGCCTCAAAGACATTTTTTTAATGACATTTTTTTTTAACACTCTACAGGCCACAAATATTGTCAAATCTTCAGGAAACTATGTCAGAATGTCTGTCAAATCTTCAGGAAACTGTCAGAATGTCTGTCAGGTCCCAAGGCTGAACACTATAGAACACGGGAAGGATCCGTACCATATCAAAGAAAAGGGGCCTTATCAACAATTTTCTTGTTCACACTCTAGAGGCTACAAATAAGACCAAATCCTCATTAAAATTTGACAGAATGATGGCCATGTCACAAGGTTGAAGCCTCTTGAAAACAGGAAAAATCCATGTAATATCACATGAAAAGTGGCCTTAATGAGAACTTTCTTGTTTACACTCTAGAAGCCACATATATGGCCCAGTCTTAATGAAACTTGGTGCCGCCAACATAGCGCAGTTTGTAGCGCGTCGGACTGTCAATCTAGAGGTCCCGGGTTCGATCCCCGACGGCGGCACTCATTCTTTCCGACTTTTTGTCTCTCACCAATGGGTTGACAATTGTAGACCTATGTGAGATAGTAGCTGGAGGCTAGGAAAGAATGTGATGGTTGTACTGGTAAGAGAAATGCCAGGAATCCATTGTTAGGTGCTCCAGAAGCCATTCAATCAATCAATCTTAATGAAACTTGGTCAGAATATTGGTCACACAAATATAGCCTTATCTTCATGAAACTTGGTCAGAATGTTGGCGAGGTCACAAGGATGGACCCTATTGAAAATGAAAAAGATCCATGCCATATTGCAAGCAAAGGTACCCTGATGACAATTTTCTTGTTAAAACAGGATGAACCCTAATGTGAACGGGATGAATCCATGCCATATCACGGGCAAAGTGGCTTTAAGAACATCTTTTTTGTTTACACTCTGCTGGCCAGAAATATGGCACAATCTTCATGACATGAAACTTGGTCAGAGTGTTGGCTAGGTCACAAGGATGGCTACTATTGCAAATTGGATAGATTCATGTCATATCACTGGAAAAGGGGCCATAATAAGAACTTTCTTGTTTATACTCTAGAGACCACAAATATGTCCGAATCTTCATGAAACTTGGTCAGAATATTGGTCAGGTCATATGGCATAATCCTATTACAGTGAAACTTTACCAGAGTGTTCCTTGGGTGACCCTCTATTAAAGTTGTTCGGGAAATTTGGATGGACCTCAAAATATGGGCGTGGCAGGGTTTGGCTTATTTTGAGCCTAAAAACTTTGAACAACATTCTTTCCTGAATCATTTGGCCGATTTCAATGAAACATTACTATAATGTTCTTGGGTGACTCTCTTCCAAAGTTGTTAAAGAAATTCAGACTGACACCCAAATATGGGCGTGGCAGGGCGGGGCTTATTTTGAGTCTGAAATCTTTGAATGATATCTCCTCCTGAGCCTTTGGATTGTTTTCAATGAGACTGTACTAGAATAATCCTTGGATGACCCTCTTCAAAACTTGTTTATGAAATTTTGATTGGATGAGATCAACTGGATCAATAAAATTCAGGTAAGCGGTTTAGGGCCATTCTTGTCCTCTTGTTTTAAAGTGATATCTTAATAGTATTTTTTCCTTGTAATTTTACATATAAGTTAAATAAGTTTATTTCCTCATGAGTCAGTTTCAACTTAGAAAAAGTCGGACTTCCTCCGAATGCCGGTGACTTTAATTAACTTCTATTTTCAATATCTCTCTTTCAAATCTTGAGGTTTTTTAGCTCCACTGACTGAAAGCCACTGGGGCTATTGTCATGGCGTTGTGTCCGTCGTGCGTCCGTCCGTCCGTCCGTGCGGTCGTAAACTTTTTCTTTAAAAATCTTCTCCTCAGAAACTACCAGATGAATTTCAACCAAACTTCACAGGAATGATCCTTGGTTGACCCTCTTTCAAAGTTGTTCAAGAAAATTTGATCCATTGAAAAACATGGATTTAATGGGCGTGGCTAATTTCCAAATATGGTAAAAAGGGAGTTTTCTCAGGGTCTAATTGATGGATACCAATTAAATTTTACATGAATGATCCTTGGGTGATCCTTTATCAGTCTACAAAAAATTATTGTGATCGGATAGAAATTATGCATTTTATGGGCGGAGGTCATTTCTTTATATGTTATTTAGTGGAAACTTTCAAAATAATTTTCTCAGAATGTAAGAGATGGATTTCAACCAAATTTCACTTGAATGATCCTAGAGTGACCCTTTATCAGTCTACCAAATATTATTGTGATCAGATGAAAAATATGTATTTTATGGGCGGAGGTCATTTCTCTATATGATACATAGTGGAAACTTTAAAAATCATTTTCTCAGAATCTAATTGATGGATATCAATCAAATTTCACTGGAATGATCTTTGAGTGACCCTTTATCAGTCTACCAAAAATTATGGTGATTGGGTGTAACATATGTATTTTTGGGCGGAGGTCATTTCTCAATATGTCATATAGTGGAAACTTTGAAAATCATTTTCTCAGAATCTAATTGTTGGATATCAACCAAATTTCACAAGAATGATCATTGAGTGGCCCTTTATCAGTCTACCAAAAAATATTGTGATCGGATTAGAAATATGGATTTTATGGGCGGAGGTCATTTCTCAGTATGTTATATAGTGGAAACTTTGGAAATCATTTTCTCAGAATGTAAATGATGGATATCAATCAAACATTTTTAGCTCCACTGGCTGAAAGCCACTGGGGCTATTGTCATGGCGTTGTGTCCGTCGTGCGTCCGTCCGTCCGTCCGTCCGTGCGTGCGTCCGGTCGTAAACTTTTCTTTAAAAATCTTCTCCTCAGAAACTACTGGATGGATTTCAACCAAGCTTCACAGGAATGATCCTTGGGTGACCCTCTTTCAAAGTTGTTCAAGAAATTTTGATCCAATGAAAAACATGGATTTAATGGGCGTGGCTAATTTCCAAATATGGTAAAAAGTGAGTTTTCTCAGATTCTAATCAATGGATACCAATTAAATTTTACATGAATGATCCTTGAGTGACCCTTTATCAATCTAAAATTATTGTGATTGGATGAAAAATATGCATTTTATGTGCGGAGGTCATTTCTCTATATGTTATATAGTGGAAACTTTGAAAATCATTTTCTCAGAATGTAACTGATGGATATCAACCAAATTTCACTGGAATGTTCCTTGAGTGACCCTTTATCAGTCTACAAAAAATCATTGTGATCGGATGAAAAATATGCATTTTATGGGCGGAGGTCATTTCTCTATATGTTATATAGTGGAAACTTTGAAAATCATTTTCTCAGAATGTAATAGATGAATATCAACCAAATTTCACTGGAATGATCCTTGAGTGACCCATTATGATTCTACAAAAAATCATTGTGATCGGATGAAAAATATGCATTTTATGGGCGGAGGTCATTTCTCTATATGTTATATAGTGGGAACTTTGCAAATCATTTTCTCTGAATCTAATGTTTGGATATCAACCAAATTTCACTAGAATCATCCTTGAGTGACCCTCAGTGTACCAAAAAATATTTTGATTGGATGAAGAAATGCATTTCATGGGCGGAGGTCATGTGTCATTCATTATGTTAAATAGTGGAAACTATGAAAATCATTTTCTAAGAATGTAACTGATGGATATCAAACATTTTGGTATGATCTTTGGGTGACCCATTATCATGCAGCCAAAAATTATTTTGATTTGAAGAAAAATATGTCTTTGAGCAGAGGTCATTTCTCTATCTGTTTTATAGTAACTGTTGAAACATTGAAAATCATTTTCAACATCAGTAGAACCCCAAATATATAAAAATCTTGTCAAAACTTTTATATGCTTTTACAAGAATTTCAAGCCTGTGGAGCGACTCAAGCCATTCATGGCTTTCTAGTTGGTATGTTATTTGGGTGACCCATTATCATGCTGCCAAAAATTATTTTGATTGGATGAAAAATATGTCTTTTATGGGCATAGGTCATTTCTCTTTATGTTATATACCGGTAATTGAAACTTTTAAAATCATTTTCAACATCAGTAGAACCCAAAATATCTAAAAATCTAGTCAAAACTTTTATTTGCTTTTACAAGAATTTCAAGCCTGTGGAGCGACTCAAGCCATTCATGGCTTTCTAGTTAAGCCAGTGGAGCGATACAGGCCCTCATGGGCCTCTTGTCTTGTTTCTACTCTAGGAGCCACACTAACAGCAATGATGCCAGGGACATCATCTGTTAGATTCTCATATTCAATCAAGATTGGATTAATAACTTAAATGATATTGACTGTTATGTCTTCCAAAAATGGTAAAATATAAAGAAATCTTTATCTAAAGCAACTATGCAGAAATAAACCAATCTTAATAGGGATGATGTTTCAGACATTTGTTTCAGATTCCTTCATGTAATTCTGATCAGTCTCACCAATGGGTTGATAATCGTAAACCTATGTGATATAGCAGCTGTAGGAAAGAACTCGATGGTAATACTTGTGCCAAATAGCAAACTATATACTGAGAGACTTTAAAAATGCAATACCTAAATATATCACTAAAATGAAAATATAAGCAAACAGACTCACACTAAAATATAAATATTTTGTTACCTTAAGAAGTAACAAGTTCAAAATTCAAACAACCCAATGGATTGAGACTCACAAAGTGAAAGTAAAAGTTGTTTGGAAAGGTCACAGGGTCTCATCTTATAAAATATGAACGGTCTCGTTTTAAACTGAATTAATCAATCATTAATAATTTTGTATGTTAATTATATTTAAATTCCAGAGTTTGTTGTTATAAACTTTAAACAATTCAGATATGATAGGTTTTATACCTATTATTACTAGTTGAAAATTGAAAATGGGGAAGTAAAAATATGAAAAGTTCAACGGGTTATTTTCAAGAAAAATATTCCATTTTTTCCAGTCAGTTTTTGACATATGTGTTTTCAACAACCAAATGTGCATAAACGTGTTATTTAGACAAATTCTGGTGAAAAAATCTTAATTGAAAAGCCTACAATGTCTTAGAATATTAAATACTATAGAAAATCAAAACAGGTCATAATCCAATGAAAGACCCGTGGTGACTTCTTAAATTAACAGTTCACACTTCAAACATCATCTTTGAAGTTGTTCATAATTCACATTTCACTGTTCAGACTTCAATTTTCACATTTCCAAATTCACACTTTCGACTGCTGATTAAATCCTTGTCATGCTGAATAAATTTTGGCTTAAAATTTTCATCAAAATCAAAGAGCAAAAAGTACTGAAAGTACCAACAGTAGTTCAATTTTAATTTGAAAAACTAAATCTATTGATAATTCTGGTTTAAAAGTGAGAAATAGGTGGTGTAGACAAACATCAGACTGTACATATGTGCAGCCTGATGTTTGTCTATAGCTCCTGCCAAAGCAGGAATATTCCGGTTTACCATGACAAGGGTTAACATTTCACAGTTCTTACTTCAGACCTCACAGTACACACTTCTGACTTCACACTCCCAACTTCACAGTTCCTACTTGCAACCTCCAACTTCACAGTCCACGCTTCTCACTTCTAACTTCACACTTCTATCTTCACACTTGAAAGCTCACACTTTCAACTTCACAGTTCACACTTTCAACTTCATAGTTCACATTTGCGACCACTGACTTCACAGTCCACCCTTCTAACTCTATACTTCAATCTTCACACTTCAAAGTTAACACTTTCAACTTTACAGTTCACACTTGTGACTTCCAACTTCACAGTCCATCCTACACACATAACTTCACACTCTTACTTCACACCTCTAACTTCACACATCTATCTTCACACTTCACTTCACATTTCTATCAATGGGTTGATAATCGTAGACCTATGTGAGATAGCGGCTGGAAGGTTAGGAAAGAATGTGTTGGTTCTACTGGTGATAGAAATACCAGGAATTCATTGTTAGGTGCTCCAGTCACCTCGGTATAACTGAAATAATATTGAAAGCGGTGTTAAACTCCATTCAATCAATCAATCACATTTCTATCTTCATACTTCAAAGTTCACATTTTCAACTTTACACTTTTCCAATCTGGAAGTCGTGGGTTCGATCCCCGGTGGCGGCTAATATCCTTTCCGACGTTTGTCTTTCACCAATGGGTAGATAATCGTAAACCTATGTGAAATAGCAGTCGGAGGCTAGGAAAGGGTGTAATGGTAGTACAGGTGAAAGAAATACCAGGAATCCATTGTTAGGTGCTCCGGCCGCCGCGATATAACTGAAATAATGTTGAAAGCGGCGTAAAACCCCATTCAATCAATCAATCAACTTTACACTTCTGACATTCAACTTCACAATTCACCCTTCTAATTTCATACTTCAGCTTAACACTCCTGACTCCCAACTGAACAGCTCACACTTCAAACTTCACACTTCTGACTTCCATCTTCACGGGTCATCTGTCTTACTTCACAATTCCAACTTCACACTACACATTTCACAGTTCTCACTTCACAGCTGACACTTCTGACTTCCTACTTTACAGTTCACCCTTCTAATATCCTTCTTCTAACTTCAAAGTCCACACTTTCAACTTAGCAGCCGCCATCATGGCGCAGTTGGTAGCATGTCACACTGTCAATCTAGAGGTCCCGGGTTTGATCCCAGATGGCAGCACTAATTCTTTCCGACTATTTGTCTCTTAACAATGGGTTGATAATCGTAGACCTATATGAGATAGCAGCTGGAGGCTTGGAAGGGATGTAGTGGTTGTACTGGTGAAAGAAATACCAGGAAACCATTGTTAGGTGCTCCAGCCATAGTGATATAACTGAAAAAATGTTGAAAGTGGCGTTAAACTCCATTTAATCTATCAATCCAAGTTTACACTTCCAACTTTTCACTTTGCAATTCCGACTTTCAACTTTACAGTTCACCTTTCTAACATCTCACTTCTAACTTCAAAGTTTACTAAACAGCCGCGGCAATAGCGCAGTTGGTAGCGCACCGGACTTCTAATCCAGGGGTCTTTATTCTCACGGGTTCGATCCCCGGCCGCGGCACTTATCCTTTCCGACATTTGTCTTTCACCAATGGGTAGATAATCGTAAACCTATGTGGAATAGCAACTGGAGGCTAGGAAAGGGATGTGGTGGTAGTACTGGTGTGAGAAATACCAGGAATCCATCGTTAGGTGCTCCAGTCGTCGCGATATAACTGAAAGAATGTTGAAAGCGACGTAAAACCCCAATTCAAATTCAAATTCAAATTCAAAGTTTACACTATCAACTTTTCACTTCACAATTCAGACTTCCAGCTTCACATTTCAAGGTTTGTTTTCACCTCAAAGATAATATGTTTAACATATGAGGTTTACAGTGTAGATAAAAAAAAGTCACCACAGGTTTTCATATAACCTATAATTGTAACCAGGTGGGGTTGAGGGGCCCTTTAGTGGTTGATTTACAGCATTGTCACAGTAATGAATGTCATCCATCAACCAAGAAAAATCGAGTTTTCATAATTTCTGCACCTTCATAATTCATCATCAGAACCGCTGTCACACCCTTGTCCATCCAATTCAGCCTCAAAGTCAAGCCTGACCTCTTGATTCATGTGATTGTAGAAAACAAAATAGCCTTTTACTTGTGGATGTAAGGCTTTGGTTAAGGTTTTACATGCAACTGTTGTATAATTTAAGCTGACTGTCTTTTGTCCGTTGTGCGATGTCACACATCATAAATTTAAGTGTTTGGACATTTTTTGTGGTCTCTAGAGTGCAAACACTTAAATTTATGATGTGTGACATCGCACAACGGACAATAGACAGTCAGCTAAAATTATACAACAGTTGCATGTTGCATCTCTATGGTACTTGGCCAGAATGTTTTTCAGATCACATGGGTGAACCCTATAGAAAATGGGAACGATCTGCATCATATTATGGGTAAAGGGGCCTAAAAGACTTTTTTTTTCACTTTACAGGCCACAAATATTGTCAAATCTTCAGGAAACTATGTCAGAATGTCTGTCAGGTCCCAAGGCTGAACACTATAGAACATGGGAAGGATCTGTACCATATCAGAGAAAAGGGGCCTTATTAACAATTTTCTTGTTTGTACTATAGAGGCTACAAATAAGACAAAATCCTTATTAAAATTTGACAGAATGATGGCCATGTCACAAGGATGAAGCCTATTGAAAATGGGAAGAATCCATGTAATATCACATGAAAAGTGGCCTTAATGAGAACTTTCTTGTTTACACTCTAGAAGCCACATATATGACCCAGTCTTAATGAAACTTGGTCAGAATATTGGTCACACAAATATAGCCTTATCTTCATGAAACTTGGTCAGAATGTTGGCGAGGTCACAAGGATAGACCCTATTGAAAATGGATAAGATCTATGCCATAGCACAAGCAAAGGTACCTTGATGACAATTTTCTTGTTCACACACTAGAGGCCACAAATGAAAATTGGTCAGAATGATTGACATCTCACAAGGATGAATCCTATTGTGAACAGGAAGAATCCATGCCATATCACGGGCAAAGTGGCTTTAAGGACATCTTTTTTGTTTACATTCTGGAGGCCAGAATTATGGCACAATCTTCATGACATGAAACTTGGTCAGAGTGTTGGCTAGGTCACAAGGATGCAGTTATTGAAAATTGGATAGATTCATGTCATATCACTGGAAAAGGGGCCATAATAAGAACTTTCTTGTTTATACTCTAGAGACTACAAATATGTCGGAATCTTCATGAAACTTGGTCAGAATATTGGTCAGGTCATATGGAATAACCCCTATTAAAAATTGAAAGGATCCATGTCATTTCACTGGAAAAGGGCCTAAATGATAACTTTTTCTGTATATTCTATGTTAATATATTAATAACCCAATTTTCATGAAACTTGGTCAGAAAATTGGCCAGGTCACAAGGATAATCCCTTTTGCAATCGGGAAGGATTCATTTGATAACACAGGAAAATGGGGGCTTTAATGACAATTTTCTTGTTTCCACTCTAGGAGCCACACTAACAGCAATGATGCCTGTGACATAATCTTTTAGATTTTTTTATTCAATCAATATTGGATTAATAACTTTAATGATATTAGCTGTTATGTCTTCCAAAAATGGTAAAATATAAAGAAATCTTTATCTAAAGCAACTATGCAGAAATAAACCAAACTTAACAGGGATGATGTTTCAGACATGCGTCTCAGATTCCTTCATTTAATTCTGATCAGTCTCACCAATGGGTTGATAATCGTAAACATTTGTGATATAGCAGCTGTAGGCTTGGAAAGAACATGATGGTAGTACTTGTGCCAAATAGCAAACTATACTGAGAGACTTTAAAAATGCAAACCCTAAACCATCACTAAAATGAAAATATAAGCAAACAGACTCACACTAAAATATAAATATTTTGTAACAAGTAACAAGTTCAAAATTCAAACAACCCAATGGAATGAGACTCACAAAGTGAAAGTAAAAGTTGTTTGGAAAGGTCACAGGGTCTCATCTTATAAAATATGAACGGTCTCGTTTTAAACTGAATCAATCAAACATTAATAATTTTGTATGTTAAATGTATTTAAATTCCAGAGTTTGTTGTTATGAATTTTAAACAACTCAGATATGAAAGGTTTTATACCTATTATTACTAGTTGAAAATTGAAAATGGGGAAGTAAAAATATGAAAAAGTTCAACAGGTCATTTTCATGAAAAATATTCCAGTTTTTCCAGTCAGTTTTTGACATATGTGTTTTCAACAACCACATGTGAATAAACATGTTATTTAGCCAAATTCTGCTGAAAAAATCTTAATTGAAAAGCCTACAATGTCTTAGAATATTAAATACTATAGAAAATCAAAACGGGTCATAATCCTATGAAAGACCAGTGGTGACTTCTTAAATTAACAGTTCTCACTTCAAACATCATCTTTGTGAAGTTGTTCATAATTCACATTTCACACTTCAGACTGCAATTTTCACATTTCCAAATTCACACTTTCGACTGCCAATTAAATCCTTGTCATGCTGAATAAATTTTGGCTTAAAATTTTCATCAAAATCAAAGAGCAAATAGTACTGAAAGTACCAAATGTAGGTCAATTTTAATTTGAAAACTAAATCTATTGATAATTCTGGTTTAAAAGTGAGAAACAGGTGGTGTAGTCAAATATCAGACTGTACATTTGTGCAGCCTGATGTTTGTCTATAACTCATGCCAAAGCAGGAATATTCCG
Organism: Fragum whitleyi; assembly: GCA_948146395.1. Classification (NCBI taxonomy): domain Eukaryota; kingdom Metazoa; phylum Mollusca; class Bivalvia; order Cardiida; family Cardiidae; genus Fragum; species Fragum whitleyi. The sequence goes on from OX411556.1 coordinate 8,668,662, forward strand.
GTGTAACAGTGTAACGTGTCCCCCTGGGTAACGTGTCCCCGGGGACAGGTTACCCCGGGGTAACCTGTCCCCCCCCTGGGGTAACGTGTCCCCGGGGACAGGTTACCCCGGGGTAACGTGTCCCCCCCATGGAAAACATTATTTCTTATCAAAATTTTAATTTTTCATTCATGCTATTTTGTATAACTCTAAATCAATTTAAAAAAAAAACATATAAAAAGAATATCCGAATTTTTGAGTGGTTTTCAATTCTTCAAATCAAAATATAAGTTGCTTACTATGATTATCTAATCAAATCAATTTGCCTTTTTTTTATTTTTTATTATTATAGTAGTCAATCTTGGTATTTTATGCAAATATTTGAAAGTTCAATGAAAAAAATATAAAAAAAAATAAAACTTTAGTGGGGGGGGACATGTTACCCCGGGGTAACCTGTCCCCCTATTCAAAATGCTTTTATTCTTTTGATTTCACCTTCCAGTCATTCTTTTTTCTTAAGAAATTATTATATGATATTCATTGAAAAATATTTCATTCATTTTTTTTTAAAAATTGATGCTTTTTTAAAGAAAAATCTTAGCACTTACATGTTTTAATTTTTTGCAATATTACTTTTGCAATATCTAAATTTTTTCCAAGTCCATATTTAGATTGATAAATAGCATTTATTAAAATATCATGTTAATATTGCAGTTTTCATAAGAAAGCAACATGATAAATTCATTCAATACTTCTTTTTTTGAAAGGGGGACAGGTTACCCAAGCCAGGGTAACATGTCCCCGGGGGACAGGTTACCCCGGGGTAACGTGTCCCCGGGGGACACAGATTACATGTACCCAAAACAATTTAGAATAAATAAGAAAAAGAAAATATTTTGGTAAATTTGTGCAGAGATCATTGTTGACAACCTTTTTAGAGGTGGGACAGGTTACCCAGGCCTGGGTAACGTGTCCCCCGGGACAGGTTACCCTAGCTTGGGTAACCTGTCCCACCCCTAGACATACACATATACTCACAATATATTTTCTAATAAGTGAATATCTTATTTGTATAACAGTTTTGATATAAATGAGACTGTCATGCAGTTTTCAAATAAAAAAAATGTATTTACTAGTGTTTTTGAATAAATCCTCATTAATAACCTTTTTTTGTGTTTTCACTGGGTTAACAGGCCTGGGTAACATGTTTCAGAGACAAGTGACCACAGCTTCGGAAACCTTACCCCCAAACAATTTGAAATATTATTAAATAATTGAAAACATATGGGTTTATTTTTGCATATATCATTTCTGACAGCAGATTTGGGGGTGGGACAGGTTACCCAGGCCTGGGTAACGTGTCCCCGGGGACAGGTTACCCAAGCTTGGGTAATGTGTCCCCCCCCCCCCCTAATATACACAAAGAAAAAAAATCATGCTTTGACTATTTTTTCTAAAGACAAGATCATTCTTAGATATGTCCATAGTCATGATGACATTAAACAATTATTTTTCTATAAAAAAAGCTTAATTGTTATAATACTTATCATGAAAAATATGAATAGCCTTCTGAACTGAAACAGTTTGCAAAAAAGATTAAAATTACATACAGATCAAAGAAAGAGACTTGTAATACATAGAATAAAAATATCTTGGTAAAAGAAATGTGACGAAATATTGGTTTACAATATCTGTAAGGGGGACAGGTTACCCCAGGGGGGGACAGGTTACCCCGGCTGATTTCTAGGGTAATGTGTCCCCGGGGACAGGTTACCCCGGGGTAACGTGTCCCCGGGGACAGGTTACCCAGGGGACAGGTTACCCTGGGACACCGGGTTCATGACAAGGGGTAATATTTTACAGTTCTTACTTCAGACTTCACAGTACACACTTCTGACTTCACACTCCCAACTTCACAGTTCACACTTGCAACTTCCAACTTCACAGTCCACGCTTCTCACTTCTAACTTCACACTTCTTTCTTCACACTTGAAAGTTAACACTTTCAACTTCACAGTTCACACTTTCAACTTCACAGTTCACACTTGCCACCACTGACTTCACAGTCCACCCTTCACACTTTTAACTCTATACTTCAATCTTCACACTGCAAAGTAAACACTTTTAACTTCACATTGGTGACTTCCAACTTCACAGTCCATCCTACACACATAACTTCACACTCCTACTTCACACTTCTAACTTCACACATCTATCTTCACACTTAACTTCACAAATATATCTTGATATTTCAAAGTTTACACTTTCAACTTCACACTTCTGACATCAAACTTCACAATTCACCCTTCTTATTTCACACTTCAGCTTCACACTTCTGACTCCCAACTTAACAGCTCACACTTCAAACTTCACACATCTGACTTCCATCTTCTTGGATCATCTGTCTTACTTCACATTTCCAACTTCACACTACACATTTCACAGTTCTCACTCCACAGCTGACACTTCTGACTTCCTACTTTACAGTTCACCCTTCTAATATCCTTCTTCTTACTTCAAAGTTCACACTTCCTACTTAACAGCCGCCCTCATAGTGCAGTTGGTGGCACCTCGGACTGTCAATCTAGAGGTCCCGGGTTCCATCCCCGATGGCAGCACTCATTCTTTCTGACTTAATGTCTCTCAAGAATGGGTTGATAATTGTAGACCTATACGAGATAGCAGCTGGAGGCTAGGAAAGGATGTGGTTGTACTGGTGAGAGAATTACCAGGAAACCAATGTTAGGTGCTCCAGCCACAGTGATATAACTGAAAAAATGTTGAAAGCAATCAATCAATCCAACTTTACACTTCCAACTTTTCACTTCGCAATTCTGACTTTCAACTTTACAGTTCACCCTTCTAACTTCACACTTCACACTTCTATCTTCACGTTTCTTCTATCTTACTTCACAATTCCAACTTCATACTACACATTTCAGTTCTCACTTCACAGCTGACACTTCTGACTTCCTACTTTACAGTTCACCCTTCTAATATCCTTTTTCTAACTTCAAAGTTCACACTTCCAACTTTACAGCCGCCATCATAGCGCAGATGGTAGCATGTCGCACTGTCAATCTAGAGGTCCCGGGTTCGATCCAAGATGGCAGCACTAATTCTTTCCGACTATTTGTCTCTTAACAATGGGTTGATAATCGTAGACCTATACGAGATAGCAGCTGGAGGCTAGGAAAGGATGTGGTTGTACTGGTGAGAGAATTACCAGGAAACCAATGTTAGGTGCTCCAGCCACAGTGATATAACTGAAAAAATGTTGAAAGCAATCAATCAATCCAACTTTACACTTCCAACTTTTCACTTCGCAATTCTGACTTTCAACTTTACAGTTCACCCTTCTAACTTCACACTTAAACTTCTATCTTCACGTTTCTTCTATCTTACTTCACAATTCCAACTTCATACTACACATTTCAGTTCTCACTTCACAGCTGACACTTCTGACTTCCTACTTTACAGTTCACCCTTCTAATATCCTTTTTCTAACTTCAAAGTTCCAACTTTACAGCCGCCATCATAGCGCAGATGGTAGCATGTCGCACTGTCAATCTAGAGGTCCCGGGTTCGATCCAAGATGGTAGCACTAATTCTTTCCGACTATTTGTCTCTTAACAATGGGTTGATAATCGTAGACCTATATGAGATAGCAGCTGGAGGCCTGGAAGAGATGTGGTGGTTGTACTTGTGAGAGAAATTCCAGGAAGCCATTGTTAGGTGCTCCAGCCACAGCGATATAATTGAAAAAATGTTGAAAGTGGCGTTAAACTCCATTTAATCAATCAATCCAAGTTTACACTCCAAACTTTTCACTTTGCAATTCTGACATTCAACTTTACAGTTCAATCCTTCTAACATCACACTTCTAACTTCAAATTTTATACTATCAACTTTTTTCACTTCACAATTCCAACTTCCAGCTTCACATTTCAAAGTTTGTTTTCTTTTCAAAGATAATATGTTTAAAGTATGAAGTTTACAGTGTAGATAAAAGAAGTCACCACAGGTTTTCATAAAATCTATAATTGTAACCAGATGGGGTTGAGGGGCCCTATAGAGGTTGATTTACAGCATTGTCACAGTAATGAATGTCATCCATCAACAAAGAAAAATCAAGTTTTCAATATTTCTGCACCTTCATAATTCATCATCAGAACCGCTGTCACACCCTTGTCCATCCAATTAAGCCTCAAAGTCCAGCCGGACCTTTGATTCCTGTGATTGTTAGCTCCACTGGCTGAAAGCCACTGGGGCTATTGTCATGGCGTTGTGTCCGTCGTGCGTCCGTCCGTACGTGCGTCCGTGCGTCCGTGCGTCCGGTCGTAAACTTTTTCTTTAAAAATCTTCTCCTCAGAAACTACTGGATGGATTTCAACCAAACTTCACAGAAATGATCCTTGGGTGACCCTCTTTCAAAGTTGTTCAAGAAATTTTGATCCAATGAAAAACATGGATTTAATGGGCGTGGCTAATTTCCAAATATGGTAAAAAGTGACTTTTCTCAGGTTCTAACAGATGGCTATCAACCAAATTTTACATGAATGATCCTTGGGTGACCCTTTATCAGTCTACCAAAAATTATTGTGATTGGATGAAAAATATGTATTTTATGGGCGGAGGTCATTTCTCTATATGTTATATAGTGGAAACATTGAAAATCATTTTCTCAGAATCCAACTGATGGATATCAACCAAATTTAAGATGAATGATCCTTGGGTGACCCTTTATCAGTCTATCAAAAATTATTGTGATCGGATGAAAAATATTTATTTTATAGGCGGAGGTCATTTCTCTATATGTTATATAGTGGAAACTTTGAAAATCATTTTCTCAGAATCTAAATGATAGATATCAACCAAATTTTACATGAATGATCCTTGGGTGACCCTTTATCAGTCTACCAAAAATTATTGTGATCGGATGAAAAATATGTATTTTATGGGCGGAGGTCATTTCTCTATATGTTATATAGTGCAAACTTTGAAAATCATTTTCTCAGAATCTAAATGATAGATATCAATCAAATTTCATTAGTATGATCCTCGGGTGATCCATTATCATTCAGTCAAAAATTATTGTGATTTGAAGAAAAATATGTCTTTTATGGGCGGAGGTCATTTCTCTATATATGTTATAATAGTGGAAAATTTGAAAATCGTTTCAACATCAGTAGAAGCCAAAATATCTAAAAATCTAGTCAAAACTTAGATTTGCTATTACAAATTCAAGCCTGTGGAGCGACACAAGCCATTCATGGCTTTCTAGTTGAAAATGAAATAGCCCTTTACTTGTGAATGTCAGGCTTTGGTAAACATTTTACATGCAACTGTTGTATATTTTTAGCTGACTGTCTACTGTCCATTGTGCGATGTCACACATTATAAATTTAAGTGTTAACACTCTAGGGACTCCAAAAATTGTCCAATCTTCATGGTACTTTGCAGAATGTTTTTTCAAATCCCATGGGTGAACCCTATCAAGAATGGAAATAATCTGCATCATATCATGGGAAAAGGGGCCTAAACAACCTTTTTTCTAATGACAATTTTTAGCTCACCTGAGCACAAAGTGCTCAAGTGAGCTATTTTGATCACCTTTTGTCCGGCGTCCGTGCGTCGTCAGTCATCCGGCGTACATCATCCGTCAACAATTTCTTTAAACGACATATCCTCCTAAACTACTGGGCCAATTTACACCAAATTTTACAGAAATGTTCCCTAGGTGGTCCCCTTCCAAAATTGCTAAAAGAATTGAAATCGGTGAAAAACTCTGGTTGCTATGGCAACCAAAGTTGAAAATTTAAGAAAATCTTTAAAATTCTTCTTCTTTAGAACAAGCAGTCCTACAGCCTCGAAATTTGGCATGGATGATCAGCTTATAGACCTGAATAAAATAAGCTAAAATCATATCTGTTGGGTCACCAGGTGCGGAGCACTTGGGGGGAGGGGGAAGTTCTTTGGGTTGATTTTGTAATCTTTAAAATTCTTCTTCTTCTGAATAAGAAGCTCTACAGCCTTCAAATTTGGCATGGAGAATCAGCTCATAGACCTTAATAAAAATAGCCAAAATTATATCTGTTGGGCCGCCAGATTCGGAGCACCAGGGGGGAGGGGGTAGTACTTTTCTGAAAATTTTGTAATCTTTAACCTTCTTCTTCTTCTGAACCAGGTGCCCGACAGATTTGAATATTGGCATGGATGATCAGCGTATGGACCTCTAAAAAAATAGCTAAAATCATGACTCTAGATTCAACAGGTGCAAAGCATCAGGGGGGAGAGGTTAATACTTTTGTGAAAATTTTATTATCTTTAACCTTCTTCTTCTTCTGAACCACAAGCCCTACAGACTTGAAAATTGGCATGGAGGATCAGCTCATAGACCTTAATAAAAATAGCTAAAATCATGACTGTAAAGCCACCAGGTGCGGAGCACCAGGGGGGAGGGGGTAGTACTTTCGTGAAAATTTTGTAACTTTAACCTTCATCTTCTAATGAACCAGGAGCCCTACAGACTCAATATTGGCATGGATGATAAGCATATGGATCTAAAATAAAATAGCTAAAATCATGAATGTAGATTCACCAGATGTGGAGCATTAGGGGGGAGGGGGTAGTACTTTGGATCAATTTTGAAATCTTTAACCTTATTCTTCTCCTGGATCAGGAACCCTACAGACATGAAAATTGTCATGGGTGATCAATATATTGACATTAATAAAAATAGCTAAAATCATGACTGTAGGGTCACCAGGTGCTGAGTGTCTTGGGGAGGGGGTAGTACTATGGATCATTTTTGAAATCTTTAAACTTCTTTTAATGAACCAGGGGCCGTATGCACAAAGATTCTAAGAGTAAAATTTCTCTTAGAATTCCGTTTTTATCTTAGTTTTGAGAGATTTTCTAAGTTTTTGGATATTTTCTAAGTATTTCTCTAAGAATTTTTCTTAGACTAAAATTTACTCTTAGATGGGTCGATTTTCCGCTAAGATGAAAATTTATCTTAGAAAATTCTTAAATTCGGCGTTTTTCACTTAAATATTTAAGATAGCTACCCCCCTATCTTAAATAAGTTAAAAAAATCTTAAAAATGGCGACGGTCCCCGCTTCAGATCGAAAATATGTTCGTTTGGACGTTTTTGAACCAGGGATACGAAGTGTTTTATCATTTTTCGTAGTTTTTTGTCGTTTTCGTTGATTCTTTGATTAAAATAGGGGAGATAAACGTGTATTTACTGAGCTAGCGACGAGTCCTACTGCGTCCTTACCAACAGCGATATCATCGACAATTTTTCGATTTACATGGCTCCTTTACTGATTTAAATTGAAATTTACACTAAAATTGCTTGGAAAACGTTCCTTTAATTGTAAACCAACGCGAAAGACAATCACTTTTTTCAAAGACGGAATCCCGGAATTACCCCACCCACTCAGAACCATAAGACTTAGAAAACAGAACCATATGGGTCCTTGGAATCGGATCTGCTTATGTGAGGATCTCACGACCGAACTCGGAAATATTGGACTTGTGAAGAATATGATTCATTGTTTATTAAAGAGATAGTCTTTGTTTTGAGTGTTTGTAGATTCTGTAGATCTACCCCCTACTAGAAGAGCTCTCCAAAAGATTGATATATCACCAACAAGGGACTGGAGCAGATACATAGCAGGTGCCTTTACATTGTATAGACACATGCTATGATTCTGTGACAGATCCTTGATAGTAATCCTCATGATGACCCATGACCTTAAACTTGATCTGCTATAATCACAATAACCTATTAGAAAAGTTGTAGATACTTCTTAGATTCATAACTTTAGAGCAATGGATAGAGTGAGAAAATGTTTGTTTCATGCTGTTTCAACATTACTATCTTTGCACGTATGAAAATTGACTATAAATAAAGTACATATCAATTGATCTCTGGTGTATTTGCCTGCCAAAGTTTTGTGCCGGCCAAGCTGATGCTTTTTAAACTTTTAGTCTTTTACAATCAATCTGTCATTAACAGGACCCCATTGGAAATAAGCTCCAGAGCTTTTATGGGCTATCCTAGGTTAAATATCAACCTTTTAAATTGTCAAGGGACTAATTGAAAACCGTTTTTTAAAAGCTTGGCTCAATTAAAATTTTGGCTTGCACTTTTATATGCATTTAAGCAAGACAAACTTGTTGTAATTTGTGGTATTCATTTGTACATGTTGATATTTGGTCTAAATAAATACTAATACTAACAAAGGAAACAAGTTTTGTGATAAAGCATACAATTTAACAAACCAGTAGGGCCCTGTCTATTGCGTACCAAAGTAAATAGGTTTGATTCAGATAGACAACATTAACATTTCAACAACAACAACAAAAAGCTATGAAGCATATATCAAATAAAAGTGGAGTGTGTATATACTTTTATCTATGTGTCTATCGCAGAATTTGCCCATAGACTAGTTGTTACGGTTGCTGGTACAAGGATACAGGCCCAAATTTCTGAAGATCTCTACAATTTTTTTTTTGTTTTGTTTTGTTTTGTTTATTTGTATATTTATCATTGCTATCATAGCAAATGCCAATATGGGCAATGTCCCTTGACGAAGGTTAGTTGTTATGGAGGAAGGACACTTGACGAAACTACTGCTAAGATTCGATCATTCGCCATGTTTCTTCAATGTGCTTGGTGTTAAGCAGGATCTTACTAGATCTCGGTTTAACATCACTTCAGAAAGACAATTAGGGCCATTTTGTTTGTGTGCCAGCCCGGGAATCGAACCCACGTGATTGACCCTTCAATTGTTTTGAAGTCCGCTGCTCTACGGACTGAGCCAAACAGGCTAACTTACATATTTGTTTTATTGAGCTGGCGGTTTAATATCTCTGGGGGACAATTAATTGTCAATTGGTCAGCTGAGATCATACTAATTATTCTACAGTTTGATTTAGAGTACATTATTGACTGAGTGTATCAACCTAACAAGAAAAAAAGAATAGAGACACTATATACAAGTTTATATAATGGTCTTTTTATAGTTACACACATATATAATCTGTTTACTGAAGTTGTTTAAATTTAAAACAAAAAGTAATTAACAAACAAGAGCTGTCACTGTAAGATGACAATGCCCCCGACACCGCTTTGATTTAGAAGTTATGGCCAATGTTAAAGTTTTTGGACGGAATGACGGACAGACAGACGGACGGACGGACGGACAAGTCAAAATTATTATGCCTCCCTATCGGGGGCATAAAAATGAATAGAATAAAAAAAAATGTACACTGACAGTATTTTGCTTCTCAAGATTTTATTTCCCAATGAACCTTATTTTTCCTTAACCCTTGTCATACTTAATACAAAAATTGGCAAAATTACATTAAAATAAAAGTTCTGATAGCACTAGGTACACTAATTATGAGTCAGTAATTTTGTTTGGAAAATACATTTTTTAGGCTTGAAATGGAAATTCGGGTGGTAAAAACTAAGTTCAGAATGCACATCAGTGACATGTGTGCATCATGATCTTTGCCATTACCTTCTGCAAAGGTAGGAATATTCTGGGCTCAATTTGATAAGGGTTGAAAAAGTAAATTCTCACATCAGGGATGTGGAATTCCCATGCCTAGAAACATGTCTGATTTGGGCTTTTCCCTTACAGAAAAGTAATTTTGCTACACCACTTGTCCATGGACAAGTTTTCACCAGCACAAATCTTGAAGCGTTATTAAAATGATATTCTGGTCTAAAATTTTTGTTTCTCAATGAAACCCTATGATGTGGGTACTCATTTGAATTGTCTTGCTGAGACAATTCCAATGAGTACCCATAAGACACTGGGTTTGAGAACAATAGAATTATTTAATGCAAAAGAAACCTTAGATAACAATGTTCTTTGGTGAAATTTTACAACCCCTGTTTGCATTTTTTATTCCGAAACAGTTTGAAAAGATGAATTTACTTGTTGTCCACAATATTGCTTCTCAATGAAACTCTATGATGTGGATACTCATTGGAATTGTCTTGCCGAGACAATTCCAATGAGTACCCATAAGATAGGGTTTGAGCTAGGATAAGTGAAATATTTAAATTTGAAATTCAAAGTACCCCTCTATCTGTAGCTCTGCTATTTGTTTATATATTAGTGCAGAAACTTTGTTTTTAATGAAAGAAATACTGGATTTCAACATTTTCTTCATTAAAAACAATATTTTCTCAAGATATATCAAGTTTACTTTTTATCCAGAACAAGTAGAAAATCATCTTATACTTGTCCAAGGACATTTGGAAAAATAAATTACTATTTCCACACCCTTGCTTATTAGCTTTGCCATTTTCGGAGAAAAAGTGAAAACCATAAGCAGGGATCAACACTAACCTCTTTGAGTAAGGAGGTTATTGGACTCCCATTTTACAAAATAAGGAGTGCAAGCTCAAACTAAGGAGTCTGACTTTTCTTTATGGGAAAACACTGTGGAAAAGAAGAATTGCTTGAAATAAGCAATTTCTTCTTTCTTTCTTTCTTGTCCTCATTCTTTTCAACGAGTTTCTCCTCCAAAGTAACGATTTTCTTTCAAATACTACTATATGCAAGCTATTGTTATAATCAACAACTTATGTAGTGAACAACCTACAGTTTTTTCAAGAGATGTAAAGGAAAATGCCTTGTGCATATGTGTTATCAAAATATTCTCATATGATACTGGGAGTCCATCGGACTCCTTACTTGCATGGAGACCCAACTGATAAATAAGGAGTCTCAGATTCCAGGTCTCCCCTAAGGGTTGAATGCTGCCATAAGAATTGTGATCCTTTGGTGGTGTTTTTGTTGTTGTTGGGATAAGCATGACAAACTTAAATCAGGGTCATATCTCTATTGTTATAAAAGATTCTTCATGAGACTTGGCATGTGTGTTCACCATCACCAGAGTTATCAAGGGGAATAACTCTTGAATTATTTTTGTAATAGATTATTTGCATTATCTAGCAACTTCATAGGAGCAGTTGCACCAGTAGGCAATGCTCTTGTTTTTATATGCCCTAATTAATGAATTTACTGTTGTCTGTCTATCATTCTTTTACTTTAAAGACTGCAACACTCAACCCCCAATTTTGAGGTAGAAGCTGGCCTTTATAGAGGCATTGTATAGAACTGGCTTTGGGACAGAGAGGTCTTGGGTTCAAATACCTACAAAGTTGAATATATTTATTAGTGGGATACAGTTATAGTATCCAGAAGTTAAGATAAAAGGGGGTAAGGTCAGTCTAAAATCTTTCATTCTTAATTAAACCCTATGTTGTGGGTACTCTTTTTGAATAGTCTGGAATAGACTATTAAAATGAGTATCAATAACAAACAGTTTGTGCACAGTCATCATTGAAATGCTTTGATATAAAATCCAAAATATCCCCTATAAATATAGCTTTGATATCTAACCCAATTTTTTTTGCATCATCTAGCACCTGCAGTACTCATTTGCACTTGGTATTTCTCTAATAAACCATAGGGCTTCAACCTTTTCTAGCCACCAGCTATTATCAAACTCGGGTTTACAAATATCCACAAATAAGGTGACAGACAAATGTTGGAAAGTTCTTTAAAAATTTAAGTAGAACCCCACCCCCTCTTCAATTTGGCCTTTTTTGCAAGATTTTTGGAAAACTTGAAGCTTCTAATAACCCCCTAAACCAGTACTCTACAACAAGGTCTAACAATGGGTCAATGTACCTTTTTTTCAGGTGAATTTTAAGATTATGCTATGAAAATAATTTTCTTTGGGAGGTTTTCTTGGTTTCCAAGTGTACTATACCCTAGATGATTCAACATGCAAGTAAACATCACTTATACACTATTGCAAATTATATTCATTCATAAATCACCTTCAGTTTTCAATCTCCAACAATTGGCATTTTTTAACAATTTAAGACATCTTAATATCTGTAGCCTCTAATAACCCCCCACTCCCTTATAACAGAAATGTGATGATTCTATTGTACCCTGGGGTTGTATTAGAACTTTTACGGTACTTGTGCTTCTGCTAGGTATTAAACCATGACATCTCATGATTGAAGATTACCAGATAGGTAGTCTGATGAGCCAGCAAGTGTGCTATGATTGCGGCTAAGATGACATTTGAATACCCAGGGCAAATTATATCAACATTGTGTCTGAGTTTATCATTTTGATCAATTCACTGGTTTGACAGCAAAATTGACAACATGTGACAACCCACATGAAAGCATTGGTGAATACAAAATATTATATACATAAATGTATTTTTGATTTACCTGATGGTCCTTTTCATGATCAAGTCCATGATGGTAAAGTAACAATGATATAATTAATTGCCTTATCTAGGCAAATTCAGATGAAATAGCTATGTCTATAGAATCTCATCTTATAGCAGTTGCAAAAGAGTAATAGCCCAATGTTCCCCCCCCCCCCCCCTAAAAATTGATGCCCATTTACTTTTACTGGACTATAGTAAATATTAATCAAGTTTAAAGGTTAACCCATTATTAAAATATGGCCAGCATTGGAAATGGTAAAAATGCAATTATTAGAATTTTGGAATAAATTTTAACTTGGAATGGGCTTTCAAGGGACACTATCTGCTAAGCTAAACACTTTTTTACCTAAAATGCGACCTTGACCCGATTTACAACTACATGGATTCATATTTCAAATGGAACTTCTTCCCCATGTGAGACATCTGTTCCAACTTCCAAATCATTTTAAAATGCATGCCTAAATCAAGATGTAGTAATACCTAAAACCTCAGTGTTACCTTCAGTTTGGTAAGCAAATAGCCAAATTTTGGAATATTCCAACTGGTGAATCTCAAGCTTTGCGGGCTGCATAGGCTTACATGTCTATGCAGGTTGATCATAGGTTATACTTTCTGCCAAGGCTTTATGTGAACACCATTGGAAGGGTTAATGAGCTTCCAATAGATTTTGCTTTAGAACATATTCTAAAGTACACCTGAGTACCAGACCTCTTTCGTTTTGGTAACTATGGCTTAAAACATTGTTAACTAAAATATTTATAAAACAATACAAAAAATAAACAAATCCTTTAAAAATCAAAACGTACTAGGGCTACCAATTATAATTATGCCATTTAGTGAACTTTGAATGTTTCAATGCCAAGTAAAATGAATAGAAAAAAAAAACAAAAAAAAAAAAAACTCATCAAATAAAAAAATGACAATTGATAAATTACTAGCCAAAATAGGTATGTCGACCAAACTGTCTGAGTGGTAGTAACTTTGAAACACAACAAAAAAGCAAACTTCTCTTTTTTTTGAGTTCTCTTTTGATAGCCAAGCCCCAAAAATAGTTCCTAGGGAAAAATTCAAGACTCACCTGGGAAACTTCTATATAAGAACTTAAACTTTAGACAGGATTAGTCATGGATTCTCCTCTGAGAGTTGATATTCATAAATAAATATATAAAGTGAGGAGGAATTTAACTCTAAGTTCAGGTAAAAAATGTAATTCAAGTTTGGTCAGACAGTTCCCATTGTAAATGACAGATTAAATATTTATTCTCTAGAATTCATTAATGTTAGCATGTTACTATTGTAACTAGTTTATAGAACTAGGATAGGTATCCTCTGAATATTATTGAAAACCTCTGAAGGAAACTTGTTTTGGGTATGTTGTAATCTGGATATATATAGGGACTAACATAGGAAAACCAATAATCATCAGCATTTTCTATTGATAATAGCTGTCAAATTTGTAGTTTCCATTTCCAAGTAAGGATATTTAAAATAATTGAAATATATTCTCATTTCCTAAATAAAGGCAACATACTGTGCCTGTTATGCTCAAGCTGTTTAAAGCTGCATCTTACTGGACAAATTTTCACTTGTCAGCACTCAGTTCGAAAACAAGTATTTTTCTGTTTCCCTAAATGTTTTCTATTGTATCATAAATCATCTTTCAAAATAAGCATTACATGGATTAGATTCAAATAATGTTGTCTAATTATGGTTAGGGTTTTTTAATTAATTTTCTTATCAAAAATTTTAGTTTCTCAATACAACATTTTGTGAAACAATCATTTGTCTATTAATAGTCATTTTAACCCTTGTCATGCTGAATAAATTTTGGCTAAAAATTTGCATCAAAATCAAAGGGCAAAAAGCACAGAAAGTTCAAACAGTAGGTCAATTTTTATTTGAAAAACTAAATCTATTGACAATTCTGGTTTGAAAGTGAGAAACAGGACTGGTGGTGGAGACTAACATCAGACTGCACATATGTGCAGGCTGATGTTTGTCTATAGCTCCTGCCAAAGCAGGAATATTCCGGGTTCAGCATGACAAGGGTTAAGATCCTAAGTGTAATTTCTGATCTCTTGGATGTATCTGGTTTGAAACAGATTGTTTCATTTGAAACCTAGCTCACAAAATATATGTATTCACAACAAGTTCACCACTGTCTCTTTCATTACTGTCACTAATAAGGCTGAATGTTTCAGTGGATTGGCTGTGCGTCATATCAATAAGGTTGACTTGTGAGATGTCATCAGTATAACAGCAGAAATTGAGGTCTCTGAAATAAATTAAGCTGAGACATATTATATAAAATGAGACTACCTTTAAAGTGACAATATTGAAATCCATATCTGACTTCTCACACAAGGCATGAGGGTCAATATATTGATTTTGGTACAAATTCTGAATATAGGGTGACGATTCTACTTGACTTGATAATCTATTTCACCATGCAAATCCCTTAGATATGACCTGTGTAAGATTCATATTTTTTTCGAAGAATAAATTATACTGCACATTCCTTCAAGCTCCTTTATGCACATTAAGGTTAAACATTACAAAACAATTTTCCTTTGTCATTTTATGCTTTTTATAAAGTCTGAAAATTCAGTGGATTACATGATGTAGAGGTAAAGCAGTTGGTAATTATGGTATAAATTGATGCATCAAAAATAAAATTTTGTACCTTGTATAGGATTAATTGATTTGTCAAATGAAATGATTCAGTTTACATAATGAGCAATACCAAACACAGATATCCAATTCTATCAATTATCTTTGATAACACTGAACATCTAATAGCACACAACAGAACTTACCTCTTAATGGAAATGAAAGCCAATTTGTATTCTTGCATGACATGCTTTCACCTCTTCTTATCACCGGGCATCTGCAACGATTTGTGTACCTGTAAAGCAATATGTATAGGATAGCATTTTACCTACTTAGCTACATTTGATCTTATAACGGTTCTTATTCAATATTATATACCAAGGTATTTAAAAATTGTGACCCTGTTATAGAATATTATACCCTTTAAAATTTTCCATGAAAGGTTATTGCTGTCTATTTGGCTGTTTTCCCTTTTCTCTCATGATCACCAGTAATTTGGCCAAAAAATATTTTCAATGATCATTCTCTTTATAAAACTATGTTTCTTATATTTATCTTTTAACACCTCTCTTGCTACCAAAATATCTGTGATAAATGAGAAATAAGTATGGATTATCAATGACCCTGGTAAAAATGATGTGTCAGACTGGAAAAGGTTTACAAAGGAAAATATCACATTTTTGTTAACATCAAAGCTAAAAGTATTAGGATTTCAACACAAAAATCTAAAATCAAACAAAATTCACATTTCTGATTTGGAAATATTTTGTTTATGACCTTTGAAAAAAAAAAACTCTCAAAATTTAAAAAAGGGACATAGCCTCTGCTTATATTAATAAAAAGGTATATTTTAAAACTCAGTCCATTTTAACTTCATGGAAATGATAGAGCAGATATTGTAAATGACTTATTCACTATTTCAATATTGTTTGTATCACTACTTTTCCGCCTAACTAACATGTTTTGGTCGAAACATACAAGGGCCGAGATGCCTCTAATGAATGGGTCATTTGGACCACATTTTCGCTTGTTTGTAGTTTAATTACACTTACTTTTGCGAAAATCATGCGTAACCCAACAATTATGGAATAGAAACACAATGGATTTTCTGAATTAGCCTTGTGACCTGTGGTTTCGACCTCTTAAGAAATAAAACATTGCGCATGCGCAATCATAACGTATGTTATTGAACTTTTTAGAAATGAAAATTCGAAATATCATATTAACAGTCAAATACAAACTCAAAGATCGTCTAGGATAAACAGAAAGTGAAGCCTTCTGCACCGGAATAACATAGTTAGCTGTTCTAAACCAATCAATTGATTGTCTTGTCAATTCGACCCTTCTGATTGGTCAGGTGAATTATGGGTCCAGAGTTAATTTTACAAAGCAGCTGAGGTTACATAGGGGGCGTGAATGTTTAGGCCCTGAGCATGCGCAGGTGACATTTTCTATTTCTTCCTGTGTAGTTCAGGAGTCAAAACGAAAGTAATCAACTGTTTTTGTTTTGTTAATATGTTAAATTTTATGTCTGTTATATTCATCATTATTTCTATGGTAACTATTTAAAAAAAGGTTAGAAAAAACATCGGTATTTTCGAGCATTTCGCTATCAGAAACTTAGTTTGAAAAAATTAAACCAGTTACAGAACAGTCAGATGATCAATTAGCGTATGAATATGGTAAATTTTAAAGGGTCGAAACGACAAGAAGGGTCGAATTGACAAGACACAGGCATAGAAGGATTTCCAATTGGACGAAGATCGACAAAGAAATAGAAGCGCGAAAACCAATTACCTTGGTCCATTTCGCACGACACGAAAGACAATAGTGGTATCATTGTCATCCTTTGAATTCCTTTAAAGATTCTAGAGATATGTCGAATGATGTTTCTTCTGATTTTTGGAATCCACGGCGTTTTGTTAGTTTTATGGATTTTACTTCCGTGTTTCTCGTTGACAGGAAATGTCGCGCGCTCTACAGGAAATACGTCATTTACAGCCAAACAAATGTATACGCCCACCAAAAATTCGCTAAGTTGAAAACTAAGAGAAAAATAAATTTTAGTCTAAGAAGTCATCTTAGAATATTCTTAGATAGATTCTTAGCTAAAATTTTCGTCTTAGAAAATTCTAACGATTCTTAGATAAATTCTTAGAAAGATTCTAAGAATCTTTGTGCATACGGCCCCAGGAGTCCTACAGAGGAGGGGGGAGTGCTTTGTTGAGAATTTTGAATCCCTACAGCCTTTATATTTGACATGGATTGATCAACTCATTAAAGAAAACTTTAAAAGTCTCAGACTCAGCCTGTATATCTGGCATAGATTAGCTGATCTTTTATGAAAAAAGCTTAAATAAATAATGACCAGGGGAGGAGCAGAGGGGGGGGGAAGGATTATTTCAAATGTTATCTGATTGAATAAGAGAAAATCTCTTTTTCTGTGGTTGCATGGATATACCTAGGTAATGAAGCTTTTTTCTCAGGTGAGCAACCCAGGGCCAACAGCCCTCTTGTTTTGTTACACTCTACAGGCCACAAACATGGTCAAATTTTTACAAAACTATGCCAGAATGTCTGTCGGGTCCCAAGGCTGAACGCTAGAGAACATGGGAAGTTTCCATACCATATCAGAGAAAAGGGGCCTTATTAACAATTTTCTTGTTTACAGAGGCTACAAATAAGACCAAATCTTAATTAAAATTGGATAGAATGACGGCCATGTCACAAGGATGAACCCTCTTAAAAACGGGAAGAATCCATGTCATATCACATGAAAAGTGGCCTTAAGGACAACTCTTTTGTTTTCATTCTGGAGGTCAAAAATATGGCCCAATCTAAACGACATGAAACTTGGTCAGAGTGTTGGCCAGGTCACAAGGATGGCCCCTATTGAAAATGGGAAGGATCCATGCCATTTCACATGAAAAGGGGCCTTAATGAGAACTTTCTTGTTTACACTCTAGAAGCCACAAATATGGCCCAGTCTTAATGAAACTTGGTCATAATATTGGTCACACAAATATAGCCTAATCTAAATGAAACTTGGTAAGAATGTTGGGGAAGTCACATGGATGGACCCTATTGGAAATGGAAAAGATCTATGCCATACCACGAGCAAAGGTACCTTGATGACAATTTTCTTGTTCAAATGCTAGAGGCCACACATGAAAATTGGTCAGAATGATTGCCAACTCACAAGGATGAACCCTATTGTAAATGGTAAGGGTCCATGCTATAAGGACAACTTTTTTGTTAGCTCACCTGAGCACATCGTGCTCAAGGTGAGCTTTTGTGATCATTGAATGTCCGTCGTCCGTCGTCCGTCGTCTGTCGTCCGTCGTCAGGCGTCAACAATTTAAGTGTTTACACTCTAGAGGCCACAAATATTAACCAATCATCATGAAACTTGGTCAGATTAACCATCAGGTCACAAGGATGAACCCTATTGAAAATGGGAAAGATCCGTGCCATATCAAGGGAAAAGGGACCTAAATGACAATTTTCTTGTTTTCACTCTAGAAGCCACAAATATGGTCCAATCTTCATGAAACTTGGTCAGAGTAATTGTTAGGTCACAAGGATTAACTCTATTGAAAATGGGAAGGATCTGTGTCATATCACGGAAAAAGGGGCCTTAATGACAATTTTCTTGTTTACGCTCTAGAGGCCACAAATATGAACCAATCATCATGAAACTTGGCCAGAATGATTGTCAGGTCACAAGGATTAACCCTATTGAAAATGGGAAGGATCTGTGTCATATCACGGGAAAAGGGGCCTTAATGACAATTTTCTTGTTTACGCTCTAGAGGCCACAAATATGAACCAATCATAATGAAACTTAGTCAGAATGATTATCAGGTCACAAGGATTAATCCTATTGAAAATGGGAAGGATCTGTGTCATATCACGGAAAAAGGGGCCTTCATTACAACTTTCTTGTTTATGCTCTAGAGGCCATAAATATGAACTAATCATCATGAAACTTAGCCAGAATTATTGTCAGGTCACAAGGATTAACCCTATTGAAAATGGGAAGGATCTGTATCATATCACAGGAAAAGGGGCCTTAATGACATTTTTTATCTTGAAGCTCAAGAGGCCACACATATGATCTAATCTTCATGAAACTTGGTCTGAATGTTTGTCAAGTCACAAGGATGAATCCTTTGAAAATTGGAAGGATCTGTGTCATGTCACGGGAAAAAGGAGCTTTCATGATAATTTTCTTGTTACATTCTATAGAGACCAAAAGTTTTAAAAGTACAATTACGACTTTTGCTGGAAAATTTGATACTAGTTAATTTAGACAAAGATACACAGGTGAGCGATATAGGACCATCATGGTCCTCTTGTTTACACTCAGGAGGCCAGAAATATGGCACAAGCTTCATGACATGAAACTTGGTCAGAGTGTTGGCTAGGTCACAAGGATGGCATCTATTGAAAATTGGATAGATCCATATCGTTCACTGGAAAAGGGGCCATAATAAGAACTTTCTTGTTTATACTCTAGAGGCCATAAATATGTCCGAATCTTCATGAAACTTGGTCAGAATATATATCTAGTAAAAAACGATTATCCCTATTTAAAAGTGTAATGTCCTATGAGAAAATACAAGAAAAAGGGCCTTTTGTCTCTTCATCCATTCAAGGTGTTATTTTTTAGCTCACCTGAGCACATCGTGCTCAAGGTGAGCTTTTGTGATCATTGAATGTCCGTCGTGCGGTGTGCGTCGTTCGTTGTCCGTCGTGCGTCGTCATGTGTCAACAATTTTAGTGTTTACACTCTAGAGGCCACAAATATGATCCAATCTTCATGAAACTTGGTCAGAATAATGGTCAGGTTGCAAGGATGAACCCTATTGAAAATGGGAAGGATCCATGCCAAATCACGGGAAAAGGGGCCTTATGACCAATTTTCTTGTTTACACTCTAGAGACCACAAATATGGCCCAATCTTCATTAAACTTGGTCAGAATGTTAGCCAGGTCACAAGGATGAACCCTATCGAAAATGGGAAGGATCTGTGCCATATCACGGGAAAAGGAGCCTTATTGACAATTTTCTTGTTTACACTCTAGAGACCACAAATATTGCCCAATCTTCATGAAACTTGGTCAGAATGATGGCCAGGTCACAAGGATGAACCCTATTGAAAATGGGAAGGATCCATGCCAAATCACGAGGAAAGGGTCCTTTATGACAATTTTCTTGTTTAAACTCTAGAGGTCATAAATATGGCCCTATCTTCATGAAACTTGGTTAGAATGTTGGTCAGGTCACAAGGATAAAACCTATTGAAAATGGGAAGGATCCATGCCAAATTATTGGAAAATGGGCCTTAATGACAATTATCTTGTTTAAGCTCTAGAGACCTCAAATATGGCTGAATCTTCATGAAACTTGGTAAGAAGGTTGGCCAGGTCACAAGGATGAACCCTATTGAAAATGGGAAGGATCTGTGCCATATCACGAGAAAAGGGGACTTAATGACAATTATCTTGTTTAAGCTCTTGAGGCCACAAATATGGCCAAATGTTCATGAAACTTGGTCAGAATGTTAAGCAAATTATATGGATGAAGCCTATTGAAAATGGGAAGGATCTGTGCCATTTCACGGGAAAAGGGGACTTAATGACAAAATTCTTGTTAACACTCTAGAGGCCACAAATATGGCCCAGTCTTCATGAAACTTGGTCAGAATGTTAGCCAGGTCACAAGGATAAACCCTATTGAAAATAGGGAGGATCCATGCCAAATATGGGTAAATGGGTCTTAATGACAATTTTCTTGTTAACACTCTAGAGACCTCAAATATGGCCCAGTCTTCATGAAACTTGGTAAGAAGGTTGGCCAGGTCACAAGGATGAACCCTATTGAAGATGGGAAGGATCTGTGCCATATGACAGGAAAAAGGGACTTAATGACAATTTTCTTGTTTACACTGTAGAGGCCACAAATTTGGCCAAATGTTCATGAAACTTGGTCAGAATGTTTTGCAAGTCAGGAGGATGAACCCTATTGAAAATGGAAAGGATCCATAGTATTTCAAGGGAAAAGGGGCCTTATTGACAATTTTCTTTTAAATTGTCTAGAAGCCACGGATATGGCCCAATCATCATGAAACTTGGTCATAATTTTGGCCAGGTCACAAGGATAAAACCTATTGAAAATGGGAAGGATCCATAGTATTTCAAGGGAAAAGGGGCCTTATTGACAATTTTCTTTTAAATTGTCTAGAAGCCACGGATATGGCCCAATCATCATGAAACTTGGTCATAATTTTGGCCAGGTCCTAAGGATAAAACCTATTGAAAATGGGAAGGGTCCATGCAATATCACGGGAAAAGGGGCCTTAAAGACAATTTTATTGTTTACTTACAAGAGGCCACAAATATAGCCCAATCTTTATGAAACTTGGTCAGAATATTGGTCAGATTATAAGGATGAACCCTATTGAAAATGGGAAAGATCCATGTTATATCACAGGAAAAGGAGTCTTTATGATAATTTTCTTGATGTAACTCTAGAGGCTACAAATTTGGTCTAAACTTCATGAAACTTGGTTTTTTGTAGAAATTATCTCCTTTATGACATCTGCCTATTTGATTGATGAGATGTCGGTCAAAGAGACTCGGGGGAGCGATCTAGGACCATCTTGGTCCTCTTGTTTAGTATTTTTGGTATGTTTTTAGCTCACCTGAGCACATTGTGCTCAAGGTGAGCTTTGGTAATCATTGAATGTCCATCGTGTGTCGTTTGTCATCTGTCGTCCAGCATCAACAATCTTAATGTTTACACTCTAGAGGTCATAAATATGGCCCTATCTTCATGAAACTTGGTTAGAATGTTGGTCAGGTCACAAGGATAAGCCTATTGAAAATGGGAAGGATCCATGCCAATTATGGGAAAATGGGCCTTAATGACAATTTTCTTGTTTACACTCTAGAGACCTCAAATATGGCTGAATCTTCATGAAACTTGGTAAGAAGGTTGGCCAGGTCACAAGGATGAACCCTATTGAAGATGGGAAGGATCTGTGCCATATGACAGGAAAAGGGGACTTAATGACAATTATCTTGTTTAAGCTCTTGAGGCCACAAATTTGGCCAAATGTTCATGAAACTTGGTCAGAATGTTTTGCAAGTCAGGAGGATGAACCCTATAGAAAATGGAAAGGATCCATAGTATTTCAAGGGAAAAGGGGCCTTATTGACAATTTTCTTTTAAATTGTCTAGAAGCCACGGATATGGCCCAATCATCATGAAACTTGGTCATAATTTTGGCCAGGTCCTAAGGATAAAACCTATTGAAAATGGGAAGGATCCATGCAATATCACGGGAAAAGGGGCCTTAAAGACAATTTTATTGTTTACTTACAAGAGGCCACAAATATAGCCCAATCTTTATGAAACTTGGTCAGAATATTGGTCAGATTATAAGGATGAACCCTATTGAAAATGGGAAAGATCCATGTTATATCACAGGAAAAGGAGTCTTTATGATAATTTTCTTGATGTAACTCTAGAGGCTACAAATTTGGTCTAAACTTCATGAAACTTGGTTTTTTAGCTCCACTGGCTGAAAGCCACTGGGGCTATTGTCATGGCGTTGTGTCCGTCGTGCGTCTGTCCGTCCGTCCGTCAGTCCGTCCGTGCGTGCGTGCGTGCGTCCGGTCATAAACTTTTCTTTAAAAATCTTCTCCTCAGAAACTACTGGATGGATTTCAACCAAACTTCACAGGAATGATCCTTGGGTGACCCTCTTTCAAAGTTGTTCAAGAAATTTTGATCCAATGAAAAACATGGATTTAATGGGCGTGGCTTATTTCCAAATATGGTAAAAAGTGAGTTTTCTCAGATTCTAATCAATGGATACCAATTGAATTTTACATGAATAATCCTTGGGTGACCCTTTATCAGTCTACCAAAAATCATTGTGATCGGATGGAAAATATGCATTTTATGGGCGGAGGTCATTTCTCCATATGTTATAAAGTGGAAACTTTGAAAATCATTTTATCTTAATTTAACTGATGGATATCAACCAAATTTCACTTGAATGATCCTTGAGTGACCCTTTATCAGTCTACAAAAAATCATTGTAATTGGATTAAAAATATGTATTTTATGGGCAGAGGTCATTTCTCTATATGTTATATAGTGGAAACTTTGAAAATTATTTTCTCAGGATGTAAGTGATGGATATCAACCAAATTTCACTTGAATGATCCTTGAGTGACCCTCTATCAGTCTATAAAAAATTATTGTGATTGGATGAAAAATATGTATTTTATGGGCGGAGGTCATTTCTCTATAAGTTATTTAGTGGAAACTTTGAAAATCATTTTCTCAGAATGTAAGTGATGGATATCAACCAAATTTCACTGGAAAGATCCTTGAGTAACACTTTATCAATTTACCAAAAATTATTTAGATTGGATGAAAAATATGCATTTTATGGGCAGAGGTCATTTCTCTATATGTTATATAGTGGAAACTTTGAAAATCATTTTCTCAGAATTTGATTTTTGGATATCAATTAAATTTCACTGGAATGATACTTGAGTGACCCTTTATCAGTGTACCAAAAATTATTTTGATTGGATGGAAAATATACATTTTATGGGTGGAGGTCAATTCTCAATATGTTAAATAGTGGAAACTATGAAAAACATTTTCTCAGAATGTAAATGATGGATATCAATCAAACATTTTTGGTATGATCTTTGGGTGACCCATTATCATGCAGTCAAAAATTATTTTGATTTGATGAAAAATATGTCTTTTAATAGCAGAGGTCATTTCTCTATCTGTTATATAGTTGAAACTTTGAAAATCATTTTCAACATCAGTAGAACCCCAAATATCTAAAAATCTAATCAAAACATTTAATTGCTTTTACAAGATTTTCAAGCCTGTGGAGCGACTCAAGCCATTCATGGCTTTCTAGTTGTAGAAATTATCTCCTTTATGACATCTGCCTATTTGATTGATGAGATGTCGGTCAAAGAGACTCAGGGGAGCGATCTAGGACCATCTTGGTCCTCTTGTTTAGTATTTTTGGTATGTTTTTAGCTCACCTGAGCACATTGTGCTCAAGGTGAGCTTTGGTAATCATTGAATGTCCATCGTGTGTCGTTTGTCATCTGTCGTCCAGCGTCAACAATCTTAATGTTTACACTCTAGAGGTCATAAATATGGCCCTATCTTCATGAAACTTGGTTAGAATGTTGGTCAGGTCACAAGGATAAGCCTATTGAAAATGGGAAGGATCCATGCCAATTATGGGAAAATGGGCCTTAATGACAATTTTCTTGTTTACACTCTAGAGACCTCAAATATGGCTGAATCTTCATGAAACTTGGTAAGAAGGTTGGCCAGGTCACAAGGATGAACCCTATTGAAAATGGGAAGGATCTGTGCCATATCACAGGAAAAGGGGACTTAATGGCAATTATCTTGTTTAAGCTCTTGAGGCCACAAATATGGCCAAATGTTCATGAATCTTGGTCAGAATGTTAAGCAAATCACATGGATGAAGCCTATTGAAAATGGGAAGGATCTGTGCCATATCACAGGAAAAGGGGACTTAATGACAATATTCTTGTTAACACTCTAGAGGCCATAATATGGCCCAAACTTCTTGAAACTTGGTTTTATGTTGAAATTATCTCCTTTATGACATCTGCCTTAAAAATGATTTAATGTCCCAGTGTTTAAAGAGACTCAGATGAGCGATCTAGGACCATCATGGTCCTCTTTTTCTTGTCAAAGGATGAATCTCTTCATGAAACTTGTTTAGAAAAGGCTAGAAAATTATGCAGGGATCATAGGAATAGAATAATGTCTTTCTTTTAAATATTTTATGGTCATTTTATGATCTTTAAAGAATTTAATTTTGCTAAGGGAGGAGTAAGAGACATAGGTGAGCGGTATAGGACCATCATGGTCCTTTTGTTAGGTGCTAAAGCTGATGCCATGTAACTGAAAGAATGTTGAAAGTGGCGCAAAAACCCAATTCAAATAAACAAAGCTGTGGAATTACTTCAATTTCTACACTCCTGCAAAACAAGTGGTTTGGGGGGATACACTGGAATCAGTCGGTCTGTCAATGTGTCTGTCTGTAGAAATACTACTAATTTTATGTCGCCAATTCCTCCTACAGCTTTGATTTAAACTAATGAAACTCTATACAAACATTGATAACAATATGAAGTTTTGTAACTCCCACTGGCTGAAGAATAATCTGCCCTTGACTTTACATTCTACTTGCCAAAAAAAGCTAGTAGAACTTGATTCCACAAGCTAAATGATTGTCTACTTTTGAAAAAAAACAGCACCATTCAAAGAAAATACAATAAATTATTTTTTAATCATTGATTAAATTGTGAAAGTTTACTGTAAACAATCTAAAATGCTCAGGCCCTCAACTTATAACAAGCAAGGCTCTCACTGGGATTTTAATTTAAAAAAATATAAAGGAATGAAAAATAGCTATTATAGAACATCAGTTCAAATTTTTTGGCCTTTAAGAGCAAAATTTTCATAATTGATTTATTGAATACCTAAATATATAAACAATTTTAAAGTAACTTTCCATGAATTGACTTTTGAAAAAGTGAAAAAAAGCACTATTAAACTTTTCTGAAAATGTTATCTACCCAGTGTAAATTACATTGTACAGATCTGCATTAAAACATAATTATTCCATTTTATACAGTAAAATTATCTACCAAAAAATGTTTTATAGCTCCATAGGCCGAAGGCTAGCGAGCTATTGTCATGGCAGTGTGTCCGTTCTGCATCAGTGCATAAGCTTTTCTGTCAACATCTCCTAAACCTATAGACCTATGTGAGATAGCAGCTGGAGGCTACAAAAGGAGGTGATGGTGGTACTGGTGGGAGAAATACCAGAAATCTATTGTTTGGTGCTGAAGCCGCCACGATAAAACTGGAAAAATGTTGAAAGCAGTGTTAAACATCATACAATCAATTAATCTCCTTCTAAACGGACTTTGGACTTCTGATCCAGGGGTCTATATTCACAAGGGTTCGATCCCTGGCCGCGGCACTTATCCTTTCCGACATTTGTCTTCCACCAATGGGTAGATAATCGTAAACCTATGTGGAATAGCAACTGGAGGCTAGGAAAGGGATGTGGTGGTAGTACTGGTGTGAGAAATACCAGAGAATCCATCGTTAGGTGCTCCAGTCGTCGCAAACTGAGAGATTGTTGAAAGCGACGTAAAACCCCAATTCAAATTCGAATTCTAAACAGACTTTGAAGAAACTTGGCAGAAATGTTCCTTGGGTGACCCTCTTCTACAGTTGTTAACAAAATTTGGATTGGCCCTCAAATATGGATCAGGCAGCATGGGGCTCAATTTTACTATTAAATCTTTGAAAATCTTCTCCTCCCAAACATTTGGCAATTTCAGTGAAACTTTGCATTAATAATCCTTAGTGACCCTCTTCTTAAGTTATTCAAGAAATTTGGTTTTACCCCCAAATAATATTGTTCTTCTCCATAAAAAAATTAGCAGTTTTAACCAATCTTAACAGCAATGATGCCTGAGACATCATACTTTAGATTTTTCTTAATAAACCAAGATTGGATTAATAACTTTAATGATATGGGCTGTTATGTCTTCCAAAACTGGTAAAATATAAAGAAATCTTTTAAGTAACTATGCAGAAATAAACCAAACTTCACAGGGATGATGTTTCAGACATGCCTTTCAGATTCCTTCGTGATGGTCCTATGTGAGATAGCAGCTGGAGGCTAGGAAAGGATGTGATGGTAGTACTGGTGTGAGAAATACAAGGAATCCATTGTTAGGTGCTCCAGCCGCCGCAATATAACTGAAATAATGTTGAAAGCGGCGTAAAACTCCATTCAATCAATCAATCCTTCGTGATGGTAGTACTGGTGAGAGAAATGCCAGGATTCCATCGTTAGGTGCTCCAGCCAACATGATATAACTGAAAAAATGTTGAAAGTGGGGTAAAACTCCATTCAAATGATCAATTAATTCTGATTGGGTTAATTTTTTGGTGGAAGAGGCATATGTTAAAAATCCAAAATGGCCCCACATGGTAAAATAAGAAATCAATTGGCAGAATTCAACCGTATAGGGATAATGCTTTGGACACGCTCTTATAGACTCCTTTATTTAATCTGCCTGATCGGGTCGATATCTAGGTGCTACAGGCTGTTGATTTATCAAAAACTGGCCCCACATAGTGAATTATAAAAAAAAATCTCTTAAAATAAACGGCAGAATTCAACTAAACTTCACAGGAATGATGCTTCAGATTTCCTAAAAAAATTCCTGATCTGAATAATATCTTGGGCTGTCAAAACAACCAAAAAAGACCCCATGTGGCAAATTACAAAGAAAATCTTCTCTAAAACTATATTTATTCACTTCAAAGGAATGATGCTTAAGATATGCTCTTTAGTTTCTTACCTTTTATCATGAATTATTATTTGAGAGACTTGGGTTGTACTCCATTCCTCCATTAGTTCTGCATTTGGTGGGTAACTGGACCGTAACATCATCCAAAAATGTTCCTATATAGTGAAGTATTAATAAATATTAATTTATAGAAACTTCTGGTCAGAATTCAACCAAACTTCACTTAAATGAACCTTAAAATATGCTTTCTTCCTGAAATTATGACTAGCAAAAATTGTGCTAATGAGTTTGTCTAAAATTGTGCCACATATACTGAGCGACTTTAAAAAATGCAATACCTAAAATCATCACTAAAGTGCAAATATAAGCGAACAGGCTCGGACTAGAATATAAATATTTTGTTACCTTAATATACGGTTCACAAAAAGTAGAGGATATTGTAAGTTTGAATTGTGGTATTCCTGTCAGCTTGGGTATCCATGCATCTTCAGGGCCCCATTTTTAAATGATCAACAAAAAAGCAAATTGTTTGATATCATGACAATATCTGACTGTGAGACACAGGGTTTGACAGCAGTCTGGATTCACATTCTTCTGGTTTCCAGCATACCATTGACTGACTTTCGGTGAGCTTTCATTAGACCTTACATTATTCCAACAAAATGTGATACGAATACATGATAGAGATAAACCCCAAACAATTTTTCTCGAAGTTATGCTCAACTAAAGTAAGAATTTCCATTACAACATACGCCATGTTAAAATAAGCGCCATACCCCTCTCTTCTTAAATGCTGAATTTGCAGGACATGTTTAGCAGAAAAGGGAAGCCCATTACTACCATATTACCAGGAAACAACTGCTAGTTGGCCAAGAATATTATTGTCCTAAATTGTTTGCAACCAAAATACCTTATAGATTAACCGATTATCCCCTACTTTTTGTGAACAGTATAATTCAATTACATGAATGATTCTTGGGTGATCTTTGTCAGTCTACAAAAAAATATTGTGATCGGATGGAAAATATGCATTTTATGGGCGGAGTTCATTTCTCAATATGTTATATAGTGGAAACTTTGAAAATCATTTTCATAGAATGTAACTGATGGATATCAATCAAACATTTTTGGTATGATCCTTGGGTGACCCATTATAATGCAGCCAAAAATTATTGGCATTGGATGAAAAGTATGCATTTTATGGGCGGAGGTCATTTCTTTATATGTTATATAGTGGAAATTTTGAAAATCATTACAACATCAGTAGAACCCAAAATATCTTAAAATTTAGTCAAAACTTAAGTTTGCTATTATAAGAATTTCAAGCCTGTGGAGTGACTCAAGCCATTCATGGCTTTCTAGTTCATCATTTTCATTGATTATAAACTTTCTCCACATATTGCGACTAAGAAACCAAATGATTGTTACTACAGCTGAAGCAAGCTGTTGTTATGATTTTATAATTTGGCAATCATTTAACAATAGCCATATGGATTTATACATTATTTGAAAGTAATCAATTTCTTCACTCTTTGTCATAGCACAGTTGGTAGTGAAACACTGTCAATCTAGACAGCTTGGGGCCAGGAAAGAATTTAATGGTTGTACTGGTCCTCGTCATTGCTTAAAAATAAACTGTTTCGGATCCTAGAATTGCTTCATTGCATGAATGAAATGTTCCTTTATAATTTACACCAGATGGCAAATCTGATTTAATTTCAGAATATTGAAACAAATTATACAGTACCTGTAATTGTTTTCTTTGATTATAGACATTGGCAAAATATATCAATTTTTTTAGAAAGATTTATAAAGATTGTTATCATATTTCATACTTAAATTAAATTCATTAATTTGTCTGTATTAAATGAGAACAGAGTAATCAGTCTTTTAGCACCAGATTGTTTGTCTTTAGTAGTCCCTGTCTGTGACCTGTATATAAGTCAGTTTGTGAACTTTTTTTTTCAAGAATTTGGGCTTGTTAACCCTTGTCTATCTAAACCCGGAATATTCCTGCTTTGACAGGAGGTATAGACAAAGATCAGGCTGCACATATGTGCAGTCTGATCTTAGTTCATACCACCTGACTTTCATTTTAAACCAGAAAGGTGTAATACAATGCTCTTTCAAAATCAATACTCACTCACATTTTGTAACTTCCAGTGCTTTTAGCACTTTGATTTTACTATCATTTTTTAAAGATTTAAATTCAGAATGACAAGGGTTAATCTGCCCAATTGCTCCAATGTAGCCCCGCCTATTGGAAAAATTATTAAGGATTGAAAGCATACACGTGAAAGTTTATTTACAGTAATTATTCTCATAAACGCCCATCCCCCAAAATACTGCCCCAAATCGACTGTTTTAAGACCGATTTTCGGAAAAATTTGACAACTCTAATTGCCCATCACCCAATTTAAGAAAAACTCCCAGACAATTTTGATGTAAACTTCCGAATTTTGCAACAAATAGTATAAAATTCTTGCAACACATTCGAGGAATACAAAAAATCATGATGATTCATGATTTGATTCTTTGGATAAACTAGGATTCATTTATGAGATTTATTGAAGATCAGGGAAAAACGCTTGTGGTCCTTTCCAAGTTATGTTAGCAATGGTCATGACTGCATAATTTACTCAGATTTTAATAACTTTGCTACTGTGTTATATTTTCAAATCTGATGTCAAAGAAAGATCGCATGCATGATATTAGATTAGTTGTAGCTAGAACGTTTTCAGCTCCCACTGACGGAAAATTGAATATTTTATGGTCGAAACATGGTAACTATCTTTTTATCCAAAATTGCAATATTCTTAAGAAACAATTAAATAGAAAGAATTTACCAATATTCAATGTTTTTTGTTTCAATTTTCGGAAATTTGATCCGATTAGCAATCTAGTCTATGAATACAAATTGAATTAATGTTTTTGTTTTGCAGCAAGGTAAAGGAAACGAAACAGTTTTTTTCACGCAGAGGGTGAACAGGTGATCAAAGACGCCGATGGCTATTTTTGGAAGTGTTTCCAGAGCTTGCACACGCCTTACGCTTGTCCCGGGTGATGTCAAACCCATTTAGAATTATTATTTAGCCCCCTCTTTGTGGCTTAGTTAAGGATTTTAAAATTGAGGAAAACAGACTTTCTTAATTTTATTTTCACAACAAGTAGGCGATACAACTACCGTATTTTCCTATTACCGCTGGATTTATTCTGTGTAGTTTCGCAAAAAATATACAAGAAGCAAAGAATCAGTTACAATTGAAATTGTATATTAAAATGCTAGCAACAGCTATGACCAGATGTAGTTACGATCCTTTGTAGTCATGAGAGCGATATGCCGTATTTTTTAATCTTAAGAAAACGAAGAATAATACATGTTTCTGAAACTCGAGAATCATTTATTGAACATAAGTATGATAGTCTGGCAAAAGTTTCTTGCTCTATTGAATAGAACTTTAAATCTTAACAAAACCGCAAGGTCCTGGCCAAAATTACCTGCCGAAGTCGACAGTGTTTTCGATCATCATATCAGAAAGGGAATTGTTTCGCAATTTAATGATGAATTAACTTTCAATTTATTTTAGAATTTGTTTTTTGGTAGAATATAAATGCATTCGCAATCCCTTGGTATCATAGCGATGTTATTTAAAGCAGCGTATTGCTCTATTTCTTGAATAAAACAGTGACGATGAACAACCGGCAAGGTCTGAGTAGTGCTATTATTATGCATCTTTGTTCTTCGTTATGGAAATTTATTTTGTTTTTTCCAGAAACGTATCATATTGACACTCCTTAGGGACTTTGTAGGTCCGTACATAAGAAGTTTGAGTTATTTCCCAACTGAATACCTCTAATAATCACCCACCCCCAACTGCATCAATCATGACTTTTCTAATAAATGCCCGGGCAATTATTAGAATAAATACAGTATGTTTACTTTAGGTAATTGTTACACATTAAGTCATTATTTTGGCTATTTCTTTAAAATCTTGACATTTGTAGCCTAAAACAAACCCCTACCTCCTTCTTTTAGAAATGTGATGATTCTAATTGACCCTAAGGCTTTTTTAGGGCTCATAGGGTAATTTAAATAAAGGTGTAATAAGTTGTAAATTATAAAGGGTAAACATTCTTAAGGACGAATAGATAGACGGGCTGTCATAGCACAGTTGGTAGTGTGTCTGACTGTCAATCCAGAGGTCCGGGTTACGATCCCCAAAGGATGGCCGCCATCATAGCAAAGTTGGTAGCTCGTCGGGTTAGACGTCTCGGGTTTGATCCCAATGGCAACACTCATTCTTTCCCACTATTTGTCTCTCACCAATGGGTTGATAATTGTAAACCTATGTGAGATAGCAGCTGGAGGCTAGGTAGGATGTGATGGTTGTACTGGTGAGAGAAATACTGGGACTCCATTGTTAGGTGCTCCAGCCACCCCGATATAACAGAAAAAATGTTGAAAGCAGTGTTAAACTCCATTCAATCAATCTATCAAAGATCTCCAAAGGGGTCACTCATTCTTTCCAACTATTTTTCTCCCCACAATGACCTATATGGGATAGCAGCTGAAGGGTAGGAAAGGATGTTTTTGTAGTACTAGTGTGAGAAATAAGAGGAATCCATTGTAAGGTGTTCCAGATTCTGCGATAGAACTGAAAGAATGTTTACAGTGGCATAAAATCCCATTTAAACAAACAATTGAATGGAAAATTCATGATATCTCTATGTGCTTTTAAACTTAAGATCTTTTATATAATACACACTGATAGGCAAGAGGCAAGGGATTTTGTTTCATTCATTCATCTATCTTTCTGTCCATTAGTCTAGATTCTGCCAGAGCTTGTAAGGAAGATATATGAATCTGTAAACTAAGCAAGCTATCAACGATTTCTTCAAATTGGATTGTAAAATCATCTTTTCAACCTGTTTATTGAGACAATTTATGAAAAAATAACTTAGTAGTTCATATTGGAATTCAAACTCGAAATCCACTGATGGGTTGGTTATTGTAGACCTATGTGAGATAGCAGCTGGAGGCTAGGAAAGGATGTGGTTGTTGTACTGGTGAGAGAAATACCAGGAAACCATTGTAAGTTGCTCCAGCCGCCGTGATATATATGTGAAAAAATGTTAAAAGAGGCATAAAATTCCATTCAATCAATTAGAGCTGCCGTCATAGTGCAGTTGGTAGCGCGTCGGACTGTCATGCTAGAGGATCCTGGTTCAATCCCCGACGGCGGCACTCATTCTTTCTGACAATTTGTCTCTCACCAATAGGTTGATAATCGTACACCTATCTGAGATAGTAGCGGGAGGCTAGAAAAGGATGAAATGGTTGTACTGGTGAGAGAAATACCAGGAATCCATTGTTAGGTGCTCCAGCCGCCACGAAATAACTGAAATAATGTTGAAAGCAGCGGTAAACTCCATTCAGTCAATCAATCAACCATTCAATCAATCAATCAAACTCTAAATCTTTTTGGACAAAAAAGGTTTGTTGAATTTATTAGTGAACAAATAAGAGAAATCCAAAATAAGAAAATATGATTGCAAGAATTTTTACCATCACATCAGACTAGTCATTACCGAATTTTTGCAAGCCCAAAACAAAACTAATTGTTTTTGATCGTCTGGCTTGTGTGAATTTCTTATATTCCCTGAAACAAATTTTTGGATAAGATAGATTTTTGTCTAGATTGTTCTATAGATAGAATTTCTTTCTGAGAGAATGTTGCTCATTGAAAAAGGGGCCCTGTGCGATGCAAAATTTCTTGTTAAACAACTAATTGTTCATTTATGATTGACATATTTTCATGAAACTTTCACAAACAATTTTAAAACACAGCATCTGTATAAGTACTTTTTAATTCAATTGTTGAAAGAGCCGCTGTCATAGCACAGTTGGTAGCACGTCGGACTGTCAATCTAGAGGTCCCTGACGGCGGTGCTCATTCTTTCCGACTATTTGTCTCTCACCAATGGGTCAATAATCGTAGACCTATGTGAGATAGCAGCTGGAGGCTAGGAAAGGATGTGGTGGTTGTGCTGGTAAGAGAAATTCCAGGAAACCATTGTTAGGTGCTCCAGCTGCCGTGATATAACTGAAAAATGTTGAAAGCGGGGATAAACCCCAATCAATTAATCAATTGTTGAAAGCGACATAGATTAATCTATTAGGTGTCCTAAGGTTATTTTTGACTTTTTCATAAGGTTTTTGGCAAAAATAAAGAGCAAAATTTAGTGACAAAGTAGATTCTAATGTTAGCCCAGATGGAGTTCTCACAGCCAGCTCACCATTCTAAGCCCTATAAGGCTTTATCATCCTCTGTTGTTGTGTGTTCTTAAGAAATCTGTCCTTTTAACCCTTGTCATGCTGAGTAAATTTTGGCTAGAAATTTGCATCAAAATCAAAGAGCAAAAAGCACTGAAAGTTCTAACTGCAGGTCAATTTTTATTTGAAAAACTAAATCTATTGACAATTCTGGTTTGAAAGTGAGAAACAGGTAGTGTAGACCAACATCAGACTGCACATATGTGCGGGCTGATATTTGTCTATAGCTCCTGCCAAAGCAGGAATATTCCGGGTTCGGCATGACAAGGGTAAAGAAATCTGTACTTTTAAAATTTCATCAGGCTATCACCCAGAAATATTTAACACGGCTGATAAAAGATATATCGTCGCTGTTCTGCTCAAATCTTGTTTAAAGCTGTAGTTACGAGGTTTTGATAGAAAATAGATGATATGGAAAGTCAGGATTTCATTATACCCAGTGGCTATATTGTTTGATTAAATACAACTCATTGAATAATGAATAGAAATTTAATATGAAGGCATGATCAATGAGTTGAAAAAAAAGAGTATTACTTCTGTTACAGGTGCTTGCTTGAACTTTCAGTCCAGTATGTCAATGTGTCTTGCTGCAAGTATGAGGTAAAGTATAGAAGAACTTTGAGCTATCCAAAAGACTTATAAATATCCTTGTATGAATTGGCAGTACTTGCTGGAAACTCTTTCATTCTTGAAATGTTTAGTAGATAGCACACTTATTCAAGCCTTATGGGCATTTTGATCCTTTCAATTTGTTTCTCTTTAAGATAAAGAAGAATATTTTAACCTTTAAGATGAAGAGGAATATTTTCACTTGGGCGCATGTCCCACTGTAATATGGTTGACTTATTTAAGCCACTATATTCAGTGAAGATTGAAAAGGCAAAAATATTGTATCCATTCTAGACTCCTAAGTTTGAGTTGTTTGAAATTAAGCTAT
This sequence comes from Fragum whitleyi, assembly GCA_948146395.1. Lineage (NCBI taxonomy): Eukaryota > Metazoa > Mollusca > Bivalvia > Cardiida > Cardiidae > Fragum > Fragum whitleyi. Next base: position 8,703,239 of record OX411556.1, read on the forward strand.
CCCACATTTTAGGTTTGTTATGTTTGGTTGCCTCATGTATCATACATGTATATATAGAAGTCATAACAGCTCTGTTGTATCACCAAAGACGGGCCAAGGCGTGCCAGAAAGGGCGTCGGTCTATTCAGGGATGACATCTGTATGACTTAAAGAGAAGTTGTAAAGTATGATAAATATTAGAGGCTTGAAACAAACAAACATTACCAAAGAAATTAAAGCTGAAAAATTACCATAATAATTTTGCCTTTTCAATTTCCTGATATACTCGATTGTTCAATGTTAGGGATGTGCCCAAGAATAGAATCAGTGGGGCCAAGTGGTCATTAGAAACGAATATAGTGGGCCATCTTCTAATGTTCTCAATAACGAAAGAGTTTCTAACCAATACTGTAATCATTTAAGTATAAAAAAGCCTTTTGAATGCTAGGCACTTTTATCTTTACCATATGCTTACAGTATGACACATTGACATTGTTTCACTTCTCTTCATTATTTAATGAGTTGCATTTATCAAGCATTAAAGCCACTGGGTTATAGAAACCCGATTTTATCAATTTCTGATTTAATATTTATTTTGCAGATATTTAATGCAAGGTGAAATTTTTGCATCAGATTTCCTAGGAACCAACAAATGGCAAATAATTGAAGCCTAACCAAGGTCTTTAGAACTCCAGTCTCAGGAGAGTCTTCTTAAATTTGTCACTATATTTTGCTTTTGTGGCCAAAAACCTGATGAAAAGTCAAAAATACTCTTAGGACACCTTTGAGTTTGATTCAATGCTCCAAAAGAAGGTGACATGAAATGGTACCTGACTTATCCTACTTTTGGATGATAAGACACCACTTAACCCTTTGCTGTTTAATCCCTGCTTTTTACGTGCCTGTGATTTTATGATTGAGAAAACATTGTGAAAAAAGAAGAAATTGCTTCTGACAAACAACTTCTTCTTTTTTCACACTATTTTCTACCCTACTGAATGGTTATTTTTCAAATTAAATCTACTTTAAATTTTTCGTCTGCAAAACCTTTAAATTTGGACAGGTCCAAAATTTTATAAAACAAGAAAGGTTTAAATAGTGTGGTGCTGGATACCACATTGCATTTTTTTTAAGTAAAACAAAATGCTAAGAGATAGTAATAGAAGTCATACTTTGAACTATTTATGCAGATGCTGTTTTTAGCTCCACTGGCCGAAGGCTATCGAGCTATTGTCATTGTCATGGCGAAGTGTCTGTCTGTGCGTGCATAAACTTTTCTTTAAATATCTTCTCCTCCCAAACCAATGTGCGGATTTTAACTAAACTTGGTGGAAATGATCATCGGGAGACCCTCTTCTTAAATTGATCAAGAAATTTTTATTGACCCCAGATATGGGTGTGGCTGGGGGGGGGGTGTTCACAATTAAATCTTTAAAATTCTGCTCCTCCCAAATCATTGGGCCAATTCAAATGAAACTTGGCATGAATGTTCCTTGGGTGACCCTTAACTTATTCAAGAAAACTTTGATTGACCCCTAAATAAGGCGTGGCAGGATGGGGCTTATTTTCACTATAAAATCTTTAAAATCATTGTCCTCCCATAACATTGAACTGATTTTAATGAAACTTGGCATGGATGTTCCTTGGATGACCCTTTACTTAAATTGTTCAAGAAAGTTTGATTGACCCCCAAATATGGGCAGGGCAGGGCAGGGCAGGGCAGGGCAAAAGTCTTGGGTATTAACAGTGGTGTAATAGCAAGGCCTGAGCAGAACAATCTTGTTCTATGCTGATTTCTCCATTCCAAACTAGTAAATTTTTGATAATGTAATCTTGATGTGTGACCTTGACTGATGACATTAAAAACACCATCAAAGCTCTTATACAACCCTTAGGATATACCGTATTTATTCTAACAATTGCCTGGGCATTTATTAGAATAGTCATGATTGACGACGAAGTTGGGGGTGGGGGATTATTAGAGGTATTCTGTTTTGGAATAATTGAAACTTCCCATGTACGGTCGACCTACAATGTCCCTAAAAAGTGACAACGTGATACGTATCTGGTAAATACAAAAAAACTTTCATAAATGAGGAACAAATACGCATAACAGTCCTCGTGGGCTTTTCAGTAAACAGAGCGATACGCAGCTGATTACATTGCATCGCCATGAAACGAAGGGATTCTGGCGAATGTATTCAACTATAAAACAATGGAATAAATTGAAAGTTAATTGATCATTAAATAGCAGAAGAGTTCTTTTTCTGATTGGATGCCCCAAAAAAACTGTCGACTTTGACAAGCAATAACACCGACGACCTGTAAAGATTTTGAATTCTTTTCAATAGAGCAAGAAACTTATGCCAGACGATCGTATTTAAAAATCATTTTTTATTCATATTCATTCTTTTTTCAGACGACCTAAGACAAAACTTCGTGCGAAGAAGACTGATATAACTTCATAAAGCTTGTTTGTAGTGTTCAATAAATGATTCTTTAGTCTCAGAAAAGTGTATTATTCTTCCTTTTCGTAGATTAGAAAATACCGCATATAGCTGTGTGGATTCCAAAGGATAATAACTACATCCAATCATAGCTGTTGCACGCACTTATTTTAATAAACACTTTGCATTTCAATTGTAACCTAATGTTTGCATCTCGTATATTTTTTGCGAGATTACAAGAAATAAATTAAGCTGTAATAAGAAATTGTCGTATCGCTTACCTGTTGCGAAAATAAAATTAAGTATCTCGTTTTCCTAAATTTTAAAATTTGCAACAGTCAGAAAGAGACGGCTAAATAATAATTTTAAAAGGGTAAGGCATCTACCGAGACAAGCGTTAGGCGCGTGCAAGCTCTGGAAACACTTCCAAAAATAGCCGTCAGCGTCTTTGATCATCTGTTCACCCTCCATGTGAAATAAACTGTTCCTTGTCCCTTACCTCGTTGCAAGAAAAAAATATTTATTCAATTTGCCTTTTTTGGCAGGATTGCTCCACGGATTTAATTTAGAATAATTGAAACAAAAACCATTGGAAATCGGTAAATTCTTTTTATTCAATTGTTTCTTAAGAATATCCTAGTTTTGGATAAAATAAAGAAGTAACCATGTTTCGGACAAAAATATTCATTTTTCCGTCAGTGAGAGCTGAAAACGTTGTGGCTAAATCTGACCGGAAATCATGCATACGTTCTTTTTAGCTCACCTGAGCACATGTGAGCTATTGTGATCACCTTTTGTCCGGTGTCCGGCCGTCGGTCGTCGTCTGGCGTCCGTCATCAATTTCTTTAAACGACATCTCCTCCTAAACTACTGGGCCAATTAACACCAAATTTTACAGAAATGTTGCTTAGGTGGTCCCCTTCCAAAATAGCTAAAAGAATTGAAATCCATGAAAAACTTTGGTTAGTGGTCTGACCATAAGATTATTTTCCTTTACACATAAATTTGTTACAGTTCAATAAGGTGCAATTTTAAGAAAAAATTAAAAATTATTCTTCTTCTCAACCAGGAGTCCTAGAGACTTAATATTTGGCATGGATGATCAGTTCATAGACCTGAATTTAAATAGCTAAAATCATATCTGTTGGGCCATCAGGAGCGGAGCACCTAAGGGGGGAGGGGGTAGAACTTGGGGTAAATTTTGTAATCTTTAACCCTCTTCTTCTTCGGAACCAGGAGCCCTACAGACTTGAAAATTTGCATGGATGATCAGTTCATAGACCTGAATTTAAATAACTAAAATCATATCTGTTAGGCCACCAGGTGCCGAGCACCAGGGGGGGGGGGGGAAGTACTTTGGGTAAATTTGTAATCTTAAACCTTCTTCTTCTTCAGAACCAGGAGCCCTACAGACTTGAAAATTGGCATGGATGATCAGTTCATAGAACTGAATTAAAATAGTTAAAATCATGACTATTGGGTCACCAGGTGCAGATCATCTGGGGGGAGGGGGTAGTGCTTTGTTGAAATTTTTGAAATCTTTAACTGTCTTCTTCTGATGAACCAGAATCCCTACAGCCTTTATATTTGACATGAATGATCAGCTCATAGACCCTATCTGAAATAGCTGAAATCATGAATGTTTGGCCACCAGGTGCAGAGCACCAGGGCCAGGTGCAGAGCACCAGGGGGTGGGAGGGTAGCATTTCAGAGCAATTCTTAAATTTTTAACCTTCTTCTTCTGAAAAACCATGTGCCCTAAAGACTTGAAAAATGGCAATGATGATCAGCATATGGACCATAATTAGAATAAGTAAAATCATAACTGTTGGCCCACCAGATGCAGAGCTACCATGTGAAGAGCATTGGGGGAGAGGGTAGTATTTCTGTTCAATTTTGAAATTTTAAACCTTCTTCTGATGATGAAGTGGGAATCTTTCAGGCTCTAAATTTTGCATGAGTCATCAGCTCATATACTTTAATCAAAATAGATATAGTCATGATTGTTTTATGACCAGGGGCAGAGACCCAAGGGGAGGGGGTAGTGCTTTGTGGTAAATTTAACAATTGTTAAAAATTCTGCTGAACCCGAATTCCTACAGCTTTTTCATTTGATATAGAATAATCAGCTCATAGAACTTAATTTAAACAGCTATTATGATTGTTGGTCCACGAGGTGCGGAGCAACAGGGGCGGGGGAGAGGGTAGTACTTCAGCTCAATTTTAACATTTGAATTTATTTTTTTTAAGCTCACCTGAGCACAAACCACGTCCGTCAACAATTTCTTTAAACGACATCTTGTCCTAAACTACTGGGCCATTTCACAACAAATTTTACAGAAATGTTTCATAGGTGGTCCCCTCTAAGATAGTTTAAAGAATTGAAATCCATGAAAAACTTTGGTTGCTATGGCAAGCAAAGTTGAAATTTAAGAAAATCTTTAAAATTCTTCTTCTGATGAACAAGAAGCCCTACAGCTTTGGAATTTGCCTAGGATGATCAGTTCATAGACCTTAATTATGATAGCTAAAATTATGACTGTTGGGCCACCAGGTGCGCAGTACTAAAGTTATCCCAGATATTCTCTTGTAAAATGATCATGCAAAAACCAACGACTGATAACAGTTCCATTTTGGATCTTGTATTTTCAAACAGAAATAGTAAAAATGAGACATTGGAATCTTACTGGTCTGACCATAAGATTATTTTCCTTTACACATATATTTGTTACAGTTCAAAAACTTTATCATCTGAATCAAAAGTAATGCAAGTTACCCTTAGGTTCTTTGACTCAGGTGAGCGGACCAGGGCCAAGCGCCCTCTTGTTTTGACATCCGATCTAGAATCAATGGAATTTTTTGGTATTTGTTGAAGGGGCTGTCACACCACAGCGTATGAGAGCAACGTATGCCCTGCGTATGAAATAATGCTTATACGAACAACTCGCCAATTTTTTCATGGTAGACAAATGACCAGCGTATGCCAACCTTAAGTGTTACGTATGACGAGCGTATACATAGCGAACCCAAAACGTACACCAGCGTAGGTCAGCGTAAATGCAACATATATGGACTTATGGGTAGCGTATGCAAGCAAACGAATAACATATGGATAACGTATGTTAGCGTATGAATAACGTATACAAAACTTTTGACTAAGTTTCCTGAGGTTATCGGTAGACATCAAGCCGATCTGATTCTTAGAAAAAACAAGTGGTATATGACTTGAGTCTGAGACGATTTATTGACTCCCATTGAAAGCAAGTGGAATGATAGGACTACGAGATAAAATTACATTATTTTAACGTACTAATTAAGGGAATGACTTTCTCAATAAAGAAAACCCGATTCTAGAAAATCCTATTTAAATCAAATTCAAATATGACCCCCTTTTTATACGCCCGAAGGGTCGTATTATGTTATAGCCTCAGTTGTCCGTCTGTCTGTCTGTCTGTCCGTCCATTAGCAATTTTTTGTGTGCGCAACTCCTTCTAAACTATAAATGGGAATGAGCTGAAACTTGGCACAATTACTCCCTATGATGTCTAGTTGTGCATAAGACCTTTGAAATTCAAGTTGCTCCAGTCATTCCTGAGAAATCTTGAATTATCTGCCCTTGAATATAACCAAAATCTCCGTTTTTTGTGTGCGTAACTCCTCCTAAACTATCAATTGGAATGAGCTGAAACTACACACAATTACTCTCTATGATGTCTAGTTGTGCATCAGACCTTTAATAATAATAATAATAATAATAATAATAATAACCACTTTATTTATTGAGGCTACACATTTGGGAAACCCAATCTTCCATGTGGGCCTCTTAAACAGTTACACATGTATATTACAAAGGTACAATTTTAACAATATATACATAGCAATTCAATTAACATGGATATAATAATTTCTCTGACAGACAATAAATTTAGTGCAAGAACTGGTTTTGAAGTACATGTATTTGTAGATAATATAAAGATTTACAAGATATTTATATTGAAAGCTATACAAAATCCTGGAAATGAATAAGCTGATTATTTTTATTATACTTCTTTTAAATGATCTCAAAACACCTTTATGCAAAGCTATCTTGAATGTATATAGAATTATAGACACTTACAAAAGCTTTGCAATAGGTTAGAAAAGATTGTAACTACTGCCTCTATATGATTTCAGAGACTTAGTGTTTTACCTTTAAACAAATTCCTAATAAAAGTAGAATAACTTGCATAATTATTAATAATTTAAACAATAAGTTGGCATTTAAAGATGCACATTTTTAATAAAAGGAAACAAAATATTGCAATAGATGAAAAAGTTTTACAAAATTGACAACTTTTCCTCTTTGCTGTAAATTTTCCGTTTGCCAGACTCACTTTTTCCTTGGAATATTTCAAGCATCATACAACAAAATTAAGCCGGATACTTTGCCAGTATCTTGACCCTTGTCATGCTGATTTAGAATCAAAGTGCTGAAAGCTCTGGATGAACTAAGTATGAGTAAGAATTTACTTTGAAAATGTAACTTTCACACATTTTTTTGTTTGTTTTTGTTTAAATAAGGAAAAAACAAGAGGTTTTAACAAAAAAAACAGACTGCACATAAAGTGCAGGCTGACCTTTGTCTTTGCCTCCTGTTACAGTAAGAATATTTCAGGTTCAGCCTGACGGGGTAAAAATTTCAAATCACTGCATACATGAGATAATTGTAGAATTCAATATACAGAAAGATAATGAATAAATTTGTCAAACAATAAAAAGACACAATTCCTTTTAAGGAGGTTAAATGATTTTTACTTGGGAAAATAATCCTATTGTTCCTTAAGATTTTATTGTAATACATGGTCTTTGATTAACTGATTTGTCATTTTACACACTCATAGAATGACTTGCAGGAAATTTAAACTGGAGATAATTGGATTTGAATCTTTTGATACTGTCTGAATTTCTAACATTATCTGGAAGTGAGTTCCATATTTTTGGTCCAGAATAATTGAATGTTTTGCGAAAGATCTCAACCCTTGGTCTTGGCACTAGCAGATAATTGTGTTCTGCAGATCTAAGATTGACATTATGAAAAGTTGATGATTTAATGCATTTATCTTTGATATAAGTAGGAGCCATATCCTCCTTAGACGCTTTATACATAAGAATTGCCTTTTTATACTCTACTCTGTCATTGAATTTTATCCTCCGTAGTTTTCTAAATAAGGTTTCAGATGGAGTATCCACTTGCTCATCAAGAATAATTCGCGCTGCTCGTTTTTGAAATTTTAAAATGTCATTTAGAAGATCTTTATTACAATTTCCCCATATTATGCAACAGTAATCTAAATGTGGTAGTATATAGGCATTGAAGAAAAGTTTGCGAACATCTAAATTTAGAAACTTTTTAATTCTTAATAAAAGATAGAGCAAGGAGTTGCATTTTTTTAGTATACTTTGAACTTGTACTTTCCAGTTCAGCATACTATCAACATGGACTCCAAGCGGTTTTTCTGAATCCGTATACTCAATGGTTTTTCCATTCATCATAATTTGTAGATAGGGTTTGTTTTTGATATTTGCTAAAGTATTCTTTGAAGATGAGAAATACATGGCTTTTGTCTTTTCAATGTTTGGCACCATTGCATTTAAATCACACCACTTTTGGACAGACATTAATTCACTCTGAAGTATATTATGCACTGCATCAACAGTGCTTCCCACTGCTGTAATTGATGTGTCATCAGCAAACATATCAGTTGTACATGATTTTAGATGTAAGGACAAATCATTTATATAAATTATAAAAAGCAAAGGCCCGAGCACAGAGCCTTGAGGTACACCTGATGAAATAATTTTTGCATCAGATAATTTTCCTGATATACAGTCAAATCTGTGTGAGCGGCCAACTATGCACAGCGGCCAATCTGCCGACAGCAGCCACTCGATTTCCCCCCGTGCAAATTCCTTCTTTAATTGCACTGTGAATAGCGTGATCTCCTTAAATGCGGCCGGCGGTCACCTTAATTGGTCTAATTCCAACTGTATATCACACCTATACAACGGTCATCTGACAAAACACGCGACTCAATTAGTCGTGTTCGAAAAAATCGATAATCACCACTATAGTAAACAACCGAAGTCGCTTTATCGTAATGTACAAGTTATAAATAACCAATTATCGATTTAATCCCGTGTTGTCGATTGAATGACGTGTAATTGGCCATTATTATTTATTTGATCTACTTGAATGATGATAATTAATTAAAAGCTATGGAATTTATCGGTTGTCTGGTCTCTTTAAATAAAAAGATCTTGAGCATTACAGGTTGTTTACATTTAGCAAACTGATTTCTCTAGGTCTTTAAAATGGACGAAAACCTGCTTTCGATATCAAATCTCGCCATAATGTCGCTTTCTAAATGTAAGTTCCTCTCTCTAGAGGATCTCGTGAAAGTGATACGCATGCTTGAATCTGGATGTTCTTCCAGGATTATTGCTAATGAGTTCGGCGTAGATCGTACGCAGGGCCAAACCGTGGCTAAACGCAAACGAGAAATTCTCGATGAATATGAATCATGCGTCTTCACAATATTTTTATGGTATGATTCCTTATTCTTTTAATGAGAAACACTTAAAATGAAACTTTGGAATTGCTTAGAATTTAGAGAAGTCTATAGTTTTGTGATCTGGTAATGAGCTAAACAAAAGTGGTACGACAAAATGGCCGCCCTAAGGATACTGTGAACAGCAGCCAATCTGTGTGCAGCAGCCAATTTGGGCCTCTCCCTTGACTGGCTGCTGTACACAGATTCGACTGTACTTACTTTCTGTAACCTGTCAGTGAGATATGACTGGTTAGTTCTAAATCCTGATTGGTTAGAATGCAAGAGATTGTTTGTTTCAAAATACTGTTTTAAATTATTTGATACATGTTTCTCAATTATTTTTGAAAGAATTGGAAGTATTGAGATTGGTCTGTAATTATTTTTATCCTGTCTAGACCCTTTTTAGCTCACCTGAGCACGAAGTGCTCATGGTGAGCTTTTGTGGTTAGGTGGATGTCCGTCGTCCGTCGTTCGTCGTCCGTCGTCCGTCGTCCGTCGTGTGTCGTCAACATTTACCTTGTATGCACTCTAGAGGCCACATTTTTTGCCCGATCAACCCAAAATTTGGTCAGAATGATTGTCTTGATAAAATCTTGGACGAGTTCGAAACTGGGTCAAGTGGGGTCAAAAACTAGGTCACAGGGTCAAATCTTAGAAAAACCTTGTATGCACTCTAGAGGCCACATTTTTTGCCCGATCAACCTGAAATTTGGTCAGAATGATTGTCTTGATAAAATCTCGGACGAGTTCGAAATTGGGTCAAGTGGGGTCAAAAACTAGGTCACTGGGTCAAATCTTAGAAAAACCTTGTATGCACTCTAGAGGCCACATTTTTTGCCCGATCAACCTGAAATTTGGTCAGAATGATTGTCTTGATAAAATCTCGGACGAGTTCAAAATTGGGTCAAGTTGGGTCAAAAACTAGGTCACAGGGTCAAATCTTAGAAAAACCTTGTATGCACTCTAGAGGCCACATTTTTAACCCGATCAACCTGAAATTTGGTCAGAATGATTGTCTTGAGAAAATCTGGAACAAGTTTGAAATTGGGTCAGGTAGGGTCAAAAACTAGGTCACAGGGTCAAATAATAGAAAAACCTTGTAGACACTCTAGAGGCCACATTTTCTGCCTGATCAACCTGTAATTTGGTCAGAATGATTGTCTTGATAAAATCTCGGAAAAGGTTCAAAATTGGGTCAAGTGGGGTCAAAAACTAGGTCACAGGGTCAAATCCTTGAAAAACCTTGTAGACTCTCTAGAAGCCATATTTTTTGCCTGATCAACCTGAAATTTGGTCAGAATGATTGTCTTGATGAAATCTCAGACAAGAATTAAATTGGGTCAAGTAGGGTCAAAAATGAGGTCACGGGGTCAAATCATAGAAAAAACCTTGTAGACACTCTAGAGGCCATATTTTTGCCCGATCAACCTGAAATTTGGTCAGAATGATTGTCTTGATAAAATCTCAGACAAGTTCAAATTGGGTCAAGTGGGGTCAAAAATGAGGTCCTGGGGTTGAATATTAGAAAAATCTTGTAGACACTCTAGAAGCCATATTTTTTGCCTGATCAACCTGTAATTTGGTCAGAATGATTGTCTTGATAAAATCTCAGAAAAGGTTCAAAATTGGGTCAAGTGGGGTCAAAAACTAGGTCACAAGGTCAAATCCTTGAAAAACCTTGTAGACCCTCTAGAAGCCATATTTTTTGCCTGATCAACCTGAAATTTGGTCAGAATGATTGTCTTGATGAAATCTGAGACAAGAATTAAATTGGGTCAAGTAGGGTCAAAAATGAGGTCACGGGGTCAAATCATAGAAAAAACCTTGTAGACACTCTAGAGGCCATATTTTTGCCCGATCAACCTGAAATTTGGTCAGAATGATTGTCTTGATAAAATCTCAGACAAGTTCAAATTGGGTCAAGTGGGGTCAAAAATGAGGTCCTGGGGTTAAATATTAGAAAAATCTTGTAGACACTCTAGAAGCCATATTTTTTGCCTGATCAACCTAAAATTTTGTCAGAATGATTGTCTTGATGAAATTTTGGACAAGTCTAAAATTGGGTTAAGTGGGGTCAAAAATGAGGTCACGGGGTCAAATCATGGAAAAACCTTGTAGACACTCTAAAACACGTATTTTTTGCTCAATCAACCTGAAAATTGGTCAGAATGATATTTTTAATTTAATCTAGGTCAAGTTGGAAATTGGGTCCAGTGGGGTCAAAAACGAGGTCACTAGGTTAAATCATAGAAAACCCTTCTAGACACGCTGAAAGCCATATTTTTTGCTCAATTAACCTGAAATTTGGTCAGAATGATTGTCTTGATGAAATCTAGGTCAAGTTTGAAATTGGGTCAAGTTGGGTCAAAAACTAGGTCATGGGATCAAATCTTAGAAAAACCTTGTAAGCAGTGTAGAGGCATCATTTTTTGCCCAATCAACCTGAAATTTGGTCAGAATTCTTCATCCTTTCTACGTCTACTTTGAACATTTTTTTGACAGTTCACTCAGGTGAGCGCTTTAGGGCCACTATGGCCCTCTTGTTTGTGTATTGGGGTGAATTTTGCTATTTTCAATTGTTGTGGAAATTTACCCTTCGATAAACTTAAATTAAATATCTTTTCATGAGGTTTCGAGATTATATTTGAACTCATTTTAAGAAATCGAGGACTTCATCCATCTAGACCAGTTGATTTTGAGACATCTAGAGCTTTCAACTGCTCCCTTATATTTTTTTCTGTTATAAAAGGTATTTCAAAACATTGTTTATCTGCAAGGAGATGCTTTGCATGGTCTTGTATAATATCTTTACAGTTTTCATTTAAATTTTGGACACAGGGTGCTTTATTAAATATGCTTACAAAAAATGAATTAAAATAGTCTGCTGATATTTTCGGGTCTGTAATAGGAGAGTCATTTTCATCATTTATTAAAGGACTTTGAGTAGCTGTTCTTTTTCCAGATAAATCTTTTAGACTGTTCCAAAGCTTTTTAGGATTTCTTTTGTTATTGTTTATTGTGTTCATATAAAAGGCTTTTTTTGCTTTTGAAATTCGAAATTTGACTTCTTGCCTCCAGTATTTGTACTGCACATTGTCATTTTTTTGTTTGGCATCATTACACTTTTTAATGGCAATTGAAATATCTTCGCAAAACCAGTCAGGTTGATGAAATTTTTTTACTCTTTTTTGCTTTAGTGGGGCATGTGAGTCTAAAACTTGTGAAAACAACTTGGTGAAAGTATCAAGGGCATCGTCTGGGTCATCAAAGATATCAAGCATAGACCAAGGCTGCTTTTCTAAATCAGATATGAATTGATCTGCATTGAAGTTTTTTAGATTCCTATAAGTAATAGTAGTGTGTATGGGCCCTTTCTTACCTTTGATGTTTGATACTTTTGAAAATTGAATTGGATAGTGATCACTTAATGATATAAGTGGAACTGCAACATTCTCTATTTTTTCTGGTTCATTTGAATAAACATGATCTATGGTTGTTGATGAATTTGAAGTTACCCTGGTGGGTGTATTAATAAGTTGTTTTAGACCAAAGGTATCAATGATATTATTCCATGATGTGTTATTTGTTAATGAGTTACTGAAATTGTAGTTAAAATCTCCAAATATCAAAATTTCCTTATTTTCTGTGTAGAGTTTCTCTAAAAGAATTTCAAAGTTGGTGTTCCAAATTTGTAAAGAAGAAGGGGGTCTGTAGATGTAACCAATGACAAAGGGTTTTTGATTTTGCAAATGAACTTCAATCCATATTCCCTCAATGTTTTCTTGTTCTAAATCCATTCTTTGAGTGCAGGGTATATAGTCTTTTACATATAAAAGAACTCCTCCACCATTTGAACCTCTGTCACGACGAAATATTTGAAAACCTTGCAGTTTGAATTCACCGCCATATTTTGTGCCCAATCAACCTGAAATTTGGTCGGAATGATTTTCTTGATAAAATCTCGGACAAGTTCGAAATTGGGTCAAGTGGGGTCAAAAATGAGGTCACAGGGTCAAATTTTAGAAAAAACTTGTAGACACTCTAGAAGCCATATTTTGTGCCCAATCAACCTGAAATTTGGTCAGAATGATTGTCTTGATAAAATCTCGTACAAGTTCGAAATTGGGTCAAGTGGGGTCAAAAATGATGTCACGGGGTCAAATATTGGAAAATCCTTGTAGACACTCAAGAAGCCATGTTTTTTGCCCAATCAACCTGAAATTTGGTCAGAATGATTGTCTTGATGAAATCTCGGACAAGTTCAAAATTGGGTCAAGTGGGGTCAAAAATGAGGTCATGGGGTCAATTCTTAGAAAAACCTTGTAGACTCTCCAGAAGTCATATTTTTTGCCCAATCAACCTGAAATTTGGTCCGAATGATTTTCTTGATGAAATCTAGGACAAGTTTGAAATTGGATCAAGTGGGATCAAAAATGAGGTCACAGGGTCAAATCTTATAAAAACCTTGTAGACACTCTAGAAGCCATATTTTTTGCCTGATCAACCTGCAAATTGGTCCGAATGATTGTTTTGATAAAATCTAGGTCAAGTTTGAAATTGGGTCAAGTGGGGTCAAAAATGAGGTCACAGGGTCAAATCTTAGAAGAACCTTGTAAGCAGTGTAGAGGCATCATTTTTTGCCGAATCGACCTGAAATTTGGTAAGGATTCTTCATCCTTTTTAAATCTTCTTTAAACTATTTTCGACAGTTCATTCAGGTGAGCGATTTAGGGCCACTATGGCCCTCTTGTTTGTTTACACTCTAGAGGCCACAAATATGGTCCAATCATCATGAAACTTGGTCAGAATCTATCCAGGTCACAAGGATCATGAAACTTGGTCAGAATATCGGTCAGGTCACAAGGATTAACCCCATTGAAAATGGGAAGGATCTGTGCCATATCATGCAAAAAGGGGCCTTTAAGACAATTTTCTTGTTTAATCTAGAGGCTGACAAATATTGCCAAATCTTCATGAAACTTGGTCATAATGTTAGTCAGGTCACAAGGATGAAACCTATTGAAAATTGGATGGATTCATGCCATTTCACAGGAGAAGGGGTCTTAATGATAATTTTCTTGTTATAACTCTAGGGGCCATAATTTTGGCCAAAATTTCATGAAAGTTGGTTTTATGTAGAAATTATCTCCTTTATGACATCTGCCTATTTAATTGATGTGATGTCCCAGGGGTCAAAGAGATTCAGGTGAGCGATCTAGGACCATCATGGTCCTCTTGTTAATGTAGAGATGCTAATTAGGTATCAAAGAAAAAAGAATAAGTTCAAATCAAATTATATATTCAACAAAAAAGAAGTTATGATTCACAAAGATAAATGGCTTTTTTCCCTGTTATAGGTGTATTTTGTAAACTGAGCTCTGACTTATGCGCCGAGTCCGTTATGATAGGTATTTTGGGTATATTTAAAAAAAGAAAAGAAGTTAACCTGACCCCTTCACTGCAATTATGAAAGTACATGTTGGAGTGAACCTTATGTTTTAAGACAAGCAATAACGTTGGTTTACAAGGTAAATTGTAAACTTTCTTAATGCTTTATTTAAACCTGTTTTATCTATTTCGATCAAATGACTAATCGTTAACCTATGTGAAATAGTAGTCGGAGGCTAGGAAAGGGTGTAATGGTAGTACAGGTGAAAGAAATACCAGGAATCAATTGTTAGGTGCTCCGGCCACCGCGATATAACTACGAAATTGTTGAAAGTGGCGTAAATAAAACCCATTCAAACAAACAAATTGATCAAATGGCACGAGAATCTAACAGTAAAAAGATGATTTCACGGCTCACCGGTCAAAATCTACCTATACCGATGTAATCTTCCTTAATTACAAACAGAAATACAATGTAATTGGGCAATATAGCTGCGTGCATATGCCACTACGTCTTAAAAAATTTCTGGGGAGGACCCTGTGTCCTTATGAAAACATTTCACTGCGTTTTTAGCTTTAACCTTTGTATATTTTGCCTTCAAAATGTGTAGTACCTATGTAAAATACTCCTCTAGGAATAGTTTTATGAAATATCAAACTCTGATTAAAAACAATTTGTCAAATCAGTCTATTTAATTTGGTCAAATCCTTAGCATTGAAAGAGAAAAATCCAAAAAAAAAAAAAATGAATGAAAGGGTCTGCGTCAATAATAGTGGTGTCTGTTCTCTGTTTTTTTAGCTCACCTGAGCACGAAGTGCTCAAGGTGAGCTATTGGGATCGTAGAATGTCCGTCGTCAGTCGTGCGTCGTCCGTCGTGCGTCGTCCACAATTTCTTTAAACATCTTCTCCTCCTAAACCAGTGGGCCAATCTTGATGAAACTTGGCAGGGATGTTCCTTGGGTCAAGCTCTACCAAAGTTGTTCAAATGAATGAAATCCACCCTTAACTTTCCCTTTACCCTTAACAAAAAGGGTGAAAATATGAAAATCTTTCAAAATCTTCTTCTCTGAAACCAGAAGGCAGACAGCTTTCATATTTGGTATGTAGCATCATCTAGTGGACCTCTACCAAGTTTGTTCATATCAAGACCCTGGGGTCATATTTGGGCTTTGCCCGGGCCCAACCCTTTTTACATAGAATCAAAGAGCGAAAATCTTTAAAAATCTTCTTCTCTGTAACCAGATGGAAGACAGCTTAAATATTTGGTGTGTAGCATCACCTAGTGGGCCTCTACCAAGTTTGTTCTTAACAAGACCCTTGGGTCATATTTGGGCTTTGCACGGGTGCATCCCTTTATCTCTTATGAGCACGAAGGGTAAAAAAATGAAAATCTTCAAAAATCTTCTTCTCTGAAACCAGAAGGCAGACAGCTTTCATATTTGGTATGTAGCATCATCTAGTGGACCTCTACCAAGTTTGTTCATATCAAGACCCTGGGGTCATATTTGGGCTTTACCCGGGCCCAACCCTTTTTACATAGAATCAAAGAGCGAAAATCTTTAAAAATCTTCTTCTCTGTAACCAGATGGAAGACAGCTTAAATATTTGGTGTGTAGCATCACCTAGTGGGCCTCTACCAAGTTTGTTTGTAAAAAGACCCTTGGGTCATATTTGGGCTTTGCACGGGTGCATCCCTTTATCTCTTATGAGCACGAAGGGTAAAAAAATGAAAATCTTCAAAAATCTTCTTCTCTGAAACCAGAAGGCAGACAGCTTTCATATTTGGTATGTAGCATCATCTAGTGGACCTCTTCCAAGTTTGTTCATATCAAGACCCTGGGGTCACTTTTGGGGTCCACCCGGGTGCATCCCTTTTTACATAGAATCAAAGAGCAAAAAGGCATATTTGTCTTGCTCTTCGCTGAAAACGTTCCATGGTATTGATCTTAGGCAATTATCTTCTTTTTGACATCTGCCTATCTATTTAATGTGATGTCCTTGGGGTCATAGAGACTCAGGTCAGCGATCTAGGACCATCTTGGTCCTCTTGTTGTCATAAAGTAAAGAGTTTGTAATTTAAATGAGAAGCACTAGGCCTATAACATCACTTTCTTTCTTCCTTACAATATTTTTGTAGCTATCCTTGCTTATTTATTGAGGTTGCAAACAATTCCTTCTTTCTCACAAAGTTTTCTTTAGAGCTAACTTCCTTGGTACCTCAAATTATTAAATAGTAAGGGTGTTCCCTTAAAGGGCAATAATAAACAAAAAAGGTTACAGCTTTTTTATGATTTTTTTTCTGGAATTTATCAAAGTTTTGTACAACACATAATAAAATTTTAGATGAAGTGGAATTCATAACAATTTAAAATCAACACATTTTTCTTTAGAATCTTTTGATGCTAAACGCTGTCAATGGGCCACCGGAAGATTGAAACTACAGCTGAGAAAAAGGGATATGGTGCTTCAGTGGGCAATCCTCCATATTTTTTGGTATGAAGGTGATTAATTTGCTGAATTACTCTCAATGATAATTTTTGAAAGACTTTCAAAATGATAATAAAGCATTAATTCAACATAAATGCTCATTTGTTTTATGATTGTTTCAAAGTCTCAAAATTGTTTTTTTGATTATTGAATTCCCACCATTTACACCCAAAAATTGAATACAAAAATGTGTGAAAAAAAGTTGTCTGTCTTGTCGAAACAAGTGAAAAAGGACTTAATGATAGGATGTAATAACAAATATGCACTGTAAGTTAATTTTGATGCGAAACAATTGATGTCAGAAAGGTGTGAAACCCCTTGCTCGAGGGAATGCAGTAATATTTGACCACGGGACTGAGAAAGCTGCTCAAAAGATTGAGAAATCATGTGTTTGAGTAAGTGCAATGAGCTGCCGTCATTGTGCAGTTGGTAGCGTGTCGGACTGTTAATCTAGAGATCCCGGGTTCAATCCCCGACAGCAGCACTCATTCTTTCAGACTATACGTCTCTCACCAATGGGTTGATAATCGTAGACCTATATGAGGAAGTAGCTGGAGGCTAGGAAAGGATGTGGTGGTTGTACTGGTGAGAGAAATACCAGGAAACCATTGTTAGGTGCTCCAGCCACTGTGATATAACTGTAAAAATGTTGACAGCATGGTTAAACTCCATTCATTCAGTCAATCGAGTAAGTGAAGTAATAACCAACAACAAATTAGAGTAAGACGTGTTAGGACCGCAAGGTGAGTTCAAGCCTTTGCATTAATTCCAGTTTTCATCCTCTCAAGGAAACGAGAGACTGTACTGTAAATCACAAAAGTACAATAAAAACAATGTATACATAGCAATTCAATTAACAAGGCTATTATAATTTCTCTGAAAGACATTAAATTTAGTGACAAGAACTAGTTTGGGAGTATTTATAGATAATACTTATAAAGATTTGCAAGGCATTTAAATTGAAAGTAATGCAAACATCTTGGTAATGAATGAGCAGATTATTATGCCCCCGGTATCGAGAGATCGGGGGCTAATTGTTTAACTCATGTCCGTCTCTGTCCGTCCGTCTGTCCGAAAACTTAACCTTTGCCTTTTCTCCAAAAGTATTTGACATACAAAGCTGTACACAAAAGTCAAGGTCATGTGACAAGGTCAAGGTCATGTGACAAGGTCAAGGTCATCTGTCAAGGTCAAACTTTAAAAAAAAATGCTGTTTCGGGGGCATTCGTGTTTCACAAACACATCTTGTTTTTATCTCGTTCTTTAATTAAAGGATCTAAAAAAATCCATATATCTGGACTTTGTGCAAAGCTACCATTAATTTATATAGAACTTTGGGCACTTACAAAAGATTTGCACTAAGTTGGAAAAGATTGTAACTATCGCCTTCAGATGATTTCAGAGAATTAGTAATTTACCTTTGAATAAATTCATAATAAAAGTAGAATAACTTGCATAATAAAATTATACTATAAGCAGATTGGCATTTTAAGTTGCACATGCATCAAAATAGGACAAGATATTGCAAAAGACTGAAAAGCTGTACAAAATGGACAACTTTTTCTCTTTATTGTAAACTTTGCCAGACTCACATTTAATGCCTTAAAATATTTTAAGCTTTAAACAACAAATTTTAGATGCATATTTTGCCAGTATCTTGACCCTTGTCAAACTGAATAAAAACCTTGGAGAAAAAAGAAAGAAATGTAATAAAAGTTAAAGTGCTGAAAGCTCTGGATGATCTAATAATGAGTAAGAATTTACTTTGAAAATGTAATTGTCAAAGTTTTTGGTTCAAAACAGGAAAAACCTTAGTTAAAAACAAAAATGTTATTACCATAATGGTAAACCCTCAAAGACCTCATAACAAAATTAATCTTATAACTATACAAATATCCATGTGATAACAACTCGTATGATATTTTTTTATGATATCACATAGTTATTTTTAGAACAATAATATAATGTGGTTAATTTTAGAAACTTACATTTCAGTTAGAAAAATCGAAGAAAACAAGACAAATAGAGTTTATAAGATAAATATAATACATACTTAGTGTATTGTATGAAAAAATATCTAGCTTGGTTGAGATAATTGATAATTGTCTCAGCAGATCCTCGACAATTTTCAATTCTCCCAATCTAGTTAGATATTTTTTTGATACAAAACACTAAGTACGTATTATATATGTATCCAGTAGTTGACTGTAACAAAGTATTTGACTCCCTGAAAACATGAAAAAGATGGAGTAAGACCTTTTTTCGATGAAATTTGTCTGTTCATTATTTACAAGCCCTGTAGGGGTGTACTAGTCTAGTTATCATTTATGCTCATTGATTGTAAGTAACTAGAACTGTCGCAGAGCGGACTTATACCCCCCACAAGCGCTTTGTCAGAATGTAAGTGCTATTAGTGCAGGATGTGTTTGAAACTAATATTGAGATCAAATGTAGCATTTGCATGAAGTTTCATGATTCTAGGTCGCTTGGTTTTTGATTTAAGAGTCCAGAAATGAAACTTAAACAAAAATTGACTGTGATCTTGACCTTTGACCTATATGACCCAAAACAATAGGGCACTTCCTTGGATCATAAGCAACATTTGCATAAAGTTTCATGCTTGTAGGTCACTTGGTTCTTGAGTAAGAGTACGGAAACGAAAATGCTTGTAGGTCACTTGGTTCTCGAATAAGAGTCCGGAAACAATTTGAACAAAAAATTTACTGTGACCTTGACCTTTGACCTATGTAACCCAAAAACAATAGGGCACTTCCTTGGGTCATAAGCAACATTTGTATAAAGTTTCATGATTGTAGGTCACTTGGTTCCTGAGTTAGAGTCCGGAAACGAAAATTGAACAAAGGCTGACTGTGACCTTGACATTTGACCTACATGACCCGAAAACAATAGGGCACTTCCTTGGGTCATAAGGAACATTTGCATAACATTTCATGATTGTAGGTCATTTGGTTCTTGAGTTAGAGTCTGGAAACGAAAAGGTCTACAGATGGAAGGACAGATGGACAGACAGACAGACATGGTTAAACCAATATACCCCCCTCTACCTCGTAGGTGGGGGGTATAATTAAGGAATTCACAAAATTTGATATTTCAGCTTATTCACTGAAAGCACTTACTACAAAATTTTATATCATATTGCCACCTTCAAAGTGCAGTAAGAAGCACATAATACAGTCAATCTAGAGGTCCCTGGTTACCCGACAGCGGCACTCATCCTTTACAACTATTTGTCTCCCACCAATGGGTGGATGATTGTAGGCCTATGTGGAATAGCAGCTGGAGGCTGGGAAAGAATGTAATGATAACAGGATCCATTGTTAGGTGCTGCAGTGGCTGCAATATAACTGAAAGATTGCTGAAAGTGGTGTTAAACCCCTTTCAAACAAATCAAATATCATATTGAATGTAGGTTGAAATATTTATGATCAAAGTAGTGTTTTTGCAAGCCTTAATTTATTTGGGGTCTTTAATAACCCCCCCCCCCCCTTCCCAAATGTGGGGTAGTCATCCAAATTTTTGAGGGGATCAGTATTTACCTACGACTTAACCATTTTATTGAAATGGAAATAAGTCATATATTTATTATATTCTCAAGAGCTACTAGAGTTTTAGCTCAGTTGTTTTTGGAGAAAACTTTAGGTATTGCTATAACTTTGACAGTGGTGGCGGCAGTGGTTGCAAGAGAAAACTTTGGCAACTTGTGATATATCTGGTTCTACTGAAGGCATTAACTTGAAAATTGGCAAACATGTTTTCCATCAAAAGAGCAAGCTACACTATCAAGGGGGTAATTCTGGATGCATTTTGTTTAAATTATGGCCCTTTTATGACTTAGATTTTTAGCTCCACTGGCCAAAGGCCAGCGAGCTATTGTCATGGCGGAGTGTCCGTCAGTGCGTAAACTTTTTCTTTAAACATCTTCTCCTCCCAAACCAATTGGCGGATTTTAACCAAACTTGGTAGAAATGATCCTTGAGTGGCCCTCTTCTTAAATTGTTCAAAGAATTTTGATTGGCCCCCAAATATGGGCATGGCAGGGCGTGGCATTTTTTCACTTTGAAATCTTTAAAAACCTTCTTCTCCCAAACCATTGGGCCAATTTCAATGAAACTTGGCATGGATGTTCCTTGCGTGACCCTTTACTTAAATTGTTCAAGAAATTTTGATTGGCCCCCAAATATGGGCTTGGCAGGGCGGGGCGGGGCTTATTTTGAGCCCGAAGTCTTTGAACAACATCTCCTCCTGAACCACTGGGCCAATTTCAATGAAACTTTAACAGAATGTTCCTTGGTTAACCCTTTACTTAAGTTGTTCAAGAAATTTTGATTGGATCTTAAATATGGGCGTGGCAGGGTCGGGCCTATTTTGAGCCCGAAATTTTCAAATGACATTTTCTTCTGAACCGCTTGCCTGATTTCAATGAAACCTTACCAGAATGTTCCTTGAGTGTCTCTTTTCAAAAATTATCTGCTAAATTTTGATTGACCCTTAAATTTGGGTGTGGCTCGGCGGGGCTTATTTTGAGGCCAAAATCTTTGAACGATATCTCCTCGGGAACCACTCAGCCAATTTCAATGAAGCTTTACCAGAATGTTTCTTGGGTGACTATTTACCTAAATTGTTCAAGAAATTTTGATTGGTCCATAAATATGGGCATGGCAGGCGTGGCCTATTTTGAGCCCAAAATCTTTGAACAACATTTTCTGAACCTTATGTTTTAATAAGATGGGTAAAGGGTTGCAGGTTCATTGTGACTGAGTATTTTGGTGCAATATGGACCAGAACCAGTTTATCATTATTAAATAGGTCTTAGGAGATTTCGGAGTGTTAATGTATTCATTTAAAGTAAGCTTTATTTAATGAAAGTCTAAAGATTTTAAAGCCAGTGGAGCCATACAGGCCCTCTTGGGCCTCTTGTTATCCACAATCTACAACTCAACAGCTGAGCAAAGGCACCTGTAGACTGTGCTCTTGTTTTAAGCTCACCTGAGCACATCATGCTCATGGTGAGCTATTGTGATCATTGAATGTCTGTTGTCCGTCATGCGTCATCTGTTGTCTGTCGTCCAGCGTCAACAATTTAAGTGTTTACTTTCTAGAGGCCACATAATATGTAATCCAATCTTTATGAAACTTCATCAGAATATTGGTCAGGTCACAAGGATGAACCCTACTGAAAATGGGAAGGATCCATGCCATATCACAGGAAAAGGGGCCTTATTGACAATTTTGTTGTTTACACACTAGAGACCACAAATATGGCCCAATCTTCTTGAAACTTGTTCAGAATGTTGGCCAGGTCATTTGCCAGGTCACAAGGATGAACCCTATCGAAAACTGGAAGGATCCAAACCATATCACAGAAAAAGGGGCCTTATTGACATTTTCTTGTTTACACGCTAGAAGCCACAAATATGGCCCAATCTTCATGAAACTTGGTCAGAATGTTGGCCAGGTCACAAGGATGGACTCTATTAAAAATCGGAAGGATCAACACCATATCAGGGGGAAAGGGGCCTTATTGACAATTTTCTTGTTTACACACAAGAGGCCATTAATATGGCCCAATCTTCATGAAACTTGGTCAGAATATTGGCCAAGTCGCATAGATGATCTCTATCAAAGATGGGAAGGATCCATGCCATATCATGGGAAAAGGGACCTTAATGACAATTTCCTTGTTAACACTCTAGAGGCCACAAAAGTGGCCCTATCTTCTTTAAACTTGGTCAGAGTCTTGGCCAGTTCATAAGGATGAACCCTTTGGAAAATGGGAAGGGTCCATGCTATATCACAGGAAAAGGGGCCTTAATGACAATTTTCTTGTTAATGCTCTAGAAGCTACAAATATGGCCCAATGTTCATGCAACTTGGTCATAATGTTTGCAAGGTCACAAGGACGAACCCCTTTTGAAAATGGAAAGGGTCCATGCCAAATCACAGGAAAAGGGGCCTTAATCACAATTTCCTTGTTTATGCTCTAGAACCCACAAATATAACCCAATCTTCATGAAACCTTTTCACTAGTTGATCAAGTCACAAGGATAAACCCTATTGAAAATTGGAAGGATCCATGCCATATCACGGGAAAAGGGGCCTTAATGACAATTTTCTTGTTTACTCTCTTAGAGTCCACTTATTATATTGCCCAATCTTCTTGAAACATGGTCAGAATGTTGGTCAGATCACAAGGATGAACCCTTTTGAAAATGGGAAAGATCCATGCCAAATTACAGGAAAAGGGATCTTCATGATATTTTTCTTGTTTACACTCTAAAGGCCACAAATTTGTTTCAAACTTCATGAAACTTGGTTATCTGTAGAAATTATCTCCCTTATGACATCCGCCTATTTAATTGATCTGTTGTCCCAGGGTTCAAAAAGATTCAGGTGAGCGATCTAGGACCATCTTGGTCCTCTCGTTTTAATAGACTGCAAATTCATCATTGAATGTCTGTCGTCCATCGTGTGTCGTCATGTGTCAACAATTTCAGTGTTTACACTCAAGAGGCCACAAATATAAACCAATCATCATGAAACTTGGTCAGAATGATTGTCAGGTCACAAGGATGAACCCTATTGAAAAAGGAAAGGATATGTGCCATATCACAGGAAAAGAGGCCTTCATGACAATTTTCTTATTTACGCTCTAGAGGCAACAAATATGGCCCAATCTTCAAGAAACTTGGTCAGAATGTTGACAAGGTCACAAGGATGAACCCTATTGAAAATGGGATGGATCCGTGTCATATCACGGGAAAAGGAGACTTAAAGACAATTTTCTTGTTTACGCTCTAGAGGCATTGGATGCCTTATTTGTGGATCAATCAAGCTGCAAATAGGTCAAATTTATTATTTTGATTTTACCTTAGACAGTTAACTCTGGTGAGAGTTTTGGGGCAACTATGGTCCTCCTGTTCAAACTTTTCACCCATAATGCATACACTTCAGCTGAGCAATCAGACCCGGGCTCATGCAAGTGCCAAGGAGCCCCCACTGACTTGCCACGGTTCGCGTTTCTGGTCAATTAGTCAAGGTTAAAGGTGTCAAAACAGAGACGGAAAACCACACAGAAGCAAACAAACTGTTCAAGAACTATAAATGCAAATCAACCCAGAGCTCTAACCTCAGGTTGCATGCATGTGTCAAAGGGACCTGCCATCTTTGCCACGATCTGAATTTCAAATCTCTTGGTCAAGGTCAAGAGGTACAAAAACAGTCATGAAAATACCAAATTAAAGTTTCTAGCAAACCTATTACACACAGAGTATTGATTTGGCTAAGTAGTCTGACCTGGTTTCATGTGAGTGCTAAGGGGGCCCAGAAAATGCCATTTTCGGGGTTTTGAGCAAACTTATCATGCAAAGAGCACAAGCTTTGTTAAGTGATCTGAACCTGGCTCAAGATAGTAAACAATGGGACCACTGAAACCTGCCATTTTAGCTCACCTGAGCACATCTTGGTCAAGGTGAGCTTTTGTGATCATTGAATGTCCCTTGTGCGTTGTCTGTCGTCGGGCGTCAACAGTCTTAGTGTTTACACTCTAGAGGCCACAAATATAGCCCAATCTTCATAAAACTTGGTCAGAATATCTGCAAGATCACAAGGATGAACCCGATTGAAAATTGGAAGGGTCCATGCAAAGTCACAGAAATAGGGGCCTTAATGACAATTTTTTGTTTACACTCTAGAGGCCAATAATATGGCCCTATCTTCATGAAACTTGTTCAGAATGTTGGCTAGGTCACAAGGATAAACGAAAATGGGAAAGATCCATGCCATATCAAGGGAAAGGGGGCCTTAATGACAATTTTCTTGTTTACACTCTAGAAGCCACAAAATTGCAAAATCTTCATGAAACTTGGTCAGAATGATGGCTAGGTCACAAAGATGAAACCTATTGAAAATGGGAAAGATCCATGCCATATCAAGGGATAAAGGTCCTTTATGACAATTTTCTTGTTTACACTGTAGGGGCCACAATTTTTGCCCAAACTTCATGAATGTTGGTTTTATGTAGAAATTATCTCCTTTATGACATCTGCCTATTTAATTGATGTGATGTCCAAGGGGTCAAGGAGACTCGGGTGAGAGATCTAGGTCCATCATGGTCCTCTTGTTTAAGTTTCAGGGTAATAGGTCAAGTCCAAGAGGTAGAAAACAAAATATCAAGATGCCAATAGTGGAATTTTAGGGGTACTTTTAGCTCGACTGTTTCTGGGGGGAAAAATAAGGTTTTTAGTGTCATTTGCGTTGGCGTGACAAACTTTAACCTTGGTCATAACTTGGTCAATATTGCAGGTATCCTCATGAAACTTGGCATGTGTGTTCAACATCACAAGAGCTATCCAGACTACCAAGGGGGTAGCTGTGGAACGGTTTTATAAGAGTTATGCTTTTTTATGCCCCCATATGGAAAGATCGGAATATATTGTTTTACTTTGTCTGTCTGTCCATCCATCCGTCTGTTGGTCTGTCTGATAGTAGACGTCTATGACCTTTAGTATTAATCTTAGACTGTACTTAAATGTTGATTAATTCTGTATCCGGTAGTCCTCGACCTATAAAACGTGCTAATCCTGAACATCTTTTTTTATATCATTTAAAAACATCATACATGGTGTCAGAAATTGAGGAACCAAAACAGTAGATATGGAAGGGCTTAGCTTCGCGGCTCCATGTATGAATTGGGAGGCTGAAGACCTTGAAATGGCCTGGAAAAGGTTCGTGACCCATGCAAATTTTGTGAAAACACAATCATGTACTTAAAGAGTCAATTTTCACGGAATCCCAGAGGAACTATACTCTTATAACAGACCACAGTTTGCAAGCTCATCATTTACAAATTTTGCAAAGAGATACGGTTTTACACATATCACAAGTTCTTCAATATATCCACAGTCAAATGGTCATGCAGAAAGGTGTGTACAAACTATAAAAAACCTATTGAAAAAATCAACAGAACCATATTTGGCTGTAAAAAGCTACAGAGATTCAGTCATCGAAGGGCTCGGTAAATCTCGAGCTCCCAATTACCTTCCCACTTCTGAGCACAACAAAAACTTCCAACAAACGAATAATCAACAAGAGAAAAGTGTTACAAAACAGAAACAAACATTATTATGACAATCATGCTTCCACCAAGTAAACAAAGCTTCAGGTCGGTGAGCCTATTGTAATGAAACACAATAAATCATGGAAATGGGAACCAGCAACCATAGTTGAGAAACACAACTCACCAAGGTCTTACATAGTTAAGAACAACAACACCAGGGAGTTATATCGTCGAAACAGAAAACATCTGAAACAGACAAACACAGACTTTGAACACATACCAGAAATAGACTTCTTCGACAAAAATACAACAACAATGGAACCCGAACAAGACTCCATCTCAGTACCACCCAAAACAACAAGTTACAACAACAAGATCAGGCCGCCAAGTCAAGATACCATCAAAATACAAAATGCAGTATTAATTGGGCATAATAATCCCAAGCATGCACTTAAAGTAATAGTGTTTTATTTTTAGTTATCCCCGTGTTTTCGGTGAGGGGATATAGTAATGGTTTCCTTCCGTCATTCCGAGGTTCCGTCACTAAACTTGTCCAGTGCATATCTCCTTAAGTATAATAGCTATCAACTTGAAACTTTATGGGTGGATAGATCTCATGGAGGAGAAGTGCAGTACACAAGAACTACAAATCTTGCTTGCATAATTTTGTAGTTATTGCCCTTTATTATTTTCAATACTTAGATTTTGTCTGGAGCATATCTCCTGAAGTATCATAGCTATCAATTTGAAACTTTATTGGTGGATAGATCTCATGGAGGAGAAGTGCAGTGCACAAGAACTACAACTCTTTGCTTGCAAAAAAAAAGGTAAAGCACAAATGCAGACATAATTTTAAAGCATATTCAAATTCAGCACAGATTGAATTTTTTCGCATTGTCAAGGTCAACAAATATTGCTTTTATGTCAATAAATGATCAGTAAATATTGCTGATTGTCAATACAACTATTAATAATAAATACTGATATTATAAGAGCATTTTGAAAGGACAAAACCTAGTGAAAAGTGACCTGTATTACTATAGGTTACTTAACACATAGTTTTGATTGTTTCATATGATCATAAATTATCTGTTAGTCAATTTTGTAAGGAGTAAAATTTTGAATACTTCAATGAACATTGCACTCCTCAAAACTCCTAAACGGCCACTTGCCTTTTTGATCATATGTTATAAATGCTGCATTGTTTCATCCAGTTTACGCTTGAGTAATGTAGCAAAATCATTTATGAAGCCAACAAGAGAAAAATCAGTGAAAATATTCAACAAGAAATGTTTTGAAATTATACAAAAGTAAGAGTACCCTCGATTTCAATGTTAACATTGGTGGATGGGGTATTTTTGATATTTTTTGTTAGGATAAGGATTGTGTAGAAAGTTTTGGCATTTCTTATTAATTTTAGAAGTGCACAGACATTGTACTACTGATATTAGTACAAAAGATTGATAGGCTTTGCGTTTTTCAAGTATCGAAAAGTTCGACTTTCTCTTATAAGTGTCAATTTTGTGACTTTTCAATTTGAGGGTACATGCATTTAATTCCATCTTTAGAACTTACTGATGCAAGATTTTACAAAACAACTGGATAGGAGGATGACTGAATGGCCACTCTTATGAAAGACAATGTTCACAATTCAAAAATTAAAGCGGAAAATGTGTGAAAAATGGAGAAAGGTAAGGTGGCCACTTAGAACTTTTGAGTAGTGTATACTTTAAACAGAGACTTTTCTTTAAAAGGGGAGATGTTGAATATATAGACTAGATACCATACCGATAGTAGACGACTATGACTTTAAGTATTAATTTTAGACTGTACCTAAATGTTGATTAATTCTGTATCCGATAGTCCTCGACCTATAAAACATGCTAATCCTGAACATCATGTCTTTAGCTCACCTGAGCACGAAGTGCTCATGTGAGCTATTGTGATCACCTTTCGTCCATCATCCGTCCGTCAGTCGTCCTCTGTTGTCCGGCGTCCGTCAACAATTTCTTTAAACGACATCTCCTCCTAAACTACTGGGCCAATTAACACCAAATTTTACAGGAATGTTGCTTAGGTTGTCCCCTTCCAAAACAGCTAAAAGACTTGAAATCCATGAAAAATCCTGGTTGCTATGGCAATCAAAGGTGAAATTTTAAGAAAATCTTAAAAATTCTTCTTCTTCTCAACCAGGAGTCCTAGAGACTTAAAATGTGGCATAATTGATCAGGTCATAGACCTGAATTTAAATAGCTAAAATCATATCTGTTGGGCCACCAGGTGCAGAGCACCAGGGGGGAGGGGGTAGTACTTTGGGTAAATTTGGTAATCTTATTCTGCTTTGGAACCAGGAGCCCTACAGACTTGAAAATTGGCATGGATGAGCAGTTCATAGACCTGAATTTAAATAGCTAAAATCATAGCTGTTGGGCCACCAGGTGCAGAGCACCAGGGGGGAGGGGGTAGTACTTTGGGTAAATTTGGTAATTTTTAACCTTCTTCTTCTTTGGAACCAGGAGCCCTACAGACTTGAAAATTGTCATGGATGATCAGTTCATAGACCTGAATTAAAATAGCTAAATTTAATCTATTTGACCTCCAGGTGCGGAGCATTAGAAGGGGGGGGGTGTAGTACTTTGGGTAAATTTTGAAATCTTTAACCTTCTTCTTCTTCGGGACCAGGAGCCCTACAGACTTGAAAATTGGCATTGATAATCAGCTTCTTAACCTTAATTAAAATAGTTAAAATCATGACTGTTGGGTCACCAGGTGCAGATCATTGGGGGGAGGGGGTAGTGCTTTGTTGAAAATTTTGACATCTTTGACTGTGTTCCTCTGAGTAACCAGAAACCCTACAGCCTTAATATTTGACATAAATGATCAGCTCATAGACTCTATCTGAAATAGCTAAAATCATGAATGTTTGGCCACCAGGTGCAGAGCACCAGGGGGCGTGTGGGTAGCTTTTCAGAGCAATTCTTAAATCTTTTACCTTCTTCTGATAAACCATGTGCCCTACAGACTTGAAAAATGGCAAGGAATATCAGCATATGGACCATAATTAGAATAGCTAAAATCATTACTGTTAGGCCACCAGGTGCGGAGCCACTGTGGGGGGGTAGTATTTTGTTAATTTTTTTTAAATCCATAACCTTCTCCTTCTGAACCAGAATCCCTACAACCTTTATATTTGACATAGATGATCAGCTCATAGACCCTATTTTACTTGGCTATAACCATGAATGTTTGGCCACCATATAAAGAGCATTGGGGGAGAGTGTAGAATTCGGGTCAATTTTGAATTTTTAAACCTTCTTCTGATGATGAATTAGGAATCTTACAGGCTCTTTATTTGGCATGAGTCGTCAGCTCATATACTTTAATCAAAATAGATAAAGTCATGATTGTTTTGTGACCAGGGGCAGAGACCCAAGGGAAGGGGGAAGTGCTTTGTGGTAAATTGAACAATTGTTAAAAATTCTACTGAACCAGAATTCCTACAGCTTTTTCATTTGATATAGAATAATCAGCTCATAGAACTTAATTTAAACAGCTATTATGATTGTTGGGCCACGAGGTGCAGAGCAACAGGGGGGAGAGGGTAGTACTTCAGGTCAATTTTAACATTTGAACTTTTTTTAAGCTCACCTATGCACAAAGTCCAGCTTCCGTCCTTTGGTTGTCGTCTGGGGTCCGTCAACAATTTCTTTAAACGACATCTTGTCCTAAACTACTGGGCCAATTTACATCAAATTTTACAGAAATGTTTCATAGGTGGTCCCCTCCAAGATAGCTTAAAGAATTGAAATCCAGGAAAAACTTTGGTTGCTATGGCAACCAAAGTTGAAATTTAAGAAAATCTTTAAAATTCTTCTTCTGATGAACAAGAAGCCCTACAGCTTTGGAATTTGCCTAGGATGATCAGTTCATAGACCTTAATTATAATAGCTAAAATTATAACTGTTGGGCCATCAGGTGCGAATTACTAAAGTTTTCCCAGATATTCTCTTGTAAAATGATCATGGAAAAAAACCCGACTGATAACAGTTCCATTTTGGATCTTGTATTTTCAAACAGAAATAGTAAAACTGAGACTGTGGAATCTTACTGGTCTGACCATAAAATTATTTTCCTTTACACATAAATTTGTCATCTGAATCAAAAGTAATGCAAGTTACACTTAGGTGCTTTGACTCAGGTCAGCCGACCAGGGCCAAAGGCCCTCTTGTTTATTATCTAAAGGCTTTTCAAGATTAAATACTCATATAAGGTATGATGATAGATCTCAATGATTTGCATCTGCTGGTACCAAGGTCAGGGTCATGTGACAAGGTCAAGGTCATCTGTCAAGATCAAATTTCTTAAGAATTGCTGTTTCGGGGGCATTTGTGATTTACAAATACATCATGATTGACTTGGCTTTTGAGCATTATCCTGCTTCTGTAGCCAAGCAATGCACCTTTAGGTGTGGCTCTTGTTTAGTTTTTATACGCCTGAAGGGTAGTATTATGTTATTGCCCGGTTGTTTGACAGTCCGTCTGTCTATCTGAATTGAACTAAATCTTGCCACAATGTATCCCAGATATATAGGTAAACATAAGCCTTCATAAATTCTAAAAGCTTGGATCTTTCTTGTATCATCTGACCTTGAACTGATTGAAAATCACTATATTTTATTTGTGTGCAACTCCTCTTACACTTTGAATTTGAATAACTGAAACTTGCAAAAATGACTCTGTTTGGTGTATAGTTTTGCATAAAACCATTTTCATTTTACACACAAAGGGTCATACTATGTTATGGCCCCAGTCATCTGTCTGTCTGTTTGCAGTTTTTAGCTCCACTGGCCGAAGGCCAGCGAGCTATTGTCATAGCAGAGTGTCCGTCGTGCCTCTGTGCGTGCGTAAACTCTTTCTTTAAACATCTTCTCCTCCCAAACCAATGGGCGGATTTTTAGCTCACCTGAGCACATCGTGCTCAAGGTGAGCTTTTGTGATCATTGAATGTCCGTTGTCAATCGTGCGTCGTCTGTTGTCCGTCGTCCGGCGTCAACAATCTTAGTGTTAACACTCTAGAGGCCACAAATATGGCCCAATCTTCATGAAACTTGGTCAGAATGTTTGTCAGGTCACAAGGATTAACCCTATTGAAAATGGAAAGGATCCATACCATATCACAGGAAAAGGGGCCTTAATGACATATATCTTGTTTACACTCTAGAAGCCAGAAAAATATTGCCCAATCTTCATGAAACTTGGTCAGAATGTTGGTTAGGTCACAAGGATGAATCCAATTGACAATGGGAAGGATCCATGCCATATCACAGGAAGAGGGGCCTTAATGACATTTGTCTTGTTTACGCTCTAGAGGCAACAAATTTGGACAGATCTTCATGAAACTTGGCCAGAATGTTGGCTAGGTCACAAGGATGAATCCTATTGAAAATGGGAAGTATCCATGCCATATCACAGGAAAAGGGGCCTTAATGACATTTATCTTGTTTATCGTCAGCTCCGTTCTATAAGGACGTATATGCCAATTTCCATTTTTTCTTTTATTGCGTTTTCGCACACATATGATATTCCCGCGTCTTTTGCGAAGATGCTGGACCTGAAAGCTAATCGTATCCCCCCAAAAAAGCTTCAAGGACTTGTAAGATACGTCATATTCGCACCGGAAGTGGTTGAAAAGTGAAGTTCGAAAATGACGTATTGACAAATTTGATAATTGTTCATGTTTCCTTATGATAAAAGTTTATTTTAAAAGATCAGTTTGAAAAAGAACACAACTTTTACCAAGGCCAGATTATTCGCATGTCTCAGTTACATACATAAAAATTGTGATATGCGTTTGAGCTATTGGGATCGTAGAATGTCCGTCGTCCGTCGTCCACAATTTCTTTAGACATCTTCTCCTCCTAAACCAGAGGGCCAATCTTGATGAAACTTGGCAGGGATGTTCCTTGGGTCAAGCTCTACCAAAGTTGTTCAAATAAATGAAATCCACCCTTAACTTTCCCTTTACCCTTAACAAAAAGGGTGAAAATATGAAAATCTTTAAAAATCTTCTTCTATGAAACCAGAAGGCAGACAGCTTTCATATTTGGTATGTAGCATCATCTAGTGGACCTCTACCAAGTTTGTCCATATCAAGACCCTGGGGTCATATTTGGGCTTTGCCCGGGCCCAACCCTTTTTACATAGAATCAAAGAGTGAAAATCTTTAAAAATCTTCTTCTCTGAAACCAGATGGCAGACAGCTTTAATATTTTGTGTGTAGCATCACCTAGTGGGCCTCTACCAAGTTTGTTCATATCAAGACCCTTGTGTCATCTATTGGATTTGCACGGGTGCATCCCTTGATATCTCTTAAGAGCACGAAGGGTTAAAAAAATGAAAATCTTTAAAAATCTTCTTCTATGAAACCAGAAGGCAGACAGCTTTCATATTTGGTATGTAGCATCATCTAGTGGACCTCTACTAAGTTTAATTATATCAAGACCCTGGGGTCATATTTGGGCTTTGCCCGGGCCCAACCCTTTTTACATAGAATCAAAGAGTGAAAATCTTTTAAAATCTTCTTCTCTGAAACCAGATGGCAGACAGCTTTAATATTTTGTGTGTAGAATCACCTAGCGGGCCTCTACCAAGTTTGTTCATATCAAGACCCTTGTGTCATGTTTGGGCTTTGCACTGGTGCATCCCTTTATCTCTTAAGAACACGAAGGGTAAAAAA
Organism: Fragum whitleyi; assembly: GCA_948146395.1. NCBI lineage: Eukaryota > Metazoa > Mollusca > Bivalvia > Cardiida > Cardiidae > Fragum > Fragum whitleyi. The sequence continues at coordinate 8,735,942 of OX411556.1, forward strand.
ATGAAAATCTTCAAAAATCTTCCTCTTTGAAACCAAAAGGCAGACAGCTTTCATATTTGGTATGTAGCACCATCTAGTGGACCTCTACCAAGTTTGTTCATATCAAGACCCTAGGATCATATTTGGGCTCCACCCGGGCGCAACCCTTTTTACATAGAATGGAAGAGCGAAAATCTTTTAAAATCTTCTTAAATCGAAACCATATGGCAGACTGCTTTCACTTTTGGTATGTAGCATCATCTAGTGGGCCCTTACCAAGTTTGTTCATATCAAGATCCTTGGGTCATATTTGGGCTCCACCCAGGCGCATCCGTTTCAGCTCATCGTAGCATGATGGTTGAAAATAGGAAAACCGTCAAAAATCTTCTCTGAAACTAGAAGGCAGACAGCTTTCATATTTAGTATGTAGCATCATCTTATGGACCTCTTCCAAGTTTGTTCATATCAAGACCCTGGGGTCACATTTGGGGTCCACCCAGGTGCATCCCGTTTTAAAAAGGCATATTTGTCTTGCTCTTTGCTGAAAACGTTCCATGGTATTGATCTTAGGCAATTATCTTCTTTTTGAGTTCTGCCTATCTAATTAATAATGTGTTGTCCCAGGGGTCAAAGAGACTCAGGTGAGCGATCTAGGACCATCTTGGTCCTCTTGTTTACTTTTTTCAAGCAACGTCTCACCAAACGGCTTTCGGGGTCTCGTATGCACCAGAAAAGAAATTTTTTGCAGGCGATTTGTCCTATATCTTACATAACATCAAATTTAATAAGTTTTTTTCATGCATTTATCTTTTATGCCTTTTTTTGTCTATACGGCATTTTGTACCGTAAAAATTAAGTAAAAAAAAGACGTACTTGAGGATTTTTTTGTTGTTTTTCTTAAATAACTCATTATAGAGACAAAATTTAATATTTATGACGACAGATAATATATTTATTGATTGGATTTAAAATGTTTTCGACCAAAATGGTTGTACAATTGTTTATAGGTAAAAAGATATTAAGTTTTTTCCTTCTCCTGAAAAGTAGGCTTTTCCTGGGTTTGTCCTTATAGAATGGAGCCGACGTTTTAGAGGCCACAAATATTGCCCAATCTTCATGAAACTTGGTCAGAATGTTGGCAAGGGCACAAGGATAAATCCTATTGAAAATGGGAAGGATCTATGCCATATCACAGGAAAAGGGGCCTTAATGACAATTCTCTTGTTTACGTTCTAGAGGCCACAAAAATGGCCCAATCCACATGAAACTTGGTCAGAATGTTGGCCAAATAACAAGGATGAATCCTTTTGAAAATGAGAAGGATCCATGTAATATCACACGAAAAGGGGCCTTCATGACAATTCTCTTGTTTACGTTCTAGAGGCCACAAATATGGCTCAATCTTCATGAAACTTGGTCAGTATGACGGTCAAGTCACAAAGATTAACCCTTTTGAAAATGGAAAGGATCCATGCCATATCACAGGAAAGGGAGCCTTAATGATAATTTTCTTGTTATAACTCAAGAGGCTACAATTTTGGCCGGAACTTCTTGACACTTGGTTTGGTGTAGAAATTATCTCTTTTATGACATCTGCCTATTTAAATGATGTGATGTCCCAGGGGTCAAAGAGACTCAGGTGAGTGATCTATGCCCATCATGGTCCTCTTGTAATGAAACTTGGTAGAAATGATCCTTGGGTGACCCTCTTCTTAAATTGTTGAAAAAAATTTGATTGACCCCCAAATTCAGGTGTGGCAGGGCGTGGCATTTTTTCGTGTTAAAATCTTTAAAAATCTTCTCCGAAACTGTTGGGCCCATTTCAGTGAGATTCTGCATGGATGTTCCTTGGGTGATCCTTAGTTAAATTGTTCAAGAAATTTTGATTGACCCCCAAATATGGGCGTGTTAGAGCGTAGCATTTTTTCACGTTAAAATCTTAAAAAAAATCTTCTCCTCCCAAACCATTGGGCTGATTTCAATGAAACTGGGCATCAATGTTCCTAGGGTGACCCTTTACTTAAATTATTCAAGAAATTTTGATTGACCCCCAAATATGGGCGTGGCAGGAGAGGGGGTCATTTTTCTTGTTAAAATCTTTAAAAATCTTTTCCTCTCAAATCAATGGGTGGATTCCAATGAAACTAGGCATGGATGTTCCTTGGGTGATCCTTTACTTTTAATTGGTCAAGAAATTTTTAATAACCCATAAATATGGATGTGGCAGGGCGTGGCATTTTTTTCACATTAAAATCTTTAAAAATCTTCTCCTTCCAAGCCATTGGGCTGATTGGCATGGATGTTCCTTAGATGACCTTTTACTTAAATTGTTCAAGAAAATTTGATGGGCGTGGCAGGGCAAAAGTCTGGGAATATTAAAGCCAGTGGAGAGATACAGGCCCTTTTGGGCCTCTTGTTTTAGCTTTCATTCAAGCTCGCGTTACTTACAAGCCAAGGTTACTGACAAGCCCCTTCGGGCGTATTCACAGCTCTGCAAATCTCTTGTTGACTATATTGTGCATTCCTTTCAGCTTAGCAATCCAACACAGCTCATAAAATTACCCAGCTGGCACAACCCAGAACCAGCAAAGTTAAAAATTTCAGGTGGATCAGTCAATGTTGACCAAAATTGCCTATTTTTGAAACTTGTCTCACATAAGGTATGTGCTTCAGCTGAGCAATTGACTAATGTGAATGCCTAGGGTACCAAACAGGCTTGCCATGGTGAGCCTTTTTGATTGATCGGTCAAGGTGAAGGGGGTCAAAATGGAGACTGATGACTGCACAAAAATAAACCGTTCATGCATAGTGCACACACATTAATTGAGCGATCCTTTCTGGGCTTGTGCATGTACCCAGGGGACACGCCCACCTTGCCATGTTCCAAGTTTGAATCTCTTGTTCAAGATCAAGTGGTAAAAAACACCCCTGAAAATGCCTTTTGAGCTTGTCTATAGAATAAGGGGGCTATTCTGGTCACCCTGGCGACGGTGTCTGCATAATGCTTTGGTTAAGTTTTTGCAAGTGTTTAAAATTGCTGTTCCTACTAAAGCTATTGGTTGGAAACTTTGTACATGCTTCTGTGACCATAATATCAGTGGAATTTTTACCCTTTTCATACTTAGAAATTCCTAGTTAAGTTTTACGTGCAAATGTTGTATATCAGTAATATCTCTGTTTCTACCAAAACTATTGCTTTGAAACTTTGCACATGCTTCTGTGACCATATTATCAGCCTCAGGAGAAAATTTCATTACTCTGATATTGAATCCAGTGGAATTTTAACCCTTTTCAGACTTAAAAATTCCTAGTTAAGTTTTTATGTGCAAATTTTGTATATCAGTTATATCTATATTTCTACTTAAGCTTATGCTAAGAAATCTGTGACCATAATATCAGCATCAAGACAAAGATTCAATACTCTGATATTAAATTTAGTGGAATTTTAACCCTTTTCCGACTTAAAAATACTTGATTAAGATTTTACATGCAAATGTAGTAGTAGAAGAAATATCTCTATTTCTACTTAAGCTTTTGCTTGGAAACTTTGCACATGCTTCTGTGAGAATAATATCATCATCTTGAGAAAGATTCTTTTCTCTTGACTTTCATTTAATGGAATTTTCCAATGTCGATATTGATTTGCTTTTACTATCCAGCACATTGAATAGACGAGCTTCACTGTTCTCTGACAGCTCTTGTTAGAGTTTTTGGCAAATGTATAATGCAAAGAGCATGCGCATTAGTTAAGGTATCCAACCCAGGCTTGTGGGAGTTCCCAGGGGACCACCCAAACCCCCCACTTTTGTTTGGGGATGATTGTCTTTTAACCCTTTGCTATTTAATCCCTGCTTTTTACGTGCCTGTGATTTTATGATTGAGAAAACATTGTGAAAAAAGAAGAAATTGCTTCTGACAAGCAATTTCTTCTTTTTCCACACTATTTTCTACCCTACTGAATGTTTATTTTTCAAATTAAATCCACTTTAAATTTTCATCTGCAAAACCTTTGAATTTGGACAGGTCCAAAATTCTGTAAAACAGGAATGGGTTAATCTGGCATCCTGTAGAACCCTTGACCCTGACCATGACCTTTGACCTACTTTCTTAAATTTAGAATAATAGGGTCAAGGTCTGAATTAAATCAATAGTAAGATTTACATTTTCACAGACCTTGACCTGCTTTCTAAAATCATCATTTACTTAAATTTCACATAAAGCAAAGTAATGTTTCTTCTGGTTTCTTGGGCAATTCCAGTTCAGTGATACTTGGCCCTCCTTGGCCTCAAGTTTTTCCTCATTCATTTTATGTATTAACAAACTTTGGCCTTAGATGATTATTATGCCCCCCCACACCCTACAAAAAAGAGGGGGTATTTTGTTTGGCACTTAAATTTGTCAGTTGGTACATTCGGTTCGACCACTTCTTGTCTGGAGGATATTTCAAAAAGTATGCAAGCTAGAATCATGAAACTTCAAAGGAGGATAGATCGCATTGAAGAGAAGTGCAGTGCACAAGAATCATAACTCTACCTGTCATATTTTGTTAGTTATAATCCCTGGACCATGAAAACATCAGGGAATATTGTTTTGCATCTGTCTGTCTGTCTGTCCGTCCCCGTTTTGTTTCTGCTTTTTTTAGCTCCACTGGCCGAAGGCCAGCGAGCTATTGTCATGGCGTTGTGTCCGTCGTGCGTCCGTCCGTCCGTCCGTGCGTGCGTCCGTGCGTGCGTAAACTTTTTCTTTAAACATCTTCTCCTCCCAAACCATTGGGCCGATTTAAACGAAACTTGGTAGGAATGATCCTTGGGTGACCCTCTTCTAAAATTGTTAAAGAAATTTTGATTGACCCCCAAATATGGGCGTGGCAGGGCGTGGCATTTTTAAACTTGAAAATCTTTAAAAATCTTCTTCTCCCAAACCATTGGGCTGATTTCAATGAAACTTGGCATGGATTATCCTTGGATGACCCTTTTCTTAAATTGTTAAAGAAATTTTGATTGACCCCCAAATATGGGCGTGGCAGGGTGTGGCATTTTTTCACTTGAAAATCTTTAAAAATCTTTTCCTCCCAAACCAATGGGCTGATTTCAATGAAATTTGGCATGGATGTTCCTTTGATGACTCTTTACTTAAATTGTTAAAAGAAATTTGATTGACTCCCAAATATGGGCTTCACAGGGGGGGGGGGGCTTTTTTGAAATTGAAAATCTTTAAAAATCTTCTTCTACCAAACCATTGGGCTGATTTCAATGAAACTTGGCATGGAATATCCTCGGATGACCCTTTCCTTAAATTGTTAAAGAAATTTTGATTGACCCCCAAATATAGGCGTGGCAGGGAGGGGCATTTTTTTTCACTTGAAAATATTTGAAAATATTCTCCTTCCAAACCAATTAGTTGATTTCAATGAAACTTGGCATGGATGTTCCTTGGGTGACCCTTTTCTTAATTTGTTAAAAAAAATTTGATCGACCACCAAATATGGGTGTGTGGGGGGGGGGGGCTTATTTTGTTTAATTTAACATCTTCTCCTCCAAAACTGAATTTTGGATTAAAATAAAAAAGGGTGTGGCAGGACAGGGCTTATTTTCACTCTCAAAACTTAAGAACTCTTACTTTTAGACTAGATTGTCATTAAAAAGGGTGATTATACAAACTAGTAGAATCTTTTCTCTTGAAATAGTTTTGCTTTTTTTCTATATTGTTTCTATTTTCAGGTTTAAAGCTACCAAGTAAAGATATTTAGTAAAGATTGGGAAGAAGTCAGCTACAAATCAGATGTCATACTGGAAATATTCAAGCAGTTTTTAACTTTGATTATACATATAAACGTACCCGATTGACGTTCTGTATGAAATGTTCAGAATTTTATTTACAGATTTTCATGTACACTTATACGAAAAAGAATTTTGTATACAGGTATATATGGTAATCTATAAATTGTTTTGATAGATTGTACCAGGTGAGAGTGCAGGTAAACATTTGAAGATCAATATAAACTATATAACTTTCTCATCTTTTTGTGATAATAAGTGAGAAAGATATAAAATAAACTTAGAAAAGAGTTAGATTATAATCTATCAAAAGTGTATAGGAAGGGCCTCAGACTGGGCGATACCGCCTTGTTAATCACGAAACTAAGATTTCTTTTGAAATCTTGATTATGATGATTTTCATTTAGCTTTTATTCTAAACCTTCTGAAGCTTATTATTTAAAGGAATGATTTTATAAGAATAAGCTTTTTTTAGTAATCTTTATTAAGTGTGGAACTGCATAAGAAAAGGAATAGTGAATTTTATAAGATTGGCTTATTTTGTAGTAAACATGAGGTACTGTGATCACCTTGGCGTTGGTGTTTTTGTTGGTAAGGCATTGGCATGACAAACTTTAACCTTGGTCAAATCTCTTTTTTTATTGAAGATATCTTCATGAAGCTTGGTATGTATGCACACAATCACATGAGCTATCAAGAATATCAAAGGGGATTACTATGGAATCTTTTTTAAGAGTTATGCCCCTTTTTCGACTTAGAATTTTTGCATTACCCAACACCTGCAGCCGAGTATTGCAACCAGTAGGCTCTTTTTAGCACTTAATTGCCTTTCTTTGAATGTTTTAACTTTAAAAGCTTAACCTTTCAAATTTATAACATTCAGTAATCAAAAATTAAAATGGATATGTTTATGCCCTGCATGGATAGATTTATACAAGTCTTTTAAGATCAGTATTAAGAAGCTCAAAGTAAAATTGTGAACCTCTGTCTTCAAAGATTAAGTAAGATATGTTTTTATTTTGAATTTCGATATTCATTGTTGTTTTCTATTATTTTAGATTGAAAAGAAGAAATTTTGTGATTATTTGAACATATAAAACGCTACTATTGAAATTTTGAATTTGTGAAGTTATTTGAACTGTTCTGACATTAAGCTATTGTGTATGTGACTTATTCATTGACTAAAAATGTGCTAAAGTGAAGACTTTAGAATTTTTATTAATTATAATTGTGTTATTTGATCAGTTGAATTAAACTCCTAAATTTTGAGTGTGCATTAGTGCGATAAAGATAAGTGGTTAGAAAAGATTGGATACTGTGATAGATCGGAGACTAGAGTTGGATATGGTTGTAGTTTAGTGACTGCAGATTTCAGGAGTTGGGTTACCATACAGATCAGTCAGATACCCAGTAACTGAAATTGTAAGTTTATTTTTTAAGCTTAGTATGAAAAGATGAGGATTTATATGTTTAAACACTGTCTTTTGGTCTGATTTTCTATGTGTTGGTCTACATCATTATTCTGTCTGCAAAACTTAACACAAAAACTTAGCATTGCCAATATCTTCAAGCCTATTCAAGATACAAGCATTATATTTTGCATGATGATAGATCTAAATAAAACACATTCACTGATGCCAAAATCAAGGTAATGTGACAAGGTCAAGGTCATATATCAAGGTCAAATAACTCAAAAAGTTAACCAAAAAACTTAGCATTGCCAATATATTTTCAAGCCTATTCAAGATACAAGCCTCATATTTGGCATGGTGATTGATCTCAATGATGTACATCTGCTAATACTAAGGTCAAGATCATATGATAATTTCAAGGTCATCCATCAATGTCGAAATTCTCAACAAGTAACAAAAAAACTTAACATTGCTAAGGTACAGGGCTTATATTAGGCCTGATGATAGGGCTCAATAATGTGCTTCAAGGTCAAGGTAATATGACCAGGTTAACTGTCACTGTCAAACTTTTAAAAACTTTTTTTTAAAACTTTACAGCCTATTTTAGAGATAAGTCTCATAATTGGCATGATGAGAGGTCCAAGTGATGTGCATCAGTATGTATCAAGGTCAAGGCCATGTTACAAGGTCAAGTTCTTCCGTCAAGGTCCACATTTTGATCAAAGTCTGTGAGGAGCTATTTGTGTTTCACAAACACATCTTTTTTTTAAACGTAAAAAAACATTACTAATTTGGTCGAAAAATACTGTCATTTCTCTTACCATTATAAAGTCTGCCTTGAATCAATCTAAGCATTATTTAGTTCTAGTTTTTAATTGTAAGATTTTGCACACTACCTTTTCAAAGAGAGTTAAGGTTAGCTTAACAAAATGAGAATCTTTTTTGTCAAGAACTGTTGCGGTGAGCTGGACATAGTTTTCACTATCATAAGTCAATGTATGTAGGTTAGTGTCTTCCCAGATTTGTCCACAATTATGAATGGATTTTATATATGATTAGCACAATTGTTTTCCACCAAGAGTACATGTGCCTCTTTAAAGAATTGTTCAGATTACTGGAAGGTCAAGTTACAATTCCTAATCAAATATTACAATTGAGCTTGACTGGAGCCTTTCCCACACATGGTTAGTTTCAAAAATAGTTTGGCTTGAATGTTTTCGATACTAAGTAGATGTAACAATAGCAACAAATTATCAAGCAGCTCCATGGTCAGTTGTTGAAATTGAGCTTGGAAAAAATGTTGAAGTACTGGTGAGAATATTATTAATCCATGGTTAGGTGCACCAGCCTCTGAAATAAGTGGATCAATCAACTATCAGGTGGCATATCTGCAAAAATTAACTAAAAAGCTTTACATCAACCCTTTCCAAGATATATAATCTATTTTGGAAATGGTAATGGATTTTACTACCACCATCTGTTAATACAAAGAACAAGATACCCTAAAATGTGAGTTAACATTGATCAAAGTTTTTCTCATTTTTGAATAGGGTTGAACACTGAAAGATCCTTTAGATTGACCAACTCTCCTTTGACATTTACTAGCCGCGGCAATAGCGCAGTTGGTAGCGCGTCGGACTTCTAATCCAGAGGTCTATATTCGCACGGGTTCGATCCCCGGCCGCGGCACTTATCCTTTCCGACATTTGTCTTCCACCAATAGGTAGATAATCGTAAACCTATGTGGAATAGCAACTGGAGGCTAGGAAAGGGATGTGGTGGTGGTACTGGTGTGAGAAATACCAGGAATCCATCGTTAGGTGCTCCAGTCATCGCGATATAACTGAGAGATTGTTGAAAGCGACGTAAACCCCAATTCAAATCAAATCAAATTTGACATTTACTTTAAGTATTTAATGAATCAATGCTTTATGATGCATGATTATATATCTCATTTATGGATAATCAGCTACTTAGCTCAAAAAATTCAAATTCATATTTCAAGGTCAAATGATCTAAAATATGATATTTCAAGGGCATTAATGTTTCACCTAGTAATATTTTCCTTTTCTATTTTCAGTAGGAAAATGCCTCGCAAAAAGACTTGGAGGATGAGTAAAGCTAGAAGAGATGCTATGGAGAGATGTACAACTGATCTGGGTGTCTTTGAATTATCAGATGGGGGCCGATCCCACCCTTTACCTTCATTTGTTTTGGATGAAACAGATGTAAGGCCATCTGTGTCTATGGAGGGCGTCTTTGGAATATCAGATGGGGGACTTGCCCACCCACAAAAACCATCTGTGTCTATGGAGGGCGTCTTTGGAATATCAGATGGGGGACTTGCCCACCCACAAAAACCATCTGTGTCTGGAATTTGTTCTGAAACTGTTCTTGATACTGTTCTTGATACTGTTCATGAAACTGCCAATGATAAACTGTGTGACACTGTTGCTAGTGCTGGAACTGTTGCTAGTGCTGATACTGTTATGGAAGTTGCTGTTGAAGAAAGAGAATCAAACACAATGATTTTTGGAACATTCCATCAAGGTAATGAAATGTTTAAATCCATCTTCTCGAAGTTTTCAATGTACAGCCAATGCCTTGTGCTCAATGATATACACAGAGTTTCAACAATTGCATTCTTCCCAAAGTCTAGATAATATTCTCATAGAAGGAGATGCATTGCACAGAAGAATAGTTACTATATTGAAAGCCAAAAATAAGTTTCGAAGCTTTTGAATTTAGAGGAGATTCCAAGTTCAGTAAATGTTTTTGATAGAACTGTTTCTATTGTGAAGGGAAATATTGTATCTGGTGTATTTATTCAAAGTTGTACCAACACCCATATGCCATCACTTCACAATTCTCTTATTGAAGCTTTCACGACATCTTCTTATCTTTTATTTATCATAGGTTCAGTTTGTTCTGCAATCTTCAGAAAGGATGGTAGATATTGTTTGTTTGATTCTCATTCACATGGTAGTGATGGATTGTCCAATGATAATGGCAGATCATTATTAGCTTCATTTCTTTCAATAGATGATTTGGTAGCATTCATGTATACACTGTATCAAAGTATGAATATCAATCTGACTGAACAATTTGACATGATGCCAATTGCCTTTGTTGTAGAAGGAAACTTGCCTGAATCCAAGAAAAATGATAATGAATTTACAGAAATTACGCCTGAAAGACAGTCATTTCCTTTGATTGACAGATATTTTAAGGATCAGTCAATAAGACAGAAACGGAAACAAGAAGTTGATTTTACAGAATATGAAACTGTACATGAATGTAAAAGATTGAAAAGAAGAGAATATATGAGAAATTATAAAAGAAAACAACGTCTGGAAAGTAATCAGAAGCTTAAAGAATGTTTAATGACAAAGGAATCTATGAGGAAAATCAGGCAGGATACTGAAAGACAAGTTAGGGAGAGACTTTTGACAAGAGATTCTATGCAAAAAATTAGGCAAGATCCAAAGAGACTTCTAAATGAAAATATAACGTCAAAGATTTGTAAGCAGAAAGCTAGACAAGATCCAAAGAGGCAAGCCAAGGAAAGGATCATGACTAATATTTCAATGAAAAAGGTGAGAGCAGATCCAGAAAGACAAGTGAATGAAAGGATTTTTACTAATATGTCAATGCAAAAAGCCAGAAAAGATCCAGAAAGACAAGTTAAGGAACGTGTATTGTCTAATGTTTCAAAGCAAAAAGCCAGACAAGTTCCAGGAAGGCAACTCAAAGAACGTGTTATGTCTAACATTTCAAAGCAGAAAACCAGACAAGTTCCAGAAAGACAAGTTAAGGAACGTGAATTGTCTAATGTTTCAAAGCAGAAAGCCAGACAAGTTCCAGAAAGGCAACTAAAGGAACGAGTTATGTCCAATATTTCAAAACGAAAAGCCAGGCAATGTCCAGAAAGGCAAGTTCAGGAACGTGCAATGTCCAATGCTTCAAAGAAGAAATCAAGACTTGATCTAGAAAGGAAAGTGAAAGAAAAGTTTTTTACAAAATCCTCAATGCAAAAAGTCAGGAAAAATGAGGAAAGGAACAAGAAAGAAAGAACATTAACTCTTAAATCTATGCATAAATGTCGCTCTAGTAAATTGTACAAAGATTTGGAAAGGCTAAAAAAACAGAATAAACGTGCATCTAGAAATTATTTGATTGAAGAAAATATTAGAAATAAGGCTAAACGTCAATGTCTTAGGTCAGATTTAGATTATATGATAAAAGAAAAGAATTGCAAAAGTTCAAAACGATATGGCTGCAACATCAAAGACTGTATTGAAAAATTTAAGAAGAATGTTTCAAAAGGTCCTGTTTATGTTTGTTCATGCTGTAACCAAACTTGGTTTAAACATTCTGTTGTATTATTTGACAAATTGGATTCTAAATGCTCTTCTCATGAAGTAAAAAAATTTTCTACTGGCTACATATCTGTTGATGGCTGTGAATGGCTGTGTAAAACTTGCTATGAAAAAATCAAACTTAACAAAGTTCCACCAATGTCTGTTTTCAATAGAAATGAATTTCCTGTAAAACCTAAGGAACTTAACTTGCATCAGTTGGAAGAGAGGTAAGTGTCTTTAAGAATTCCTTTTATGCAGATTAGAGAATTACCTAGAGGAGGTCAGTTGTCTATTAAAGGTAATGTTGTCAATGTTCCTGTTGATGTTCAGCCTGTCATACACAGCTTGCCAAGAACATTAGATAGTCACCATACAATACCAGTTAAACTTAAGAAAAAGCTTTCATACAATAAATGTGACTTCACAGAAAACATCAGACCTCTGCATGTTTTAAGTGCTCTTCATTGGCTTGTGAACCATAGTGTGTTGTATAAAGAATCTGGTATTAAAGTCGACGATGGATGGATACAATCAATTACTTCAGACTGTAGTGATGCTGCGAAAGAATTTTTTGGTATTTCTGTTGAAAGTGACTCTAATAAAGTATTAGATAATGATGATGATGTGAATTATGACTCTGATCACTTCAGTGAGGTTGATGAGACTGAAAAGGTTATGGGTAATAGTGACACTATGCTGGATATTGCAGATCCAACTAGAGACAATGTTTATACTTTTGCTCCAGGTGAAGGTCAGACACCACTCAGTCTTTATCAAGATCCTGATGCTGAATATTTATCATTTCCAACAATATTTTGTGGACAGAGACGAACTCCAAATGAAGAAAAACAAGTTCCTATTCATTTTAGTGAAACATGCAAACTAGAACTCAGACATATTGACCGCAGAGTGGCATCCAATATTCCAAATATCTTCTCAAATTAAAGAAAGTGCAATTGAAACAAATTTCAGATAAAGTTCATCTTGCTTTAAGAAGATGCAAAAAAGAAGGGAAAACATTTACTGCCTCTCAAATGCTTGATTCAAATTATCTTCAAAGTGTTGTGAGATTGGATGAGGGCTTTTATATATTCAGAAGTTTAAGGAATTCCCCCCCATATTTTGAAGCACGTAAAAAGGATGTTTTTGCAATGATTAGACAACTAGGACTGCCAACTTGGTTTACATCCCTTTCATCTGCTGATACTAGATGGCATGATCTACTGAATATGCTCTCTGAGATAAATAATGGAAAATCACTATCTGAGAAAGATATAGATGAGTTGACCTGGATTGATAAAACAAAACTTGTGCAGAAAGATCCTGTTACTTGTGTAAGGTACTTTGACAACAGAGTTCAGGAATTCATCAATACTGTCCTTCAAAGTCCCCATAACCCATTAGGGAAAGTAATGGACTATTTCTATCGAGTTGAATTTCAACAGAGAGGTTCACCGCATATCCACATGTTAATCTGGATTGAAAATTCTCCTAGATATCAAGAAAGTTCAATAGAGGACATAGCCTTATTCATAGATAAATATGTATCTTGTGAGAAAAAATCAGATCAACAACTTGTAGAACTGCAAGTTCATAAGCATTCTAAGTCTTGTAGAAAGAAACAGAAATCAATTTGTAGATTCGGCTTTCCAATTCCCCCAATGAAAAACACAACCATATTAGAACCCTTGAATGACAGTAAAGACAAGCAGAATTATAAAAAATTATTTGAAGAAATTCAAAAGAAATTAGATGAAATGAAAGATACAAATATCACACAAGAAGAATTCTTAACTCAGATCAAAGTGAACGAAGATGATTATGTGAAAGCAATCCAAAGTTCTTTGAATGGTCCAAAGGTCTTTCTTAAAAGAAGATTAAGTGAGGTTAGAATTAATGCATACATGAAACCTATCTTAAATGCTTGGGGTGCAAATCATGACTTACAGTTTGTATTAGATCCATATGCTTGTGCTGTATATATAGTGTCTTATATTAGTAAAGCACAGAGAGGAATGAGCATTCTTATGAATGAAGCATGTAAAGAAGCTAGAAGAGGAAACATGGATCTCAGACAACAGGTTAGACATATTGGAAACAAATTCTTGAATAGTGTTGAGGTTAGTGCCCAGGAAGCTTGCTACTTACTATTGCAACAGTCACTGACAAAGGCTTCAAAGGATGTGGTTTTCATTAATACTTCTTTGCCTGAAGATAGAACATTCCTACTTAAGTCTAAGGAAGCTCTAAAAAAAATGTCATCAAACTCAACTGATATTGAAGCAGATAATATCATTAAAAGATATTCAAAAAGACCAAGAGCACTTGAGAATTGGTGTTTAGCAGATTATGTGTCTCAGCTTGATATCAAATACAACAATAACAAATCAACATCTGAAAATTCAGGACCAGGCTTTTCTGAATCATCAATGGAAGAAGCTTTTGAAGGTGAAGACAATGAAGACATGGATATATATTGTAATGATGATGAGGTACTGAACACAGTCACAAATACCAGTGATTCAAGTGAGGATAAAAAATATTCTATACCTGGAGGTAGAATTGTTCTAAAGAATGGTATTGTTATAACTGAAAGGAAACATAGAAAAGTCATAAGATATGTGAGATTCTCAAAGAAGATTGATATTGAACAGTTTTGTAGAGAAAGGCTGCTTCTATTTAGTCCATGGAGAGATGAAAGTATCGATTTGAAACTAGGCCATGATTCTTATCTATCAAGATACAGATCTATTAAGAATTCTATAGAACACAAGGCTTCTCAGTATGAAAAAAATGCTGATGAACTAGAAGATGCAATGGAACGTGCACAGAATGAGGAAGATTTTGATAATGTTGCCCCGGGTACAGAGCAGTCTGAACAGGATGATGCAAATATAGGTGCTAAAGCTAGTGAAAGTTTCATATTCTTTGATCCTGACAGACCTGAAAATCAGAGACAAGGTGATATTGCCGGAGAGTTTGGTTTAAATGTTGCTTCTGTAGATGTAAGTTTCCGTAGGAAAACTATGTCAGACATGGAATACAGGCGATTGATAAACTCACTTAATACAAAACAGAGAGAATTTTTCATTCATGTTTTTCAAACTATTAAGTGTAATGACCAAAAATTGAAAGTTTTCTTAACTGGTGGTGCAGGGGTAGGAAAATCTGTTCTTGTTAGTGCACTATTTGAAGCTTTGCAACGTTTCTTGACATCTGATCCTGGTGATAATCCGGAGAATTGTAGAGTTCTGCTCTGTGCACCCACGGGTAAAGCTGCTTTTCACATTAATGGGGTAACATTACATTCAGCTTTCCGCATTCCAGCAAGCCAGGGTTATGATTGTACCCCACTGAGTAGTGATACTTTAAACACCCTTCGAACAAAATATAAGGACTTATCGGTTGTTATGATAGATGAAGTCTCCATGGTTGGAAATAATATGCTGAAGCTAATAAATGAGCGATTGAAACAAATAAAGGGCAGTGATGTTCAATTTGGTGGTTTGCATATGATATTTATTGGAGATCTTTTTCAGTTGAAGCCCGTGATGGATGGCTGGATATTTGAAAATTTGAAATCAAGCTTTGGACCTTTAGCCACTAATTTATGGCAGGATATTGTGGTGATGCATGAACTTGATGAGATCATGAGGCAAAAAAATGACAAGCAATTTGCAGAGATTCTCAACAGGTTAAGAGAAGGAAATCACACAGAAGATGATATTGAAATTTTAAAACAGAGGTTAACTAATGTAACTAGTACAGAATATCCACAAAACACAACACATTTATTCAATACAAATGAGAAAGTAAATAATTTTAATGTGAGAAGCTTTCTAAATAATGGCAATGAAAAAGTAAACATACCTTCCCTTGATCATGTACTAGGAGATGACAATGTCACTGTAAAACAGCAACTTGTTTCACGATTACCAAATGATTCAACACACACTGCTGGTCTCAGTCACATGGTAGGAATTTGTGTTGGAATGATTTACGATCTTTGTCTTAATCTTGATGTAGATGATGGGTTAGTAAATGGGTCCTCTTGTGTTGTAGAAAAGATTGAATATAGACAAAACAATACTGCAAGACCAAGTATCATATGGGTGTCTTTTAAAGATGATAAAATTGGAACATTGTGGCGCTCAAAGTACAAGCATTTGTATCATAGTGCTATTAATCTGTTGTGGACACCTATTTTTGATTGCAAGAGAAACTTTTTATATTTGAGAAAGACTTTCGTTAGAATACAGATCCCTCTAAGACAGTCAACTGCAAAAACTGTACATAAATCTCAAGGAGACACCCTGAGTCAGGTTGTAATAGATATGGATGGGAAACGTGTATTTCCACATGCCCATTATGTTGCTATAAGTAGATCAAGAACCCTAGAAGGACTTTACATTGTAAACTTGAATGAGAGTAAAATTTCTGTGTCAAGCAAAGTAAAAGAAGAAATGGTCCGTTTGAGACAATCACGCAAATTAGAATTGTGTTACACTCCTGTTTACATGATCAGTGAAACTCATTTTTCCTGTCTTTTCAACAATGTACAATCCTTCAGAAGCCACAAGGATGAATTATTTTCAGATCCAAATGTCGAAACTGCTGATTGCCTTTGCTTATTGGAAACATGGTTAACTGCAGATGATTCTATTGATTTAGTGCAAAGAACTAGCTATCAAATTGTTAGAGCAGATGGGAAACAAATAGGAAATGTTCGCCCTCACAGAGGAATTATTGTTTATGTTCGGGACACCATACATATTTCACACAGCTTTTCTGTTGTGAGAAAGAATATTGAAATGATTGTTGTAGAGCTTGTGGTTCAAGATAAAGAAATAGTGATTGCAACAGTGTATAACTCACCTAAATCTTGTGTGGCTGACCTAAAGATATTCCTAACTCAGAATTTAAAGACCTTGAAAGGAAAATGTCTACTTATACAAGGTGATTTCAACATAAATTCATTAGATAGAAGCACAGTTATTGAGAATTTTATTCAAGATTTCTTCAAATGCAAACAGCTTGTTAAAAAACCAACCCATTATTCTGGATCATTAATTGATCATATTTACAGTAATATACCTTCAACTTTCACAGATGTTATAGAATGTGTCTGGTCGGATCACTCAATGGTGTATGCTGCTATACCCAAGTAAAGTTGGAAACATGTATTCACAAAAAAGAACAATAAAGTTACATCAGAATGATACACATGTATGTGTAAATTGGTTTATGTGAAATCAGAGATAAAGATATATAGATCATATGTGAGGAATTCAACTTACTCATCATTTTAAAATTTCACCCGTCCTTCGTTTTTGCATTGTCTGCTATTCTAGCAGACAATGCTGGTGGTTAATACAGGTATGGGTGATCACCAGGAATGTTAAACAAAGTACAACAAAAGATCACTCTGCTTAAGGTAATCCACCCAAAATAAAAAGAAAAAATGAAAACAGCATGAATTTCTCAGATGAAGTCTTGTTCCATTTTCTTTTGTATTGCTCGCAGAAGGTAATGAGATAGTCATTGGTTACGTTATTGCAGTGCTTAAATATTATTAGTACCTATACATTGTATAGGCAATTACATTTTTGTAGTGCTACAAAAATAAAATTAAAAACAAAAACATTTTATTAAACCAAATAATGATGCCTTCCCCACAGCTTTTGGCAATTGTGCTGATTCATCATTTTTATTAGGGGTGTACTACTTTAAGTTATTGAATTCAAATTTATTTTTCCATTCAATAAAAGAAATTCACAATTGGTGTTACTGCTGAACTGTTTGACAGGGGCATATTGTTTTACTCATGTCCGTCCGTCTGTCCATCCGTCCGTCTGTCCATCTGTCTGTCTGAAAACTTAACCAAACTTAACCTTTGCCTTATCGAGAGATCGCTGTTACAGGGGCATTTGTGTTTCACAAACACATCTTGTTTTGTGGATGTTGTTGCAAACATATTATGTACAGATGGCATTTATATTAGGCTCAAGGGGATAAATAGTCTGCTTTGCAGCTGCCCTAGTCAGGAAGGTAACTCTGTTGGATTTTGTTTTTCATAGGACCATTATTGTAAGATGATGACAATATAAAGCTTATTTATATAATTCCCTGCATTTTGAAAAAAATAATTGTATCACATTCTGTTTCTTCTTTTAAGAAAATCATATTCAAATTTTTCATGACAATAGGTTAATTTGATAACATTTTATAATGTACCATATGATCAACAGATGAACATTTTGTAGTTAAAAATGGCTTTTTAATGTTGAATGAGTGTGGGGTTTATTTGTTTTGTTATTTCAGATGAATTATACTGTACTGTCAATTTATGATTAAACCTTAAGCCTTCTGGACCTAAGTTTTGTTTGAAATCATTGACGATTTTCAAGACATATATATAAGTCTGGCTGGAGTTTTTCTCACAATTATGAAGTAAACAGGAGGAAGTGTAGGCTATGATCAGGTTGATCTTTGTCTACATTGTCTTCAAAACCTTATGAAAAGCAAGAGAAAACTGATATATACCATAGATAATTTGTTGTTGTCACAAACCCATACTGGTGCAAACTAAGACAAGACTATAATTCATAACAAATGTTACTGGTATAGACCAACTCCATAGTTACGTTTGCTGTGAAAAAGAGAATTTTTATAAGTATGTGAATTATAACAAGGTAATGAGTGATAGCTATCAGCTGTTTCTCTATATTATGTGTAAATTGTTTTATAGATTTTAACGGAATTACCATGAAAATTTTAATAGAGCCTCAAGCTCGAATACAACCACATCCTCCTTTTCTATTGTCAAATCAAACACTTTTGAAAGATTTTCAGAAATCTTGAAGCTGTTATTAAAAGCCAACTCCCCACTATCTCGATGCCACAATCATTTCAACAAAAAAATGGAACCACCCTTTCTCTATTAAAAGCAGTGTTATTGTGTCTGAATATGTGTTAAGACAAAAGGTCAGTGCAAAACTATTATAAGTGACATAGCACTTATAATAGTTTTGAACTGACTCCTAAAATAAGAGAATACTGATTGAGTAAAGGGAAGTTTATTATCCATGTTTCAACTATTGTTTAGGTCTTAATAATATGTACTGGTACTAAATCGTGATTATTTAGGGGTTTAGCCATTTTTAAACTTCTTAACAAATCTGTAACAACAAATTTGCAGCCTCCAAAAATAGGCCCACCATTCTTATAGAAATGTGATTATTCTAATAAACTCCCAGGGTTGTATTAGAGCCTGTACGGTATATATACTATTGTTTTATTCCCAAGTGTTAAAAATGGTTATGTATACCTGTAAAGAGAAATGTACAAGACTTTTGTGTGTATGCATTGATGAATTTTGAATTGAGATCTGAAAAATAAAACTTGTTTATTTATATCAAACAGATTTTATTTAATTCTACATTAAAACAGATTTAAATGTAAATATGTACAAGCAGCAAGTTTATTTATCATGAAAATAAATGCTTTCAGGGTTGTTAAACTGTATGTAATATAGATTTCACTGAAAACAGGTTAAGTCAAACCAGAAAGGTTTGATGGCCTGTACAAGATAGAATGATGATTTGAACACATGGAACATCATAATATTCTATTTCAAAAAAAGGGGTCCTAGTTGGCTTAGTAGCAAGGATGCCAAACTTAATACTTGGGAGAAGTCACATGTATTTAGATTGGATTCCATCCAAGCTGCAAGCCATGTGGGTATGGCCTTTGGCAAGCTATTTCAGAGCCCCAGCCTAGTGACAGTGATATAAAGACAATGCATTTATTTGTTCAATTCTATTCACATATGTTCAATATACTTTGATGTAAATAAAAAAGATACAATGAGTTTCGGTTGTGCATGTGATAAAATGAGAACTTTTTATTTAACACTTGCATAATATTAATATCAATGCCAAAAGTTATGTGTTTTATATCAATGTAATAATGACCTGTTTAGATTGTATATTGTATATGACATTTTAAAATACTGAAATATTTTCAAATTAAACTTTCTAACAGCAACATGTGTTTTGTTGAATATTTTATACCAGAATCAGTGAAATATGAGAATTGTAACTATACTGTTACATGAGGCCCTTGTCCTGCTGAATTGAACTTGGCAATATTGTGATAAAATGAAAAATGATGAGAGAACTCAGGAGACAATAATTGTGAGTGCGCAATTAATTTGAAAATATGATTATACCTCCCCAAACTATTTTTAGGGGGTATTTAGGAATCAGCTTGTCTGTCTGTGGGTCGGTCTGTCTGTCCGTCTGTATTTTTTTTTTCAGTCTGGAAGTTTTCTCGGCAACTAATTGGCTTATTTCATTGTTACTTTCAGATATGATCAATGTCTGGCAGAGATGTGCAAGTGATATTCTGTTAAGATCCATTGATTTTTGAAAAAATTATGGCCATTTGATAGAAAATTGCTTTTCATTATTGATAAGCATTGTTAGAGGGGTATTAGTCCACTTTGCAAGTCTAGTTTTAAAACAGTTTTAACTTGGCTGTTTTTCATGATATGCTTATCTTGTGACAATTTGTGACCTTGTTATAAACTGAGCACAAGTAAATTTTAGACATCCTTAGGAAGAAATTATATTTACATTACAAAAAATAATTGTCATTCTACCATGCTGTATAAAGTATTGTTTCATGAATAAATTTCCATCATCATTGGATATATAAAAGCCAGTGGAGCGATTCAGGCCCTCATGGGCCTCTTGTTCTTGGAAAGAATTGACTGCATTTCAATCAAACTTTGCGGAAAGCTTCACTACAAAAGAGATGATGCGCATATCGGGGGGGTTACACTCCTGGACTATCAAAATTAGAGTTACTGCCCTGTGATTGGTGAAGCCATTTACAGAAAGAGAAATGTTCCTTTCCATGCTATCTCTTGCAAACCATTTGCTGGATTTCAATGAAACTTTTTAGAAGTTTACTACAAGGAGATGTGCATATTTTAGGGGTGACCCACTTTGTTATAAAATTTAGGGTAACTGCCCCTGATTGATGAAGCCATATCATCCCTTTGTCCCTCTGTCTGAGTTTTCATCTCCACATATTTCCTGGATTTCAATGAAACTTTGTGGAAAGCTTCACTACAAAGAGAAGATGTGTATTACGTTAGGTTACACGGTTCAACTATAAAATTTAGAGTTACTGCCCCTGATTGGTCAAGCTGTATACATACAAAGTGATATTCGTTTCCGCGCTTTTTCTTGGAAATCTTTGACTGGATTTCAATGAAACTTTGTGGAAAGCTTCACTACAAAGAGTAGATGCCCATTACGTAAGGTTACCTGTTCAACTATAAAATTTAGAGTTACTGCCCCTGATTGGTCAAGCTGTATACATACAAAGTGATATTCGTTTCCGCGCTTTTTCTTGGAAATCTTTGACTAGATTTTAGTGAAACTTTGTGGAAAGCTTCACTACAATCAAGAGATGTGCATATCATCAGGGTCACCCCTATTAGAGTATTAAATTCAGAGTTACTGCCCCTGATTGTTGAAGCCATATACATACAGAGTAATAGTCCATTCTGCTCTATTTCTTGCAAACCATTTTCTGGATTTCAATGAAATTTTTTGGAAAGCTTTACTACAAAGAGGAGATGCACATAACGTCACAGTTACCTGGTTCTACTCTTAAATTTAGAGTTATTGCCCCCCATTGGTGAAGCTGAAATCATACAGAGTGATATTTGTTTCCGCGTTATTTCTTTGAAATCATTGACTCGATTGTGTTGAAAATTTTTGGAAAGCTTCACTACAAAGAGGAGATGGGAATATCATCTGGGTTACCCTTATTCACTATTAAAACTAAGAGTGTCTGCCCCTGATTGCAAGAAAAAGCGCGGAAAGGATTATTACTCTGTACGAGGGTTGATCCAAAAGTTCGTATAATGAGACAATAAATCTACAGAAAAGCTTACTATCAAAATAAAAATTATGCAGTCTTTTAATACATCATCTGTGTGATAAACATGAATATGTTAAAATGCTTACATTCAGTAGCGGCTGTAAGGGACATAAATCTAGAAAGAGACCCTGCATGAAGGTGTGGGAGCAGAACGTCAAATGTGACGTCATTATTAACTCTTTTCTATATAGCCTCTGCTAACTCTTTATCACCTTCTGTGCCTGATACACCAACTTGGAGAAATTATGCACATAACATATGGTACCAAATTAGTTTACAATTTCTAAATGCACAGTATTTCTAGTAAAGTTGAGATCCAGACACATGCAGGGCCTTTATTTGGGAAAATAATGAGAATCATTTGGGATAAGTTTGTTCGTTCAAGCTCAATTACACCATTCTAAATCCTTCTACGAAGCCTGGCCCTCTTTTAATATCCAGAATAGTTTTATGAAAAATCTCTTTTGCACATTTTTATCATTTTTCTAAATCATCTGAAATGTTTGGGTTGGTGAATAATATAGATCAGGTAAAAAATCGAAAGATAAACGGCATCCATATTTTGGTTTTGACGTCTTGTAATTTTTTCTCGAATAGTCTGTGCCATTAAAATATTCTGTGTCCGCAAGAATTATCACAACAAGCTTTAAAATATAACAAATAATTTTCTATTAGCGTCTTATTCAATTTGGCAAAGGATTTTCAATTACAGTTTCAGAAAAATTTCTGAAACCTTGATTTATTTAACAGATTTTAAATATTTTTTCACCCCCCCCCCCCCCCCCCCCCAAAGCATACATGGGTTACTATGGTAATGCATTTGTAGGCCGCTGAAGATAATTCTGCAAAAATAATACTATTTATGAACTCCGCTGTCACTAAACTGCACATTCACCAAATTATATACTGAACAAGCCAGAAATGCGAAAGTTATTAGCCCATTTTACAAACTTCTTGATCATCCCTCGTATGTATATGGCTTCACCAAACCATTTCCTTGATTTCAAAGAAACTTGGAAATCTACAAAGAGGAGATGCAAATATTTAATTTAGAATTTTGGCCTGTGATTGGTGGAGTCATATCATCCTTCCATTTGTCTGTCTGAGTTTCATGTCTGTGATATTACTTGGAAACCATTGACTGGATTTCAATGAAACTTTGTGGAGAGTGTCGCTGTAAAGAGGAGATTTGCATGCCATTGGGGTTACCCGGTTCAACTATTTGATACAGAGTTACTGCCACGGGTTGGTGAAGCTTTATACACACAGAGCAATATTGGTCACCACACTATTTCTTGGAAACCATGACTGGATTTTAATGAAACTTTTTGGAAAGCTTCACTACAAAGAGACTGACAATCTAGAGGACCTGGGATTGATCCCTAATGGCGGCACTCATACTTTCCGTCTCTCACCAATGGGTTGATAATAATAGACCTTTGTGAGATAGCAGCTGGAGGCTAGGAAAGGATGTGATGGTTGTACTGGTGAAAGAAATACCAGGAATCCATTGTTAGGTGCTCCAGCTATCGATAAACCTGAAAAAATGTTGAAAGTGGTGTAAAACTCCATTCAATCAATCAATTCACTACAAAGAGGAGATGCGCTTTTCATCAGGGTCACACCTTATCAACTTTTAAATTTAGAGTTACTGCTCCTGATTGGTGAAGCCATATACAAAGAGTAATATTCAATATCATTCATCTTCACTATAAAATCTAACAATATTTAAATGAAGAAAATGCTTATCAGTAATCTGTGTTTATCCATTTATATATATGTTTTGATATGACATGTGATTTACTATTTTCATCTATAAATTCTCAGTAGATTATATTAAACCAAACAAGACTAGGTTTTGGTGTCTCTAAATTTTTGGAGACAAGGTCAGAAAACAATGAAGGGAAAAATGCTGATAATTAGTGTTTTTCGCCTTTTGGCTTTATATTTCCTTGGCTATAATGTTCACAAATTATATTTCCATGGACATCATTTCTTTCCTCTGCAACATGTTTCAATTAGGACCACCCAAAAATCTTGCCATTAGGGGAAGAGTTAAAAGGATGCCAAATAGCATAAACCCTTTCACTCATTCTCAATAAGCTGGTGCATTCAAGGGGTAAAAATAAAAAAAATCGACCATCTCAAATTGACACAAATTATCTTGATTTTGAAATTTTCATCATTCTTGTGTGTAATGCACATAAAACAGTTACCAAGGGAGGGTGTGCAAATAAACAGGTATAAAGAAGTTTTGGACATGAAAAATTATCGTTTCTATCCTTAAAAATGCATCTTAACTGCACTTAGGCGGAGAATGCCAACCCAGGTTCACACTAGTTGTTTTTGGTTTTTAGCTCAACTGGCAAAGAGCCACTGGGGCTATTACTATGGCGTTGCGTCCATCAATCGGTGCGTCCAATTGTTAACATTTTCTTTAAAAATCTTCTCGTCATAAACTCCTGGATTGATTTAACCAAATTTCACAGGAATGAGCCTTATATGACCCTCTTTCAAAGTTGTTCAAGGATTTTTGATCAAATGAAAAACAAGGCTTTAATAGGCGTGGCTAATTTCCATATATGGTAATATGAGGCTTTTGCTCAGAATCTAACTGATGAATATCAACCAAATTTTACTGGTATGATCCTTGATCGACCATTTATTAGCCTACAAAAATCATTGTGACAGGGTGAAATACATGTCTTAAATTGACGGAGGTCATTTCTGTATGTTATATAGTGAAAACTTTGAAATTTATTTTCTAACTGGAATATTTTCATTTGGTGGCCCATTAATAGATTGCACAAAATTACTGTGATTAGATGAAAAATATGTATTTTTAAGGCAGAGGTCAATTTTCTATATTTTCTTCATCAAATTTGATTTATTTTTTTTTTCAGAATAATTTCAGCATGTGACACTTAAAAACACTTAATTAATTGAAGTAAATGCATTCGCTAAAATTCTCGTCTAATCATATCAGAAGATTCAGGTCTGTGGAGCAAATCAACTGCTCAAGCAGCTCTAGGTAAAACGGGTCATGCATGGGTTTTGGCTGAGCGATCTGACAAGGGCTCACACCAGTGCCAACTGAGCCTGTTGAGCTTCAAGCATATCAGTCAAGGTCGGCCCAAATTGACGTTTTTGGTTCGGCTGTTTTCGGAAAAACCACGATGTATTGTGATAACCTTGATGTTAATCGCATTGGATTGATTAACTTTATCCTTGGTCATATCTCTACATGTTGTTATTGAAGAGATCTTCATAAAACTTGGCATGTCTGTTTACCATCATAAGACCTACCCGAACAACCAAGGGGAACTACTCTGGATGCATGGTTGTAAGAGTTATGTCCCTTTTTTTATAAAGAAAGTGCATTATCCAGTACCTGCAGCTGAGCATGGCACCCACTGTTTAAGTTTTGGATCAATCGGTCAAGGGGGTCAAAACGGAGAGTGAAAACTCCATAAAAATTGACAAAGATAGAGAACGATACTTAGATAAGTGATCTAAACTGGGCTCGGGCATGTGCCCATTGGACCCACCCACCTTGCCACATTTCGATTTTCGAATAGCTTGGTAAAAGCCAAGTGCAACAAAAAACCTACGAAAATGCCTTTTTGAGGGTTTTCAGCAAACCGATCACACACAGAGCATGCGCTAAGCATGTAGGATTTAACCTGGGTTTGTGCGAATGCCTAGGGAATTGCCAGAACCTGCCATGTTCCGGTATTCAGGTTGATAGGTAAAGCCAAATGGGTAGAAAACTGGGTACCAAGATGTGAACAGTGTGTGAGGGGGTGTGTGTGGAGGGGAAGGGGTGGCTTTGGTAATTGAATGTGTTGTGTGTGCACTTCGGCTAAGCAATACGACCCTGGCTCAGTCAAGTGTCCAGCAGTCACCCAAATGGACCATGTTCTGAGGTTTGAGTCAAGGTTAACCCAAATTGTCAGTTTCTAGCTCACCTAGGCACATCGTGCTTAATCTGAGCTTTTGTGATCATTGAATGTCTGTTGTCTGTCATATGTTGTACATCGTTCGTCGTACGGCATCAACAGCTTAAAGTGTTTACACTTAGAGGCCACAAACATGATCCAAACTTCATGAAACTTGGTCAGAACGTTGGTCTAGTCACAAGGATGAACCCATGCCATATGGGTAAAAGGGCCTCAATGACATTTTTTACACTCTAAGAGGCCACGAATTTGGCCCAATTTTCATGAAACTTGGTCAGAATGCTGGCAAGGTCACAAGGATGAACTCTATTGAAAATTGGAAGGATCCATGCTATATCACAGGAAAAGGGGCCTTAATGAAAACTTTCTTGTTAACGCTCTTAAGGCCAAAACTATGGCCCAATCCTAATGAAGCTTGGTCATATTTTTGGCAAGGTCACAAGGATGAACCCTTGAACAGGAAAAGGGGCCTTAATGATAATTTTCTTGTTAACGCTTTATGTGCCACAACTATGCCCCAATCTTCGTGAAACCTGGTCAGAATGTTGGCCAAGTCACAAGGATGAACACTTTTGAAAATGGGAAGGATCCATGCCATATCAAGGGAAAAGGGGCCTTTATAACATTTTTCTTGATAACTCTGTAGAGGCCACAAATATTGCCCAATATTTATGAAACTTGGTCAGATGTTGATCAGGTCAGAAGGATGAGCCCTATTGAAAATGGGAAGGATCAATGCCATATCACAGGAAAGGGGTTCTTAATGAAATTTTTCTTGTTATAACTCCAGAGGCCACAATTTTGGTCAAAACTTCATGAAACTTGATTGTGTGTAGAAATTATCTCCTTTATGATATCTGCCTATTTAATTGATGTAATGTCCCAGGGGTCAAATAGACTCAGGATAGCGAGCTAGGACCATCATGGTCCTCTTGTTTAAAACTATTAACGCAAAGAGCACATCATTTGGCTGAGCGATTTGACCCTGGCTCACAGGAGCACTCAGGGGACCATCCGAACCTGCCACGTTCAGAGTTCAATGTTGATTTTTCAAGTCCAAGGGGTAGAAGACTGCGGACAAAGATGCTAATAGTTGGGGACTTGTTTTGAATTTTTGATCCACTTGCTGAAGCTCAACAAGCTTTTGTCATGAGGGAATGTCCCTCGTGCATGCGTCCATCCATGGGTCAAACTTTATTTAAAAATCTACTCCTTAACCAATGTGCAGAATTGAAGGAAACTTGGTAGAAAGGTTCCATGGATGACTTTCTTTTAAAGTTGGTAAAGAAATTTGGATTTACCTCCAAGTATGAAGGTGGAAGGGCGGGGCTTATTTTCACTATAACATCTTTAAAAATCTTTCCCTCAGAAACCATTGGCTTGATTCATATGAAACTTTGCATGAATATTTCTTGAGTGAACCTCTTCTCAGGTTGGTCAAGAAATTTGGATTGACCCCCAAATAATGGTTTGGCAGTGCCGGGTTTATTTTCATTTTAAAATCTTTAAAAGATTCTCTCCTAAACTGATTGGTAGATTTTAAGGAAACTTAATTGACAGAAATGTTCCTTGACTTGCCCTGTTCTGAAGTTTTTGATTGAACCCCTAACAGGGTTGGGCTTATTTTCACAATAATCTCTTTGAACTCTTCTCTCCAAAAACATTGGCCGGATTTCTGTGAAACTTGGAATAAAGTACAAGAAATTTGGATGGACCCCCCCCCCCCCCCCTCCAAATATGGGCATAGCAGGGTGGGACTTCTTTTCAATAGAAAGTCTTTAAAAATCGCATCCTAAACTGAGACGCTCTCATAGCACAGTTGGTAGCGCGCCACTTGTTAAACAAAAGATCCTGGGTTCGATCCCCGATGGAGGCACTCGTCCATTCCGACTTTTTGTCTCCCAAAAATTGGTTGATGATCAAAGACCTATGTGGGATAGGCTATATTAGTAGCTGGAGGCTAGGAAAGGGATGTAATAGTTGTTCTCGTGTGAGAAATACAAAGACCTTATTGTTGGGTGCTCCAGTCGCAATATAACTGAAAGATTGTTGAAAGCCCCATTCAAACAAACAAATCCTTCTACACTGATCAGTGGATTTTATCAAATTTGTCCAAAATGTTCCTTACGTGACCCTTTTAATCTTCTAATGTTCAAGAAATGGATTGAACAACATGGCATGGCAGGGCAGGGCAGGGTTTATTTTCACTATGAAATCTTTGAAAAACTTCTCCTAAACCATTGACCAGATTTCAGGAAACTTGGTATGAATATTCCTCAACTGACCCTCTTCTGAAGTTCAAGAAATTTAGATTGACCCTCAAAAATAGGCTTGGAAGAGCAGGGCTTATTTTTAGCTCACCTGAGCACGAAGTGCTCAAGGTGAGCTTTTGTGGTCGAGTGATGTCCGTCGTCCGTCGTCAGTCGTCCGTCGTGCCCAATCAACCTGAAATTTGGTCAGAATGATTGTCTTGATGAAATCTTGGACAAGTTCCAAACTGGGTCAAGTGGGGTCAAAAATGAGGTCACGGGTCAATCTTAGAAAAACCTTGTGACACTCTAGAAGCTATATTTTTTGCCCAATTAACCTGAAATTTGGTCAGAATGGTTGTCTTGATGAAATCTCGGACAAGTTCAAAATTGGGTCAAGTGGGGTCAAAAATGAGGTCACGGGGTCAAATCTAAGAAAAACCTTGTAGACACTTTAGAAGCCATATTTTTTGCCCAATCAACCTGAAATTTGGTCAGAATGATTGTCTTGATGAAATCTTGGACAAGATTGAAATTGGGTCAAGTGGGGTCAAAAATGAGGTCACGGGGTCAAATCTTAGAAAAACCTTGTAGACACTCTAGAAGCCATATTTTTTGTCCAATCAACCTGAAATTTGGTCAGAATGATTTTCTTGATGAAATCTTGGACAAGATTGAAATTGGGTCAAGTGGGGTCAAAAATGAGGTCACGGGGTCAAATCTTAGAAAAACCTTGTAGACACTGTAGAAGCCATATTTTTTGCCCAATCAACCTGAAGTTTTGTCAGAATGATAAACTTGATGAAATCTTGGACAAGTCGAAATTGGGTCAGGTGGGGTCAAAAATGAGGTCACGGGGTCAAATCTTAGAAAAACCTTGTAGACACTCTAGAAGCTGTATTTTTTGCCCAATCAACCTGAAATTTGGTCAGAATGATTGTCGTGATGAAATCTCGGACAATTTCCAAATTGGGTCAAGAGGGGTCAAAAATGAGGTCACGGGGTGAAATCTTAGAAAAACCTTGTAGACACTCTAGAAGCCATATTTTTTTGCCCAATCAACCTGAAATTTGGTCAGAATGATTTTCTTGATGATATCTCGGACAAGTTTGAAGTTGGGTCAAGTGGGGTCAAAAATGAGGTCAAGGTAATGTGACAAGGTCAAAGTCATTTGTCAAGGTCAAATAACTCAAAGACTTTACCAAAAAACTTAACATTGCCAATATCTTCAAGCCTATTCAAGATACAAGGCTCATATTTGGCAGGATGATAGATCTCAATGATACGCATCTGCTGGTTCCAAAGTCAAGGTAATGTGACAAGGTCAAGGCCATATTGTCAAGGTCAAATAACTAAAAACTCAGCCAAAAACTTTCATTGTTCAGTTTATATAATCATATTATAGATGCCGTGTCTCATAATTGGCATGATGAAAGATCTCAATGATGTATATCTGTATCTATCAAGGTCATGAATAAAGGTCAAGGTCATCTGTCAAGGTCAACATTTCGAAAAAAAAAATGCTGTTACGGGGGCATATGTGTTTCACAAACACTTCTTGTATTTGCAATTTTTCATTTTCTATGAATGTTTTCTGCACTATTTGGCTTTGTTCTTTGTAGTCTGCTAAGATCTTTTGGAATTCAGATCAATCAAAGTTGAAATTGTCAGATAATGGGTAAAATGAAATTTATTTAATAATTTTGAATTAAATAAGTGAAAAGGTTTTTTAAGTGATATATGAAATATCTTCTTCCATGTTATTTTACATATTAGTTATATGTGTTCAATTTTGATTAGCTTGTAAAAAAGTATGAATTTGGAAAAAGTCAAAATTTCCCCTGAGTGCTTGTGACTTTCTTTACTTTCTATTTTCAATATCTCTCTTTCAAATCTTGATGAAAAACCAGTTGAGTGATATAGGCCTTCTTGGGCCTCTTGTTTCACTTTATTTTTTTTTCTCCCAAACCATTAGCCTGATATCAATGGAATTTGGCATGGAACGACCCTCTTCTTATTCAAGAAATTTGGCTTAACCCCTCCAAATATCAACTTGCCAGGATGGGGCTAATTTTCACTATAAAATCATCACAAGAATTCTCCTCCAAAACGATTGACCAAATTTCAATGAAATTTGACCTGAATCTTCCTTAGGTGACCCTTGATCTAAACTGTTCAAGAAATTTTGATGAACCCCCATGGCGTCCGGGCATCCGGCGGCGTGCACTTCTTTGTGTGGTGTATAACTCTGTAACCTCATGTCTGATTTTCCTGAAACTTGGCAGTTATATTCTTCTCATTACAGAGTGAAATTCACAAGAACCATAACTCTACCTGGCCTGTTTTTTGAGTTATTGCCCTTTGTTTTTTGTTGCCTACTTGGATCTTGTCCAGAGCATATCTCTAAAAGTATAGGAGCTATGATCATGAAACTTCATTTGTAGAAAGATCTCATCAAAGAGAAAAGCAATTTGAAAGAACAACAAATCTACCTGACTTATTTTTGAGTTATTGTCCTTTATTGTTTTTCAAACTTGGAACTTGTCTGGAGCATATCTCTAAAAGTATAGGAGCTTTGGTCATGAAACAAGTATGGGCCTAGTAGGGTGGGACTTCTTTTCAATACAAAGTCTTTAAAAATCTCATCCTAAACCTAGACGCTCTCATAGCACAGTTGGTAGCGCGCCGCCTGTTAAACTGAAGATCCTGGGTTCGATCCCCGATGGAGGCACTCGTCCATTCCGACTATTTGTCTTCCAACAATTGGTTGATGATGGAAGACCTATGTGGGATAGCAGCTGGAGGCTAGGAAAGGGATGTAATAGTAGTACTTGTGTGAGAAATACAAAGACTTTATTTTTGGGCGCTCCAGTTGCAATATAACTGAAAATTGTTGAAAGCCCCATTCAAACAAACAAATCCTCCTACACTGATCAGTGGATTTTATCAAAACTTGTCCGAAATGTTCCTTACGTGACCCTTTTAATCTTCTAACCTTGTTCAAGAAATGGATTGAACCACAAAAGCGTGGCAGGGCAGGGCTTATTTTCACTATGAAATCTTTGAAAAACTTCTCCTAAACCATTGGCCAGATTTCAGGAAACTTGGCATGAATATTCCTCGGCTGACCCTCTTCTGAAGTTCAAGAAATTTAGATTGACCCTCAAAAAATAGGCTTGGAAGAGTAGGGCTTATTTTTAGTATGAAATCTTTTTCTCCTTAACTGACAGGTTGATTTTAGGTTGTGTTTAGGACCACAATGGAAATAAGAGGATCTAGTTTTCTTCTTTTTGTGTTATCCTTGGAAATGGAGCGCATAACATGGTGCTTTTTTTTTCAATCTTTTTCCTTGATGCAATCAATATTTGTTATACTACTTTTACTATGCCATGTTCTGTACTCTTTTACCTAAATAAACTTATTATTATTATTTGATTTTAGTAAAACTTGACTGAAATGTTCCTTGGATGACCCTCTTCAGAAATTATTAAATGAATTTGGATTGGCCCTCAAATATGGGCATGACAGGACTTGGCATTTTCATGCCCCCTTATCAAAAGATAGGGGGCAAATTGTTGTCCGTCTGTCTGTCTGTCTGTCTGCAATAGTTAACCAAAAACTTAACATTGCCAATATCTTCATGCTTATTCAAGATACAAGGCCCATTTTTGGCATGATGATAGATTTCAATGATCCGCATCTGCTGAGACCAAAGTCAAGGTCATGTGACAAGATCTAGGTCATCTGTCAAGGTCAAATAACTCAAAGACTTAACCAAAAAACTTAACATTGCCAATATCTTCAAGCCTATTCAAGATTCAAGTCTCATATTTGGCATGGTGATAGATTTCAATGATCTGCATCTGCTGAGACCAAAGTCAAGGTCATGTGACAAGGTCAAGGTCATCTGTCAAGGTCAAATAAATCAAAGACTTAACCAAAAAACTTAACATTGCCAATATCTTCAAGCCTATTCAAGATACAAGGCAAATATTTGGCATAGATTTCAATGATACGCATCTGCTGGTTCCAAAGTCAAGGTAATGTGACAAGGCCATCTGTCAAGGTCAAATAACTAAAAAACTCAGCCAAAAACTTTCATTGTTCAGTTTATATAATCATATTATAGATGCCCTGTCTCATAACTGGCATGATGAAAGATCTCAGTGATGTATATCTGTATCTATCAAGGTCATGAATAAAGGTCAAGGTCATCTGTCAAGGTCATTTTGAAAAAACAAATGCTGTTACGGGGGCATTTGTGTTTCACAAACACATCTTGTATTTGCAATTTTTCATTTTCTTTGAATGTTTTCTGTACTATTCGGCTTTGTTCTTTGTAGTCTGCTAGGGTCTTTTGGAATTCAGATCAATCAAAGTCGAAATTGTCAGATAATGGGTAAGATGAAATTTATTTAATAATTTTGAATTAAATAAGTGTAAAAGGTTTTTTAAGTGATATATGAAATGTCTTCTTCCATGTTATTTTACATATTAGTTATATGTGTTCAATTTTGATTAACTTGTTAAAAAGTATGAATTTGGAAAAAGTCAAAATTCCCCCTGAGTGCTTGTGACTTTCTTTACTTTCTATTTTCAATATCTCTCTTTCAAATCTTGATGAAAAACCAGTTGAGCGATATAGGCCCTCTTGGGCCTCTTGTTTCACTTTTTTTTTCTCATAAACCATTAGCCTGATATCAATGGAATTTGGCATGGAGCGACCCTCTTCTTATTCAAGAAATTTGGCTTAACCCCTCCAAATATCGACATGCCAGGATGGGGCTTATTTTCACTATAAAATCATCACAAGAATTCTCCTCCAAAACGATTGACCAAATTTCAATGAAATTTGACTTGAATCTTCCTTAGGTGACCCTTGATCTAAACTGTTCAAGAAATTTTGATGAACCCCCATGGCGTCCGGGCATCCGGCGGCGTGCACTTCTTTGTCTGGTGTATAATTCTGTAACCTCATGTCTGATTTTCCTGAAACTTGGCAGTTATATTCTTCTCATTACAGAGTGAAATTCACAAGAACCATAACTCTACCTGGCCTGTTTTTTGAGTTATTGCCCTTTGTTTTTTGCTTCCTACTTGGATCTTGTCCAGAGCATATCTCTAAAAGTATAGGAGCTATGATCATGAAACTTCATTTGTAGAAAGATCTCATCAAAGAGAAGCGCAATTTGAAAGAACATCAAATCTACCTGACTAATTTTTGAGTTATTGTCCTTTATTGTTTTTCAAACTTGGAACTTGTCTGGAGCATATCTCTAAAAGTATAGGAGCTTTGGTCATGAAACTTCATGGGTCAATAGATCTCATCAAGCGGAAGTGCAACGGAAAAGAACCATAACTCTGCTTGGTTTACTTCTGAGAGTTATTGCCATTTGTTGTTTTTTATACCTAGATCTTGTCTGAAGCATATCTCTATAAGTATAGGAGCTGTAATCAGGAAACTTCATGGGTAGATAGATCTCATCCCCGGGAAGTGCGGTGCAAAAGAACCATTACTCTACTTGGCTTATTTTTTGAGTTATTGCCCTTTTTGTTTTGCATACTTAGATCTTGTCCGGAGCATATCTCTAAAATATGATCATGAAAATTCATGGGGAGAAAGATCTAATTCAGGGGAAGTGCAGTGAAAGAGAACCATAACTGTACTCAGCTAATTTCTTTAGTTATTGCCTTTTGTTTTTTTCAAACTTAGATCTTGTCCAGGGTATATCTCTAAAAGTATAGGAGCTTTGATCATGAAATTTGTTTGGTTGACAGATCTCATCAGGTGGAAACGCAGTGGAAAAAAAGAACCATAAATCCATTAAGCTTATTAATTGAGTTATTGTCCTTTGTTTATTTCCATACTTGAATCTTGTCCAGGGCATATCTCTTTAATTCTTCGACCTTTGATCATGAAATTTGGTTGATAGATAGATCTCATCAAGGGGGAGTGCATTGCAAAGGAATCATTACTCTACCTGGCTTTTGATTTTAGTTTTCACCCTTTTGTTTTTTTTCAAACTTTGATCTTGTCTGGAACATATCTCTAAAAATATATTGGCTATGATCATCTTGATTTATCTCTCCTTATTTCTGTTCAAATGTTCTCATTTTCTAATTGAACTTTCTGACATAATAAGTATTTGGTCATTGTTCATTACGGGTGAAACAAATTTTCATGTCCCTACGTTTATATTTGCAGATAAACTTTGCGCTTTCAGATTATCGACTTTTATATGTGTGGGCGGACTTTAAGTCCTTTATTAGGTAAATTCGTAAAACATCCGGGGTCAAATAACAGGACATTTTCCTTGAATCGGTTTAACATTACCGGAGAACTACTTTTTATGGCAAAGGAATTCATGTATTAAGTGGTTAAGCCCCCGAGGACAGTTTGCACTCATTTGAACCTTGAGGCTTCCTCAAAATTTTGTATGTTGACTAAACTGATGCTTTGCTAGCTAAAAAGCTTTCAACTTGAAACTATATGGGTGGATAGCTCTCATGGAGGAGAAGTGCAGTGCACAAGGACTATAACTCTTGCTTGCATAATCTTGGAGTTATTACTCTTTGATATTTTTAATACTTAGATTTTGGCTGGACCCTATCTCATAAAGTATAATAGCTATCAACTTATTGCCCTTTTCCAGTTTTTGCCCTTTGTTATTTTAAAGCTGCTCTTTCACAGTTTTTCACAGAAAAATTCAAAACTTGTTTTTGGATTTGGAAATGTGTTTATTTTTAGACGATTAAGAATGGTCCAAGGGCATTTGCACTAAAACTAACATATTTCAATAATTTTGTAACTTATTTTTTCGAAGCGGCAAGATCAGTAAGGTATCCAGTCTATTTATTTCGAGTCTATAAATTACAAAACCATTACTTTCCGTGAATTATCTTTCATTTTTAGCTCCACTGGCTGAAAGCCACTGGGGCTATTGTCATGGCGTTGTGTCCGTCGTGCGTCCGTCCGTCCGTGCGTGCCTGCGTCCGGTCGTAAACTTTTCTTTAAAAATCTTCTCCTCAGAAACTACTAGATGGATTTCAACCAAACTTCACAGGAATGATCCTTGGGTGACCCTCTTTCAAAGTTGTTCAAGAAATTTTGATCCAATGAAAAACATGGATTTAATGGGCATGGCTAATTTCCAAATATGGTAAAAAGTGGGTTTTCTCAGATTCTAATTAATGGATACCAATTAAATTTTACATGAATGATCCTTGGGTGACCCTTTATCAGTCTACAAAAAATCATTGTGATCAGATGGAAAATATGCATTTTATGGGCGGAGGTCAATTCTCTATATGTTATATAGTGTAAACTTTGAAAATCATTTTCTCAGAATGTTACGGATGGATATCAACTATATTTCACTGGAATAATCCTTGGGTGACCCTTTATCAGTCTACAAAAAATCATTGTGATCAGATGGAAAATATGCATTTTATGGGCGGAGGTCATTTCTCTATATGTTATA
This sequence comes from Fragum whitleyi, assembly GCA_948146395.1. Taxonomy (NCBI): domain Eukaryota; kingdom Metazoa; phylum Mollusca; class Bivalvia; order Cardiida; family Cardiidae; genus Fragum; species Fragum whitleyi. The sequence continues at coordinate 8,771,117 of OX411556.1, forward strand.
TAGTGGAAACTTTGAAAATCATTTTCTCAGAATGTAATTGATGGATATCAACCAAATTTCACTGGAATGATCCTTGAGTGACCCTTTATCAGTCTACAAAAAATCATTGTGATCGAATGAAAAATATGCATTTTATGGGCAGAGGTCATTTCTCTATATGTTATATAGTGGAATATTTGAAAATCATGTTCTCAGAAAATAATTTTTGGATATCAACCAAATTTCACTGGAATGATCCTTGAGTGACCCTTTATCAGTGTACAAAAAATTATTTTGATTGGATGAAAAATATGAATTTTATGGGCCGAGGTCATTCCTCAATATGTTAAATAGTGGAAACTATGAAAATCATTTTCTCAGAATGTAACTGATGGAATCATTTTCAACATCAGTTGAACCCCAAATATCTAAATATCTAGTCAAACCATTTATTTGCTTTTACAAGAATTTCATGCCTGTGGAGCGACTCAAGCCATTCATGGCTATCTAGTTTATTGTAATGATATGACGTTTCCAGCTGTCAAATACTTTTACCTTTATCTTTGATTGAATAAGACAAACATGCGGAATTTACATTTGGAAATAGTTTGTTTGAAATTGAAAAAAATAATTTAAGGCGTTAGGAGTTGCTTTATTTTTCAGAAAGAATTTTGCTAAATTCAGGAATATCAGTCTTTCTTTCCATGCATTACCAGATTGAATCTTATTATTTTAAAGGCTTCAACATGATAAGGTCATTACTTCCAATTAATTTTACAAAAATTTTCCAAAAGCACATTTTCCCGATCTGTGAAAGAGCAGCTTTAAAAGACTTAGATTTTGTAGGGGGTAAATCTATAAAAGTACAAAAGAATCTCAAAAACTATCAATTTGAAACTTTATGGGTGGATAGATCTCACTGAGGAGAAGTGCAGTGCATAAAAACTATAGCTCTTGCAGGGCTCGTGTTTGACCCCTAAACCAGGGGTTTGACCCTCAAAAATCTGAAAATATCCTAATTTGACCCTTAGAAATTTCTTACAATGGGGTCATTTTGACCCCCTTGTTAGAAATTTCTAATGGTCGAAACTAAGTTTTATGACTCAAATTTTAATGATGACGATTGCATAGTATTTGGAATTTCATAAATTAATTTCTTACTTCATATCTTTGCAAGAGAATGTCAATTGACACAACATAGTTCTACTCTCAAAATATGCCCTTTTTGACCCCCAGAATTTCATGATTAAGAAGTCAATGACTCCCTAATTTCAATGACTAGCACGAGCCCTGCTCTTGTTTGCATAATTTTCTAGTTTTTGCCCATTGTAATTTAAAAGACTTAGATTTTGTAGGGGGAACATAAGAATCCTTTATCTATTAGGCTTCCGTTTACTATCAAGCTTTTGCATCTGGGGATGGCCATGTCTGACATGGCTCTTGTTGTTTTGTTAGGCTGCTTATCACGCATCAACATTGCTTTGGCCGAGCCATCTGACGGGGGCTCTCACGAGTGCCTAGAAAACCACCTGAACCTGCCACATTCTGAATTTTGGGTTGATCGTTCAAGCACATGGACAACTTTATTTGACTTAGCACGTACTGAGCACATGTTTAAGCTATGCGATCCGACCAAGGCTCACACAAGTGCCTAGCAACCCCCGCCGACTTGCCACGATCCATGTTTCGGGTCGATTGTTCAAGGTCAAAGTTAAGACCAAAACAAATCAAATATGAGCAATCTCTTAATGTGTAGAGGATGCGCATCGGCCCAGCGATTTGACCCAGGCTCGTGCTAGTGCACAGGGGATCAGCCTACCTTGCTACAATCTCAGGTTTTAAGCGAACTTTTCAAGCAAATAGCACATACAATGGCTGAATGATCCGACCCAGGCTCTCGCTAGTGCCAAGGGGACCGTAAGAACCGATCAGGTAGTTAGTTTCGGGTCGATTTTTCAAGCTTAAAGGGTAGAAAACTGCGCACCAAGATGGCAACATTGGCTCTGACCAATGAGTCGATAGGCCTACGTCTAATAGCAGCTGCGGGCTAGGAAAGAATGTAATGGAAGAATTGGAGTAAGAAATAGAGAAATCCATTGTTAGGTGCTCCAGCCCCCAATATAACTGAAAAAAATGCTTAAAGCCATTCATGCAAACAAACAAGCCAACATGGGGGGTAAGGGTTTAGGACTTTCAAATGTGTTGTGCGTGCGCTATAGTGGAGCGATTCAATACTGGCTCATGCGAGTGCCCAGGGGACCACTCGAACATTCCATGTTCCAAACTTTTGGTCGATCTGTCAAGGTCAACCAAAATTGCCGGTTTTTTAGCTCACCTGAGCATGAATGGCTTAAGGTGAGTTTTTGTGATAGTCCAATGTCAGTGGTCTGTCATCCACAGTTTCTTTCAAGGTCGACCCAAATTGTCGTTTTTGGTCTAGTTTAGCAGGCCATAGGAAACAACCCTATATCCTGGAAACCGCAAAGGAAAAAAAAGAACAACATGTGTACTACCTAGCATTTTTGTGCTCATGTGCGCAAAAAAAGGGCCTAGTATACGTCATCAATTTTTGTGCGACACGAAGTACTTTGTGTGTTCAAAGCAGTGCTTGCAGATCACTACGCTGTAATAAAATCAAAGTACTGATAGTACTGAAGGCGAGGGAACTGAATAGAGGAAACAACAAACGAGGTCAATTTTCTAGAATGTAACCGATTATTCACCTTGTCCTTAGTATGGATACCAGATATTTTCTTACATGTCACTGCCAAAATCACTGCTGTGTTAAGATACATAGCTTTTATATACTGAGCAAAAAAACAAAGTATCCACCCATTATCACTTCGGATTTCTTTAAAAGTACACACAGAAATTGTATGAAATATATCGCAAACTACGCCCTGATCATTTTGAAATGAATCTGAAAAGTTTTAATGTGATTCGAAGAAGCCGCTTCCGAGTTGTGGGCATTAACGTAGCCAGAGTGTCGTTTTCAAAAATCACAGACTCTCATTTAAATAATCGATTGATTTTTCCGACAGTTTGAAGCTTTCCAAATGCAAAATTATTGCGTTAGGTATCCTGGATTAATAAAACAACTTGATGCTTCCTGCCAATGCTACGTCAAATGGACACAAACAAACATAAACATCTTACGCAGATTCAAAGCTCAAATTTACAAAATTCTGTCTGCACGTTCCTTCCCGAGAAACCAATCCGAAAATTATCTATTTTATTCTTTTTGCTAACAAAAAACAACTTTTGCATTGCTACATTACGTCAAAGTTTCCCCTCGCTCAATGGAGAGGCTCGTGTGAATATAAATGAAATTTGTTCGCCCTACTACCGTTAAGACTTAAATGGCTATTGTTTTGGTTTTAAAGTTTGACGATTTTATAGGTAAAGACAATTGTTTCACTTCCGTTTTGAAATAGTGGTTTGGAAGCGTGAATGCAATCGCGTCAACGTGAATGAGAAAATTTGGCGTGACGTCCTTCCAGTAGCCCTATTGAGATGAAGAGGGCGAATAACAGTACTACTCTACCTGAGATGGTCAGCACACGTTTTATTGTTCTTCTCTTTCAAGTAACGCTAGTAAAATTTACTCAACCTTCGACGTTTTTTTTTTATTACACCTGTTGTCAAAGTTTTTCTCGCTCTCGTTACAAAACTGTGTTGTACAGAACACAACTACTATTTTATTTTCCTAACCGCAGAGCTTAAGGGGTTAAATTCATTTAAGAAGAAAGTCGAGATCGAAAACGTGACGTACGTCGACGTAGAAAACAAAGATTTCATCATTTCTTAATAAAAAACCAAAAATGACATGTTGCTCAAATGAAAAATGTTGTGTGCACGAGAAAACGAAGCGCTGCAAACACATTGGTACCTTAATTGGTCATTTAATGAATCAAATGTTAAAGATATTGACAAAAGAAAAGTGGATACTTTCTTTTTTTACTGAGTATATTTGATCTTGACGGAACACCTTGCTAATACGGAAAAGAAGAAAAAACTATCAACTAACACTTTCTCCCTAATATTATCTACTCTTTCTGCTACAAATGTTACTAATTTGCCAACAAATTGTATATAATCTGCAACCCTTTACAATTTGGACCTGTCTAAATATTTTTTGTCTTGTAATGGATAAATTTAAATTAGAAAAATTTAAAAGCCTTAAAACATCCTTAAACCCTTAAACAGACGACAAAATTTTAGACTGGGCCAACATGGAACAGTTTGCAAACAACAAATCAACATCAACGAAGATTGTAAATATACAAAGGTTACACTAGGAACAGTGTTGCTAAAATCTCGATGTTATTAGTGACAATGGAATTCACACACCAATCAAGAAAACATAATGTGACTGGAAGCCAAAATGTCAAAACTACAATTAAATTACGCTATATGAGCAGTAGTTGTGATGCTTTGGTCTTCCTTAGATATAGTAATCAATGACTTCGAACAATATCGATTATCTCATAATTTGTAAAGACCTACCAATCCCTTATTTCTATCCCTCGAACACAAATATTCCTAAAATTGTGTCATTCTAAAGTCTCCATGTAATTTTTTTTGTAAGATTTACTGGAAGTTCTTGTTCTACTGTCATAAATTTAATTATGTAAATATTGTCCGTATTGTACCATGTTGTAGTTGGACGTAATAAAGGATATATTCTGTTCTGTACATGAGTGAAATTTGATAGGGAAGAAATTGAAAAATAAAATAATGGGGTATGAGTATAGGGTGGACCATATTTTTGGAAAGAGAGAAATTGACCCTATCAATTTCTTGTGTTCCTACAGTAAAATACAACTTCTTTATGGAATTCAATTCAATGTAAAAGAAAAAGCCGACGAGCTTGTGCCCCTACAAAAAACAGCATTACTATGATTGTTGGACGGAATGATCGAATAGATAAATTGACTTTCTAGTAGCGAACCAATCAACTCAACTAAAATTATAAAAATGTGAGATGTGCCTGTCTGCAAAGCGGTATCGGGCGTAGTAAACTATACCTTTGGAATTAGTTGCTTTTTGCAGACTCAGCGCTATACAGTGAGCATACCATTCGACATTTTTCCTTTGAAGTGAGTTCCGAATCCTTGGTATCCCTCGCCTAAAAAGCCTTGCTAAAAAGATTAAAAATTGGAGTGCATGCCTTCAAATGTCACCTTGCCTCTTTATAAACCAGGCCTTCAGCGCTTTAAGCGCTTTGATTTCACTTTTCATGCATAGAACACGTGCTTTGGCTGAGCGATCCGACCCAGGCGCACATAAGTGCCGTGCCCAGAGTACCTGCCCAACTTGTCACATTCAATCTCTTGGTCAAAGTAAAGCGGTAAAAACACCAATGAAAAGGGCATTTTTAGGGGTTTTAGCAAACTTATCACGCATAGAGCACGCACTTCACCTGAGCGATCCAACCGAGCCCAATGGACCACCCAACCTGCCCCGTTCTAAGTTTCAGGTCAATCGGTTAAGCCCTAGGGGTAGAAGGCTGTGCACCAAGGTGCAAAAAGTGGGTGATTTTAGGGCTAGGGGTTAGGTTTTCGAATGCATCCTGTGTGCGCTTCGGCTGAGCGATCATACCAGGGACGGCGTGAGTGCCTAGGGAACCACCCAAAATTGCTTCATTCCGAGTTTTGGGTCGATCAGACAAGGTCGACCCAAGTGATTTTTCACACATAGGAGCATTTGCTTAGTCTGGGCAATCCAACCTGAGCTCAGTGCTAAGGAGCCCCAGCCTACTTGCTAAGGTCCACTATTTGGGTCAATTCTTCAAGGTCAAAGGTGTAAAACAAAGACAGAATACCGCATCGAAATCGGGACCTTTGGGTCAAGAGGCTAACGCTCTACCAATAGACAACGGACACCACGCTCGGCAGAGCAATCCTACCTAGGCTTGCACATTTGCCCATAGGACACGTCCTTCTTGTCCCGTTCCAAATTTTCGAATCTCTCGGTCAAGGTTGAGTTTCAAAAGCACAAGTGAAAAAGCCATTGTGGGCGTTTTAGCAAACTAATACAGCATGCGCTTTGGATGACTGATTAGACCCAGAGTCGCTTGAATGCCCTGGGGACCACGCGAATCTGCCACGTTCCGAGTTTTGGGTCGACCAGTCAAGATAAACTCAAATTGCCGTTTTTAGCTCCACTGACCGAAGGTCAGCGAGCTATTGTCATTGTGGTGTGTCCGTCGTGCGTGCGTCTGTGCATGTGTCTGTGTGTGCGTAAACTTTTCTTTAAACATCTCTTCCTAAACCAATGGGCAGATTTTGAGGAAACTTGGCAGAAATGATCCTTGGGTGATCCTCTTTAAAAGTTGTTCAAGACATTCAGATTGACCCCCAAATATGGGTATGGCAGGGCGGGGCTTATTTTGAGCCCAAAATCAAAAAAAAAAAAAACCAACTTCTTCTTCAGAAACATTGGCCCGATTTCAATGAAACTTGGCATGAATCATCCTTTGATGACACTCTACAAAAGCTGTTCAAGAAAATTAGATTGACCAAATATTGGCGTGACAAGGCGGGGCTTATTTCGGGCCCAAAATCTTTGAACGACATCTCCTCCTGAACCTCGTGGCTGAATTCAATAAAACTTTACCAGAATGTTCATTGACCCATAAATATGTGCGTGGCAGGGTGGGGCTTATTTTGAGCCCGAAATCTTTGAATAACATCTCTTCCTGAACCATGTGCCGATTTCAATGAAACTTTACCAGGATGTTCTTTTAGTGACCCTTTTCAAAACTTGTTTTCGAAATTTTGATTGGCCAATAAATATGGGTGTGGCAGGGTAGGGCTTATTTTGAGCCCGAAATCTTTGAAGGACATCTCCTTCTGAACCTCTGGGCTGATTTCAATGAAAATTTACTATAATGTTCCTTTGGTGACCATTTTCAAAATTTGGTCGCAAGATTTTGATTGGTCCATAAATATTGGTAAGCAGGGTGGGGCTTTATTTTCATTCTCCTCAGAAATGAATGGGTGGCAAGGGTCTATTATCATTTTGAGTTCTTGGAATAACACCCCCTCTTCAACAATTAGGCAAATGTGAATAAAACTTTGCCAGAAAATTATTTGGATGAGATCCACTAGACAAATAAAATTCCGAGGAGCAGTTAAGGGCCATTCTGGTCCTCTTGTTTCTTTATAGTCTTTTGAGACTATTTTGAATTCAGATCACTCAAAATGAAAATTGTCAGGTAATGGGTGAAAAAAAACTTATTTAAGAATTTGAGTTTTATAAGTGTGATCTATTTAAAGTGATATATAAATAGTTTCTTCCGTGTAATCTTACATATAAGTTATATTTGTTCACTTCTGATAGCTTGCAAACAGGTATCTATTTTGAAAAAGACAAAAGTCGTTCTAAATGATGGTGACGTTCATTAACTTCTATTTTCAATATCTTTCTTTCAAATCTTGGATATTTTAGCCAGTTGAGCGATACGGGCCCCCTAGGTCTGAAACGGACCTAGATTTTCATGAGTTTCCAGGTGCCCTACCAACTTGTCAAGACCCACCATTCGGGTCGATCAGTCAAGGGTCAAAACGGAGACCCAAACTGCACAAACCTAGACAAACTATTCACGCATAGAGCACGTGCATCGGATAAGCGGTTCGATCCCGACTCGCGCATGTGCCCAGGGAACCCGCAGTCGGAAACCCTCGGCGATTCTTCGGAAAAGACCTCGGGAATAATAAAGGTGCAGCCATGAAAGCGCTTCATATCGCATGTGTGTTTATATGACGTCACAACATAACTGAGGATGACGTTGCGAAATATAAAATCAACGTAAGGTTAAAATTGGGCATATTTTAATTTTGAAAACAAAACTCAGTGTTTTACTGCATTTTGCTTTCAAATTATAACATGCCAAATTGATCTCCACAGACGATCGGAAAGCATTTACGAAATATATTCTATATTTTTCTTCAAGCGTATTAACCAAATTACCACCAGGAGCTGAATTACCGAAAAATAGACCAAAAATTACTACACTTTCGTCGGAGGTACTTTCCAGTTTACGGAAAAGTCCGAGCGATGTTCCGAATGAGAGAACCCGCCCACCTTGCCACGTTCAGTGTTTCATATCTCTGAACCAGTACCAATGGGACCACCCAAATTTTCCTGGTTGTTTGGTCAAGGTGGATCCCAATAAAGGTTTTTCAAAACTGCCCTGCGTTCAGGATGAAAACGTTAGCATATCGCTTTCGAAATGATAACCCGCTTTGCGCGTATGTGCACGTGCAAAGCGGGGTATCATCTCAAAGCGCTCATGAAACGTTTTTACATCCTGAACACAGGACTGATCACTCTTAGAGCACGCACTTCGGCTGAGCGATTTTACCATGACTCAAGGGAGTACATAGGGGCCGCCCGATCGACTTGCTATATTCTGCAATTTGGGTCGATCGGTCAAGGTCAAACTGAGACCAAACATCGCTAAGAAGTAAACAAATTGTTCACGCATAGAGCCCACACATCGGCTGAGCGATCCGACCCGGGCTCGCGCAAGTACCCAGGGGACCCGCCCACCTTGCCACTTTTCGAGTTTTGAATCTCTCGGTCAAGGTCAAGTGGTACAAACCACCCATGAAAATGCCATTTTTATGTTGTTGTTTTTTACCAAACTTATCACGCGTTGGAACCGCGCTTAAGTCTGAGCGACCCAAACCGGGCTCGCGTAAGTGTCCATGGGGATACCAAGACCTGTCAGGTTCTAAGTTTCGGGTAAATTGGTCAAATCCAAGGGGTAGAAAACTGCGCACAAAGATAACAAAAGTGAAGGTTTGTTTTGGTTTTTCGAACGCGTCGTGTGTGCGTTTCTGCCGAGCGATCTGATCTTGACTTGTGTGGGTGACCAGGAAACCACCAAACCTGCCATATGCCGAGTCGATCTGTCAAGGTCATGGTCGACACAAATTCTTATTTTTAGCTCACCGGAGCACGAAGTGCTCAAGGTGAGCTATTGGGATCGTAGAATGTCCGTCGTCCGTCGTCCACAATTTCTTTAAACATCTTCCTCTTCTAAACCAATGGGCCAATCTTGATGAAACTTGGCAGGGATGTTCCTTGGGTCAAGCTCTACCAAAGTTGTTCAAATAAATGAAATCCACCCTTAACTTTCCCTTTACCCTTAACAAAAAGGATGAAAATCTTTAAAAATCTTCTCTGAAACCAGAAGGCAGACAGCTTTCTTATTTTGTATGTAGCATCATCTAGTGGACCCTACCAAGTTTGTTCATATCAAGACCCTGGGGTCATATTTGGGCTCCAACCGGGCACATCCATTTCAGCTCATCTGAGCACGATGGGTGATAATATGAAAACCTTCAAAAATCTTCTTTTCTGAAACCAGAAGGCAGACCGCCTTCATATTTAGTATGCAGCATCATCTTATGGACCCTTTCCAAGTTTGTTCATATCAAGACCCTGGGGTCACATTTGGGGTCCACCAGGGTGCATCCCTTTTTAGCTCACCAGAGCACAAAGTGCTCAAGGTGAGCTATTGGGATCGTAGAATGTGCGTCGTCTGTCGTCCACAATTTCTTTAAACATCTTCTCCTTCTAAACCAGTTGGCTAATCTTGATGAAACTTGGCAGGGATGTTCCTTGGGTCAAGCTCTACCAAAGTTGTTCAAATAAATGAAATCCACATTTAACTTTCCCTTTACCCTTATCAAAAAGGGTGAAAATAGGAAAATATTCAAAAATCTTCTTCTCTGAAACCAGAAGGCAGACAGCTTTCTTATATTGTATGTAGCATCATCTAGTGGACCTCTACCAAGTTTATTCATATCAAGACCCTGGGGTCATATTTGGGCTCCATCCGGGCGAAACCCTTTTTACATAGAATGAAAGAGCGAAAATCTTTTAAAATCTTCTCTTTCGAAACCAGAGGGCACACTTCTTTTATTTTTGGTATGTAGCATCATCTAGTGGGTCCCTACCAAGTTTGTTCATATCAAGACCCTTGGGTCAAATTTGGGCTCCACCCGGGCGCATCCGTTTCAGCTCATCTGAGCACGATGGGTGAATATAGGAAAACTTTCAAAAATCTTCTGCTCTGAAACCAGAAGTTAGACAGCTTTCAAATTTAGTATATAGCATCATCTTATGGACCTCTTCCTAGTTTGTTCATATCAAGACCCTGTGGTCACATTTGGGGTCCGCCCGGGTGCATCCCTTTTTACATAGAATCAAAGAACAAAAAGGCATATCTGTCTTGCTCTTCACTGATAACGTTCCATGGTATTGATCTTAGGCAATTATCTTCTTTTTGACATCTGCCTATCTAATTAATGTTCCGGGATCATACAAGTGCTTGTCGGTCTCCACCATTTCGCCATGGTCTACATTTTGCGCTGAACGGTCAAATAAGGTGGTCAAAATGGAGACCGAAAACCACAGATAAGTAAACTGTTCATGCACAGAGCACGCGCAATGCCTAAGCGATCTGACCCGGGCCTGTGCATGTGCCCAGGGGACCCCCAACCTTGCAACGTTCTGAATTTCGAATCTCTCGGTTAGGGTCAAGCAGTGCAAAAGTGCGAAGTCAAATGCAATCAAATTTTGGGGGATTTAGCAAACTTATAACGCATACCAAGTCTGTACATATCAAATTCCTGGGGTCAAATTTTGGCTCCACATGGCATGTCCCTTTTTGCATAGAAACAGAGTGCGAATTTATTAAAAATCTCCTTCTCTAAAACCATAAGGCAGAGAGCCTTTATATGTTGATATGGAGCATAATCTAGTGGACCTTTACCATTTTGTTTATATCTTGCCCTAGGTTCATATTTTTGCTCTAGATGGCCCGCACCCCTATCTTACATAGACACCAAGGAGCCGATCTTAAAAACTTGTTCTCTGAAACCAGAAGGCGGTCAAAACAAAGTCCAAAAACTGCAAAAAAGTAAACAAACTGTTCACGCATATCGCATGCACGTCGACTGAGCGATCGGAACCGTTCTTGAGAATGTGCCCACCTTTCCACGTTCTTAGTACCTCTTGAGGAATTATCGGCTTGTACAGTTAGATACATTGTGAAATAGACATTCGCCTCGTTCAAAAACCATTCTGAATCGCTCAATCAGCGCTCCATTCATTCATTCATTCCAAACACTCACTCAGACCATTAGAAAAACTCTCAAACCCATTGAAAAATATAGAATCAATTGCTAACAACGTCATTCAAAATAAATTTGGATAGAGAAAAATCGCGATTTCACTGAAATATTTCAAATTGTAAGCGTCTAATAGGTTCTTGAAGAAATAGGTAGCTATCTAATGTGCATATTTTATGAAAGGGAGGTAATCAATATCGCTAATTTTGTTCATTTGTCAATTTCACGATGTTGCTAATTATATCTGTTGAATATCTATCATATCTCTGTTTGTACCAACTACCAATGCTAGTGGTCGAAACTTGCACATGCTTCTATGACAAAAACATTAGCCTCAAGACAAAGGTTCGTTACTCTGACAATTTAGTGAAATTTTAACCTTTTTTGGGCTCGTGAATCTTGGTAAAATTATATATGCAACTGAATTTAATCTGAAATATCTCTGTTTCTAGTGAAGCTATTGCTAGAAAATTTGCCTATTCTTCAGTGGCCATCATTGCATCCTCTTGATTAAGATTCATTTCTCTATTTTTAGCTTGCGTGAGCACAAAGTGCTCAAGGTGAGCTACTGTCATCACTCAAGGTCCGTCTTTCCGTCCGTCAACAATTTCTTTAAACATCTTCTCCTAAACCACTAGGTCAATCAAGCTGAAACTTGGCAGGGATGTTCTTTGGGTGTAGTTTTTTAAAGGTTGTTAAAAGAATTTACTTTCATCAAAAAACTCTGGTTGCCATGGTTACATAAAGGCCCAAAATGGTTGAAAATCTTAGAAAAAATTCTTCACCTCCTAAACCACTGGGCAAATCAAGCTGAAACTTGGCAGGGATGTTCCTTGAGTGAAGCTCTTCAAAATTTGTTAAAAGAATTTAATTTCATTAAAAACTCTAGTTTCCATGGTAATGGAAAGTCTGTAAATGGCTGAAATATTAGAAAAGAATTCTTCTCCTCCCAAACCACTAGGCCAATCAAGCTGAAACCTTGCACGGATGATCTTTGGGTGAAGCTCTTCAAATTTTGTTGAAATAATTTAATTCATCAAAATCTCTGGTTGCCATGGTTGCTGAAAATCTTAGAAAAAAGTATTCTATTCCCAAACCACTAGGCAAAATAAGCCGAAATTTGGCAGGGGAGATCTTTTGGTGAAGCTCTTCAAAAGTTGTTATAATGATTTATTTCATCAAAAACTCTGGTTGCCATGGTAACGGAATGTCTGAAAAATGGCTGAAAATCTTTAAAAAAAATTCTCCTCTCAAATCACTAGGCCAATCAAGCTGAAACTTGTCAGGGATTATCCTTGGGTGAAGCTCTTCAAAAGTTGTTAAATAATATCATTTCTTCAAAAATTCTTGTTTCCATGGTAACGGAATGTCTGAAAAATGGCATAAATTACCAAAAATCTTAGAACAAATTATTTTCCTCCTTATCATTAGGCCAATCAATTTTTAACTTAGCATGGATGTTCTTTACGTGTAGGTCTACTAAAGTTGTTAAAAGAATTTTCCATGGTAAGAGAAAAGTTGAAAATTTACGAAAATTAAAAAAAAAATGCAGTAGGACAAAATTTAACCACCCTAAATGTACATCAAACAAATTCTGGTATTCATAACATGGTTTACAAGTTATGAGTGACATACTCAGGTGAGCGATATAGGACCATCATTGTCCTCTTGTTTTATTATAAGAAATTTTCAAATATCGAAATTGACTATCTAGAGCTCAGAAAAGTCGAGCTTCGCTGATCTCAAACATTTCTTGTTTTATTAGCTCTACTAGACATAGTCCAGCGGGGCTATTGTTTTGGTCTGAAATCCGTCGTTAGTGCGTCCGTCCGTTGACCCTTCCTTTTAACCCTTTCCTGTTTTACAAAATTTTGGACCTGTCCAAATTCAAAGGTTTTGCAGACGAAAATTAAAAGTGGATTTAATTTGAAAATAACCATTCAGTAGGGTATAAAATAGTGTGGAAAAAGAAGAAATTGCTTGTCAGAAGCAATTTCTTCTTTTTTCACAATGTTTTCTTAATCATAAAATCACAGGCACGTAAAAAGCAGGGATTAAACAGCAAAGAGTTAATTATATCTCTGAAACTAATGGGCAAAATTCAACCAAACTTGATCATTGGGACATGCTCTTCAGTGGCGGATTCTGAGTGGGTCGGGTGGTTCAAACAAACCTATTCTGCCCTCTTAAGCCCAATTATTTAATTCTTATGCAGAATTTCAACATAAAATTTTAAATGGTAGGCAATATTGACTAAGATCATTCTGCATAGTTGTGCAGTCTGATTATAGCATATACTACCTGCAAACTTAATTTTTTAGGAAAATATCTTGAGGCAGTCAGGCTCGTTGTTATGTCCAAAAAACAGGGAAATTGTTCAAACAAAAAATGAATTCAGCAGAATATGGTATAATATTGTGTGATGATGGGAAACGAACCCCTCTTGTATGTTATAACCCCCTTTATAGAAATCCTGAATCCGCCATTCCTTTTTTCAGATTTCTTCGTTAAATTTTAATCGGGCTGGCAGTCGCGTCATCGGAAAATAGTCGCATATGATTTAAAAAAAAATAAAAAAAACTCTGAAACTACATATTTCAACCAATTTTCACAGGATTTATGCTCAATATATACTATTTGAGTTTTCTTCTTTAGACTCTGATCGGCTTGAAAACATAAACTCTACGAAATGTCGCGTCGCCGAAAAATGGACTCATGTGATGAAATATGAACAAATGTTCTCTTAAATAACTGTTCACAGGAATGATGCATAGGACTTGTTCTTTCAGAGTTCTCCGTTAAATTCTGATTGGTTGATAACATGGGGGGCCGGGTCACCGAAAACAGTCCTATACGAGCATTCGGAACATCGCTCGGACATTTCCGTAAACTGGAAAGTACCTCGGACGTAAGTGTAGTAATTTTCTGTCAATTTTTAGGTAATTCGGCTCCTAGTGGTACTTTGGTTAATACGCTTGAAAAAAAGCAAATTCCTTTAATGCTTTCAGATCGTCTATAGAGATCATTTTGGCATATAATGATTTGAAAGCAAAACGCAGTAAAACACTGCGTTTTGTTTTCAAATCATAATATGCCAAATTTTTACCTTACGTTGATTTTGCTTTTCGCAGCGTCATCCCCAGTTGTGTTTGTGACGTCATATAAACCCTCATGCGTAATGATGCGCTTTCATGGCAGCGCCCGTTTTATTCCCGAGGTCTATTCCGTACAATCGCCGAGGGTTCCCGATTGCTATACGAGGGATGATCCGGAAATTCTTACAATGGGCCTATAACTTTCGCATTTCTAGCTTGTTTAGTGAACAATTTCTTGAGTGTGCAGTTCGGTCTCTGCGAAAGGCATAATTGTATTTATTTTTGCAAAATCATATCAAGCGGCCTTAAATCTTGTCACCACAGTAACACATGTATGCTTAGGGGGGGGAGGGGGGGAGGGGGGCTAAAAAAGATAATGAAAGTCTGTTACATAAATCAAATTTCGCAAATTTTAGTTGAAAGTTCTCGCTCGAGGTAAATACAACATAACTAGGGAATCAATTGATGTATTTAAAACATTATTTGAAGAGTTTTTACGGACACAGAATGTTCTAAATAACACTGATTAGACCACGCTTGAAGCGAATTAGCCAATCAGAGAACAGTATTTAAAAAATATACATTACAGATACAACTCCGAGCGTTGTATTTACAGATATACGGTGGAAGTGTTCCTTGCACGAGAATCTCGACAGGTTTCTGGGCCGAGTCATTTCACAAACATGACAAGCAATTTATCCAGTTTTTTTCATGACTTTCGACAGTCGCAAAAGTGCAAAACATCTGAAAATGGTAACGGAAACAGATTCATAAGTAATTTCAGCATATTCACACTTCATGAGAGTAAAATCACAGCGAGATTTACTCTTTTTCATTATTTAGAGGTTCGAGTAAAAAATACAGATAATGTTAGAAAAGCGTGGTCTAAGTCAGATAGAAAATCTCGTGCCGCGGTATATGGGAAATAGACACTCGCTAACGCTCGTGTCTATTTCCCATATACCACGGCACTCGTTTTCTATGCCATACATATTCAAGAGAAAAGTGACCCGAGTCATCACCAAAATGTGATTCCGTTTATTTTTCGAATTATGTCATGATTATGAGTTATTTACCTACCCAATCATTTTAGATAATTTAGAAAAATGTACTTATGTCAAAAAGAGGAGTTTTCTTACTCTACCTTGGATGTTCAAAAAGCCCCCTGTTTTATAAGAGGATTTAGAATGGTATAATGGAGTTTCAACGAACGGAGGCGTCCAAATTGATCCTCAATTCCAAACTTAAAGGTCCTGCATATGGGTCTCCACTTCACTTGAAATATGATTAAAATAGAAATTGTACAATTTCAATTCCAAACGGATAATTGATACTTTCTGCAAGTCAATTTATTTGGCACGGAAAAGCATGCGGACAAATGCAGACTAAGTAGGCTAGAACGTAGTTAATAATGACGTCGCATTTGACGTTCTTGATCCCACGCCTACGTGCGGCGTCCATGTCTTAGATGAGTCACTTTACTGCCACTATATAGCACACATTCGAAATTGTCCACATATATTGATTGATTGATTGATTGAATTCAGTTTTACGCCACTTTCAATATTTTTTTCAGTTATATTGCGGCGACTGGAGCACCTAACTATGGTTTCCTGCTTTTTCTCCCACCAGTACAGCCGTCACATCCCTTCCTAGCCTCCAGCTGCTATCTCACATAGGTCTACGATTATCAACCCATTGATGAGAGAAAAATAGTCGGAACGAATGATTGCCGCCGTCAGGGATCGAACCCGGGACCTCTAGATTGACAGTCCGACGCGCTACCAACTGCGTTCAGATTTATTACACAGATGTTGCATTAAATTAATGTTTAATTTTTCTTTTGATAGACTAGTCAACTTTTTAGTTTTTTAACCCCATTTTACGAATTTCTGGATTATTATTCTCCGATGCTATCAGTAATATTCAACCAAACTTCACAAAAAATTATGCTTATGGCAAAATCTTTAAGATTTTCTGTTAGATTTTGATGGTATTGATAACATTGGATATACGGGCTTTTACATCACCTAAAAATGGTCCAATATGAGTATACTTAACTCCAAAAGAAACGTCCACAAATATACATGTATTATAATATGTCCTACGTCGCGGGAGTGAATTTACCCCGTTGAATATTTTTGATATTACACGGGTGTTATTACATTAGTGGAATAACCATGCAAATGAGTTCAGAGCGAATAACAACGCTTTATTAAATACTGTGATATTGTCTCCATGTATTTAAACGGGAGGAAAGTGTGCAATATTTTTTGATATTGCATACTTTGATATTGCACTAAGATTATTTTCACGTGCACAAATGGACTGGACTACTTTCTGGTTGCTACCTCGCCATAAGTCAACATAAAAATCACATTATCAACGCTTTCTTTTGCGTTCAATGTTCGAGAAATAGATTTGTCAGAGTAAAGAAATACGTTTCAAGTTCTTTGAATGCCCTAAGGGCATTACGCTACGCCAGTGTTTGTTTTCATCTATTTGAAAGATTTTCCGAGAAATAAACCACTTCATCCCCTCTCCGTCGACCACTTCATCCCCTCTCCGTCGACTCCGATGCCTCCCCATCAAATTTCTTCCAATTCACTGTTTTTGTTTCTCCTTTATCTATGTTATTTAATAACTCATTCAAAACTAATTCATGCCAATCTCTTTTTGTCTATCATTATTCTAGTATCTATCTCTCTTCCTCCCTATCTTTCTCTTATGTCGTCTTTCACTCCGTCCCGTCCTTCATGACTATCGCTAGCCTGCTCCCGTATCAAGTACGCCACTTTAATCAGTTCTGGAACATGTTACTGGTAAGAATAACAAATTAACAAGTTTTTATAAATATATTTATTTCATTTTTATTCAAAGTAAGTCGAAATCAACGCGTATTTAAAGATCGAAAACGCGAATCGACACAAAAATGTCCGCCGTCTTTTTTGTTTACACTGACTGCACTTCATAGCAACGGATGTATTCATCCGAACGTAAAAATAAAACGGAAAGGATTTTGCGGGAAAAGGTCTATTGCGTAACAGTTATTAAAAGCGGTTTAAATTTAAACAATCGTTTTTTGAAGTAAAGGTGATGTAAAAAATTAATTGATAAGAAGTGAACATCGTCCAACAATATCAAAGTATACAATAAAAAGTTTGTTGAATTTAAATGGGAATATATTGTGTCGGACTCGTTCTTTTGGCGTAGTTGCCCTCGCAAGCTCGGGCACTCTGCCAAAAGAACTCGTCCGACACAATATATTCCCATATAAATTCAATAACCTATAATATTGTAACCGCGAAAATGACGTCATAATGTATATATTGTGGCGTCAGTTTTAAACGGCGTTACAAGTTTCGAGGAAAATTAATTTTGACTTTTTTTTGTGCAAAATTCGGGTCAAATAATAAATAGAATAAAAAAATTGTGATAATAAAATACAGAGTTCATTAAACTCGTCATCTAAAACAGATAAAAACTCGGCGCAGCCTCGTTTTTATCTGTTTATAGAGGACTCGTTTAATAAATTCGGTATTCCATGACCACTCATTCAATATCCTCTATTTATCACATTGAATGTCTTGATCAATCAGTACCAGTAAAGTGTGCAGTAACATTCATTAATTGTTGACATTTTTATATTTGGATTTTATCCAAATTTCGCTAGAATGACCCTTGGGTGACCCATTGTCAAACTGCAAAATTATTGTGATTAAATGAAAAATATTTGTGTAACAGGAAGGGGTCAATTTTCAATGTTATTCACCGATAATGAGTTTTTTAATGCAGAAATATTAAAGCAAAAGACATTAATAAACACTTATTTACTTGAAATAAACATTCATTCACTTCAATTCTCGTTTAAACAGTCTTATCATTCTCTAATAATCATTATCAGGATATTTCAGGCATGTGGAGCGAATCAGGCACTCAAGAGCATTTAGGTTTTTTGGGGGTTTTCTTTTGTATCTTATTTTATTTTACTTTTATGATTCATTGTATAACAATATTTCAATTAAATACTTGTCATGAAATAGGCGTAAAGGTAAAAACAAAACAAACAAACAAAAAAAAACCCAACACGAAACAATGATAATCATGTATTACTACTACTTCTTCGAATACTTATAATGATATTTGACAGCCGAATAAATATGAAAAGGAAAGAATAAGAAGATCAATTTATTTTAAATAATTAATGATAAAATTCGTAAGATGAAATAAAACTCACGGCCGAATAGGCTAATTCAATCATGTGACTCACCGAAACTGATTATAAAAAACGAAATAAGATAAATAAATGAAAGATAAGAATGAATATATATAATACGTACTTAGTGTATTATATGCAAAAAAATATCTAACGAGGTTGGGTGAATTGATCATTGTCGAGGCTCTGCCGAGACAATTATCAATTCTCACAACCGAATTTGATATTTTTTTTATACAATACACTTAGTACGTATTATATTTATCTTATAACCTATATTTGTCTTGTTTTCGTCGGTGTTTCTGAGATGCAAGTTTCTAAAAATAACTAACAATATATCATTGTTCTAAAAATAACTATGTGATATCATAAAAAATATCATACGGGATGTTATCATACGGATATTTGTATAGTTATAAGATAAAAATAAATGAAACATCGGACTTTGTGATCATAGACATAATAAACGCTATCTTATAACGGTGACCAGGCAACTCGGCCATTTCAACTCGGCCCATCGGTTGAACTCGGCCCAACGTATACTGACTCGGACCAAATTTCATTTTATGCCATAACTACTTTATTATCGATTATTTGTAAATCATTATTGTTCCAAATAAATTATAATTCAATATTCATTTTGTATTGATGAAATTTGCGTATGCATCAGCAAATTAAAAAAGAATAATTTGAATTTTTAGGAAGCATTAGAAGTATAACACATATTTTTACAATAATTCGATATAATAATACTAAAACACAGATAGATATCTTTGAAATAGTAAAATAAATTTACGAAAGTATAACAGCATCATTTTTATTAAACTTACACATATTCCATACAATATAAAGCACCTAGTGAGGCCGCCGCCCGGCGGTAACTAATCGGAGTCAAACCTCGAGCGCCCCGGCTTGACATGAGTGTCGCTGCTCAGTTCAGTCCTTGGCCGCATAGACCTATGGCTCACGTTGATGAGTACCGAAAAACCCAAAATAAAAACCAATCTCATTACTGTTGTAATATTACTCATTTCTGTTGTAATATTTCTCATTTTCTCAAATTCAAAAAGATATTAAGGCCCAAAAGTAAACAGTTTTCGGACAGTTGCACGATAGTATCGACGTTGCGCACGTTATTGGGTACGTTTACAATTTTGCAGTTTCGCTACTGTAATTTCGTTCCTATATTAGTCCATATAATTTATTTTCACAAGTGTAATGTATCAAAATATTTGTAATTAAATTCTGTCTAATCGAGTATCATTTTTCAATTTGAAAGAACAACATTATGAAAATTTAAGCTTGGAAAAATTGCGACGTTCAGCTGAAATTTACATGACGAGTTTTCTCTATATACCAATTATACAGTCGTTATTTTGACGTATTTTATTGAAAATCATTTCATTCTATGTCGGAAGCGACATTTGTTTTTGTTTCAACGGCTAAACGAATAAAAGTTACAGATCTAAGCCATGGCTAGCTGTAACAACTTGGCAATGAAGACGTAAGATTACGAAAAATACAAGCGTTACGTCCTTTACTTCGATGATAAGTGATCTGTAATATCTTTATTTGTCATTGGAATGTAAAAATATTTTATATTGTAAATACTGTTTTTGAATATTTAACGAATATTTAATTTGAAAGAATTATATTCGGTAGCTTTAATTTTGTTTCCAGAAAACGACGTGGAGAAAAATGTCACGCTGGCAAATCTTTACGTCGTTTGCAAATTTCAACTCTTTGTAAGGTCAAGAAAAAACAAACAGGAGTACTCAATTGCGAAATTATTGCAAATACAAAATATTGTTTTCTCGTTGATTTTGTAGATGAAATTTGATCTCTATTCCTAAAATATTTTGAGCGTGGCAATTATTTTAACGTGTGGAGGTCGAATGTCACGCTACTGATCTATGACGTTAAACGTAATTAAAAGTAGCGGACAACCCACGTCTATAGGAGATTGTGATAGAATACGCTGCAAACATTGCGATAAAAAGATAATTTCGTTGGTATGACTTTTATACATCGTAACTGAGCATAGATTTGAGCTCTAGTTACGAGGTTTAAGGGGGAAATAAATGAAGCTTCCTAGTAATAACAATCTTCATATACAATGGACCAAAATTGTTCTATGATTAAGTACTTCACCCTTATCAATCATCAGAATAACAATAAAGCAGACTATGGTATATGTTCAAATGAAACTGGCATTATTTACAAAAAATCACCTCCGTCAATTCTTTTATAATATACACCAGTTAACGCAACGGCAGACGCCGTCGAAAGTATTTTCGCAATTTGACGTTACATAAACGTACCCAACAGCGTGCGCTGCGTCATCGCTACGACCAAAGAAACCCAGCTTAAAACTGTCACTGGATTTATAAGATCTTAGCTTGGATTAATAACAACGACCCGTTTCCAAACATCTGTGGCAAACAGGAATATAATTGTCGAAACTTCAGATTCTAGGACAACTGATGATGTATATATATTTTCATTCGAATTGGTAATTGCAAGATTCCGGTTTGTTTTAGAATAATATTTTGCGGTCATACTTCACTTTACGCAAACTTAAGTAGTCCAACTACATCATTAGTTTTGCACAATGGCGAATTCTGCCGCTGCGTTCAGGATGACAAACGCTTTGCACATGCACTTGCGTAAAGTCTGCAGGATTCTTGTGAAGATAGTTCACTTATAAATGGGGATGGGTTGGTCCTTTTTGCCATCCGTGATAAAACTAATTCTCGATGATTTCTAATGATTTGATTCATTTTGAGAATGGTATTGACACCATTCCACCAACCCCTTTGAATGCGCCACCGTTGTTTATTTCTAACCTTACATAGGCTTAATTATACGCGTCCTTATGTTATCTACAAAGCAGTATGTTTTGACATTTTTTTATTTGTCTGCATTTAGACAAATTAGAGCTAACGGTTGAAAGAAAGCACTTCGTGTCAAACGTATATTCACGAGGCATGTCAATTACATGTACTATACCTGCAAAGTAATTCGGTTTATGTCGAATCACATTTTGGACGTTTCATGTCTGGTTAAACTACTGATATAAAGGCTAGGAAGTTTTTGATAAGTTTCTGGATATTTATACTTTTACAAAGCTTTGTTTGGTCACTAACCTTATTATGATAGAATAATGTGATAGTGTCCTAAAATATCATGTTATCTGATCAAAGTTGGAAGAATTTATCATGAAGAGGCTTTGCCGAGTCATGATACTTTCTCCTAGCAGGCAGAGACCAGATAACAATGCTATTTTGAGACACTCACATATTATTCCATTTATCACCGCAATCATTTTGCATGGCTTTAAACCTTTTATAACATTGAAAATGAAATAATTTAATTTGAAAGACGTTATTCTTATGATCATGTACATGCAAATTTTTACTAAAAAGTGCCCCAGACAACTGAATCAGGTCAATACAGACTTAATTGTTATTTTCTATCAACAATAATGGTATTATCCAAGATTTATGCACTGGCAGGGTGGAGCCTAAGTAACGGGTCGTTTCACTTAAGGTTAAGGTAAATCAGCTTTATCTAAAATAACTCGATACCTTAAATCGTAGATTGGTAACCAAATCCTCGTTACTTCAGCTTAATCAAGCTGAAGTTACGAGGCCTTGGTAACCAAACGATGTAATGAGTTCACTCTCTCAAAGCACGTGAATCCTTTAGGTTTTAGGATACAGTTATTTGCACACGTTAACGATGATTACCGACTAAACTTTGAAAGTGCCCAAAATATTGAAAAGTAAACTCGCCAATTTACGTCACGGTAAAGCCCCGCCCTGCCAGTTAATTAATTACGCAGAATAATATTTCAGCTTTTTGTGTTAAGCAATCATCTTGCACGGTAGAACGTCGGTCTCACGATCAAGAGGTCCTAAAGTCGATTCACGAGATCGGCTGTCAATCTTGATACATGTCCATTTATTTGTCGACGCTTTCTGTGCGAGTACAGGGGAATTCTCTTGGAACCCGAAAAGTGACAGACAATTTGAAGTTGTTTGAGCATGTTTCCAAATTGGTTTTATTTGCCGATATATAGACAAGAATGAATTTTTTAGTGAAAGAGTCGAGTCAGGATATGAGAATTAGTAAGTGTTCAATGCAAAACTATTTTAAGAGGATGCCCCCAAGCAAAAATATTCTACGTTTCTATTTATTGTCACAATATTTTTATATCGTACGATTTAATTTTCTACGGCGTATGTGTTCACAAAATCGTGGGATACCCGCATGGTTATTCATAAACACGGCACAAAAATACTTGCGTTGCCCGAGCGGCATTCGCGGTGTAATCGCAAGGTTAAGATGCGATCCCCGCAAAGACATCGTGCGATCACTCAACTAAATATACTGTAGACCATTTGGTCTCCGAACGGTAGCGTGCGGCGACCGTAGATTTGCATGCGATAAAGATTTACAAGCATAACATAGCACGGTGACCTACGGTGTCCGCGTGGCGACGTGCTTGTTAGCTACGCACTCCGTGCGGTCTTGCAATTTTAAAAAAAATATAACAAATTCGCATGGTCCACGGCACCCGTACAATCTGGCGTTCACTGATCACACGTACGTCTACCGCGGCACGGGAACCGCACGAGTTTTTGGTTATGGCGTGTTTATGGACGCCGTAAGCCAATTGAAAAATTGGCTCTAAACGAATTTCTTTTACTACCCATTAGCGGAAGACCAATGGCAGCATTCGGAACATCGCTCGGACTTTTCCGTAAACTGGAAAGTACCTCGGACGTAAGTGTAGTATTTTTCGGTCATTTTTTGGTCATTCGGCTCCTGGTGATACTTTGGTTAATACGCTTGAAGAATAGTATATTCCTTTCATGTTTTCCAAACGTCTGTTGAGATCATTTTGGCATGTTATAATTTGAAAGCAAAACGCAGTAAACCACTGCGTTTTGTTTTCAAATTATAATATGCCCAATTCCAACCTTACGTTGATTTTATTTTTCGCAACGTCATCCGTAGTTATGTTTTTGACGTCATATAAACCCACGTGCGATATGACGCGCTTTCATGGCTGCGCCCTTATTATTCCCGAGGTCTATTCCGTAGAATCGCCGAGGGTTCCCGAGTGTAATGGCCGGTGTCACGATGCTAAATTTCGGATAAATTTGGGGATCTAATTTGTGCCTAAGATGACGTGACAATGAAACGCCTTAACGACTAAGCTTATCTGACTCCTTTAATTCTAAATACGGATGTGTCATGAGCCTCCGATTAATTCCATTGAAAAACACATTTGTGACCCGTCACGCGAAATGGGACCTTCTGAAAAATAATTATTTGAAAAAGAGATTGGGTCCAGCATAGATGAACCAGAGGTCGCAATTCAAAAAATCTTTCACGGGAAGGTAGATTGATCATTCTAGATTAAGAAAATTAGCAAAGTGAGAAAAGTTTCGATCCCAGTCAGTCTGCGAAATCCGCACAGTCTGACTGGGGTCGACACTTTAAGCACTACCCAGATGGTCCCTTTTTGCATGACGGGTCACATAAATAAAGAAATGCGCGGTGTCCAAGTGCGTCACTGAGACAACATTCTCTTTATACGACTTCCATTTTCTCAAGGTAAATACAGTAATTTTTTAGAAAGACGAGAAAGTAATAATATCCGTCATCTTCCTGATGTTTTTTTTTTAGATCTTGGCTCGAGGTTATAAATCTTTTCTCAGGCTCAACTGAGAATTTTCTCAAATTTGAAATTTAAACAAATGTATGAAAATAAAAGATACTATTAAAAGGTTGTCATTTATAACAACTTATTAATATTATCTTTCATGTTAATAGATTAAAATAGGTATTAAAACAGAATTACGGCTTAAATGTCAAATTGAAATTTGAGAAAATTTTGAATTGAGAACGTGTGTGTTCGTTAACATTTCCGAAACGTTAGACAATGATCTTAGACGACTATATACACAAAAACTATGCTTATATTCTCAAAGATGTGCTTAAATTTTTTATTCCAATATTCGGTAGTGCAAATGTTTTTGACGCGATGATCTAAATATAGGCCTAATTTGATGAATATTTATGACCCGCAACATTTCGGACTTCAATTCAAATACCGTTCCTTTACCGCTCCTGCACATGGGCGTATTTCATGTGACCAAAACCTCATTTACATAATTCACTTTATACGGTAGATTATGCGTTTCACGAAAAAGCTGCCGTTTGTCGATTGATTTGAATTGTAATGTACTCATCTTACTTATGAAAATAAAAGAAAAAATATTCAAAGAATTTTCACGAAAGAGCGTATTTCTTTGCTGTAAACGCAGACTGTGGCTTTAAAGCAAAAAATTATCGGGGACTGAATATGTGAAACAGCAAACGCAATGCTGTGAGCGTTGTTAATATCAACACGGAAACAAAGCTAGGCTGTAGCTGCTGGATATAAGAAACAACAAACAGTATAGATACATAGGGCTCTGGGGCCCGTTTGACTAAACTTCATACGATAAAAAAAATATCCGAAGTAATAAGAACAAATCGTACCTGGTGTTTTCATTCATTGTTTCATTCTGCCATGCAATATCTCATTGGAATCGTCTTCAGAAGGCGATTCCAATGAGATGATGCGTGGCATAATTCCATATTTAGTTACTTCTGTCGAAGCAACTCTTATTTCTAACTTTCGCAAAGAAAGATCGTAAGATGTTTGGTGAAACAGGCCCTATATGTACATATACTCTTCGAAAAGTCCTTTGACATTTAATGCACATTCAAATAAGACACAATATCTTTATAAATTTAAATTAAGTCAAAGAAAGTGGTGCTCAGGCTTCTTTCCACTAAATAAAATCAGATTAACCCTTTCCTGAGCAAAGATTTGAAACGGTGACTTTGATTAAGACCGTTACGTCGAAAGTGTCAGAGACCCGACATCTTGAAACTTACCCCACACTTTTTAATCCGAAGATTTTAGACTGTCAAGAGACTGAGAATGGCTTTGAGGTTGCAGTAACAGTGAAATAATTAAAATGTTGTTGCATTTTTCATCTTGCTGGACGAACGTTGTTTTTACGTGTCGGACTTATCTTGTTCTACGCTAAAGCAGTCAGACGCTTAAAAGTGATGCTAAAGGTTTTAGACGGTGTGTCCCAAAACAGCGAAGTCATTTATAACGGTTTGTCCTATGAATCGTGCCTTAAAGCATTATGAAGTCGTTCCTCCGTACATTTAACACTATTTCTTTCAAATCTGTGCAAAGACGTTTGACTCCAAAAACGATTTAGTATTAGCATTTTTTCATAGTATAATGAAGAACTTTCAGTACTAACTATTGAATCTCAAACTGCAAGTGCTTCGTGAGAAGGGCAGATTTTGCGTAATTAGACATTTGCGTTGTTATGCAGAAACGCTATCAAGTAATCCATCTCAATATGCGTGAATTTCGTAAAATACAATCACTGTTCGCTAAATAATAAACTTTCATCGAAGAATTTGGCTGATTTAAGAAATGGATCGATTTTGATCGATATCAAAGAACTTTTTGAAGAGTATTCTTAATGTTCAAACAAATCAACGGCAAACATGGCTGGAAACACGAACAAGACACGACATTATTTAGGGACCAAAATCTCGCAACTACAGCTTGAATAAGCTGAAGTTACGAGGTTTAGATCTTCAACCGACGACATAAGGCTTAGCTATAGGTGCTGGATACAGTGGATATTGCTCGAGCGACCACGTCTATTCAGCGACCGATTTTATTAAGTGACCATTTGACAAGTCCAATCAATGAGGCAAAATCTCGGAAAAATTTGGCATTTTGTAACGAACAGTTGTTTATCCTTGAATCTTATGCTGTTGAAACCCATTTCAATCCTCTCAATGAGACGATTCAAATAGGTTTGAACAGCAAACAATTCAGTAAGACTTACCTGAAAATCTTTATTTGCTATCAAAAAGACCTGTTTTATCTGTAATGAAATATTGTATTAAGCGACCATTCTCATGAGCGACCGCTTTTTGGTGGCCCCGAAAGTTGTCGCTTAACACAATATGTACTGTATTTGAAACAATAGTCAGTCATGGAACAAATACTTGATTTAAGTATTCGAATGAATTTATGATTATTGCAACTACAATTAATTATTGTTTACATTACTTTGCAATGGAAAACAATCATATACAACAACGAAAACAGGGTGATCACAATAAATGGTATTTTCGTCGTTTGAGGAATCGAATAAGACGAAAATGAATTTACCTTATTCTTGTTAATACTCCGATAGGTTGATCTAGTGTATAAGCACTAGGGACCTGTTTTACTGAACATCTTACAATCATTTTTGGCGTAAGTCAAAAATAAAAGTTGCTTCTACAAAAGTAATAAAAATATGGAATTCTGGCAATTATCATTTCATTGGAATCGTCTTCTGAAGATGAATTCCAATGAAATATTACAGGGCGGAATCTAACAATGAATGAAAACATCAGTTACGATTTGTGGTTTTGACTTACGAATATATTTTTCGAAAAAAGTTTAGTAGTAGGTAGTAGTAGGCCTATATGATCAGGTCGAATCTTATCTACAACAAGAAAACCTATTATAATATGACCTACGTCGCCGGAGTGAAATAACCCCGTTGAATATTTTTGACATTACACGGGTATTATTACACTAGTGGAATAACTATACAAATGAGCTCAGAGCGCATAGCAACGCTATTTTGAAACCGCGAAAATGACGTCATAATCTATGTTTTGTGACGTCATTTTTAAACGGCCGGTTAAGATTCGCGGAAAATTGAAAGGTTGAATTACAAGAATTTTGTTGATTTTTCGCTACAATTCTGGTCATATTATAAACAGAAAATAAAATTTGTGCTCTAAATTACAGAATTTATTAAACTCGTCATCTAAAACAGATAAAAACTCGGCGCAGCCTCATTTTTATCTGTTTATAGATGACTCGTTTAATAAATTCAGTAGGCCTATTCCAAGACCACTCATTCAATCTTTATATGAACTTCAATCAGGGTTCAGAAGTTAATTCTCTACAGATGCATGTCTCATTCATTTTTATCTTTTAACTATACAAATATCCATGTGATAACATCCTATATGATATCACGTTTTTTTCCTAGAACAATGACATAATGCGGTTAGTTCTATTAACTTGCATTTCTGTTAGAACTATCGACAAAATTAAGGCAAATAGGTGTTATAAAATAAATAATATACGTACTTAGTGTATTGTATGAAAAAATATCTAACTGGTTTGTGGCAGAGCCTCGACAATTATCAATTTCCCCAACCTTGTTAGATTTTTTTCATACAAAACACTTGGTATGTAGATCTATTATATATACATGTATCTAATTTTGTACATGTTCAGTTGGATAAGGGTAATCAAGTTGTAATGGCTTTATTAGATCTCCAGAAAGCATTTGACATTGTTTATCACTCCATCCTTCTCATGAAACTCGGATGTATTGGCCTTGGTAGTGCTATAACCCGCTGGATTAAATCTTTTATGTCCTGTAGACAACAACTAGTTGACATTTCTGGTACTTTTTCTAAACTGGCTACTGTTACTTGTGGTGTTCCACAAGGTTCAATCTTAGGTCCCCTTCTTTTTCTTCTCTACACTCAAGTTGAAGTTAAATTCCCCCTTAAATATTTCTTGTAATGGCACATCTATTCAGCCTTTGTCTACAGTTAGATATTTCTGGGGTAGAAATAGATCAGTCCCTATCAGGCAAAAAGATTACCGATTCTGTCTTAAAGAAAGTAAATGCATAAATCTCAAACGTATATGTGTAATTCTCAGCAACCTGAGTTGAAATTATTCATGTTACCAGTTTATAACATTCGTTAAATTTACTTTGAAATATGCCTCTCTATGTAAATACTCCCGCTATAAGGATCACATTGGAAATAAGAAATAATTCTTTTTAATGTTATCCTTATAATGTGTGTATCAACAAAGTAGTTCTTTTTTTAAGCATACTATCTTTTTTTCAAGAATACATCTCTTTTTTTCGAAGCAACTAGTCATTTTTATAATTTTTATTGTAATTCTGTGATATTCCTTTACTCTTTGTGATTTTTGTGGGTGTCATGGCTATGTTCATTTTATTATGAATAAACTATATAGTATAAACAAGAGGACAATGAAGGTCCTAGATCATTCACCTGCATCTCTTTGACCCCTGGGACATCAAATTAATTACATCACATAGGCAGATGTCAAAAAAGGAGATAATTTCTACATAATATCAATACCATGGAATGTTTTAAGCCAAGAGCAAGACAGATATGCTTTTTCCCTCTTTGATTATATGTAAAACCTATGCACTCTGGTGGAGCCCAAATGTGATCCCAGGGTCTTGATATGAACAAACTTGCTAGAGGTTCATTAGTTTATGCTACAAACTAAATACAAAAGCTGTCTGCCTTCTGGTTTCAGAGAAAAAGATTTTTTTCCTATTTTCGCTCATCGTGCTCAGATGAGCTAAAAGAGATGCGCCCGGGTGGAGCCAAAATATGACCCCAGGGTCTTGATATGATCAAACTTGGTAGGGGCACACTAGATGATGCTACATACCAAATATGAAAGCTGTCTGCCATCTGGTTTGGGAAAAGAAGATTTTAAAAGATTTTGCTCTTTTATTCTATGCAAAAAGGGTTGTTGTGCCCTGGTGGGGCCCAAATATGATCCTTGGGTCTTCATATGAACAAACTCAGTAGAGGTCCACTAGATGATGCTACATACCAAATATGGAAGCTATCTGCCTTCTGGTTTTAGAGAAGAAGTTTTTGAAGATTTTCATTTTTACCCTTCGTGCTCAGTAAAGCTAATAGGGATGAGCCCAAGCGAAGCCCAAATATTAACCCAGGGCCTTGATATGAACAAACTTGGTAGAGGCCCACTAGGTGATGCTACATACCAAATATGAAAGCTGTCTCTCATCTGGTTTCAGAGAAGAAGATTTTTTAAGATTTTTACTCTTTGATTCAATGTTAAAAGGGTTGCGCCTGGGTCGAGCCCAAATATGAATCCAGGGTCTTGATATGGTCAAACTTGGCAGAGGCCCACTAGATGATGCTACATACCAAATATGAAAGCTGTCAGAGAAGAAGATTTCTAAAGATTTTCATATTTTCACCCTTTTTGTCAAGGGTAAAGGGAAAGTTAAATGTGGATTTCATTTTTTTGAAAAATTTTGGTAGAGCTTGACCCAAAGAACATCCCTGCCAAGTTTCATCAAGATTGGCCCAATGGTTTAGGAGGAGAATGCAAGACGCATGACGGATGCCGGACATTGTAAAATCACAATAGCTCACCTTGAGCACATTGTGCTCAGGTGAGCTAAAAAAACCACATCCAAACTGATAATCTGCCTAACGAAAAAAAGTTAAATTTCATGGCCTGTTTAATCAATCCAAGCACTCTGACTGGGAAAGATTCTTCTTGAAACCTGAAAGGAACTTTTTAGCGTGAAAATCAAAAATGATGATACTTTACTAAATAATGTTTTTATTTCTTTTACAATTATAACTTATAAATCAACAAAATTTTTCATTTGTGATCCAGTAATAATATACAAAGTACCGATCCTGGTCGATTGAACTTCTCAGCTTTTTGTAGATTATCTGAATCTAGAAAAATTTAACCTCTCCATATACTGTACTTTGTAATTTTTTCATCAAGGTCTAGTGTTCACCAATTTTGTAGCGAAAATTAAACACACCAAAATATCCCTACTATACATTGCATGTAAAAATATACCATATTCACACATACCTGTCTACACAAGGTGTCAATTGCAATTATGGATATAAATTCAATAATTGTTATCAAATTGTGATGAATATGTCATATCTTTGTTAGTTTGACATTGAATTAAAATCATCCTACACATTAATAAGTGTTCTAAAGATCTTGCTTTGTCCTATAAATAATTGATGCAGTCACTTTCCCTAAATTTTTGTTCAAAGAGAAGTTCCTCTAATGAACTCTTTAGAAAATGACTGACTTGTAAATAAAGTTTTATTCTTGTGCATCTTGTGCATCTTATTTTACCTAAGCTAGATGACAAAAATAAGACACACCAAAATAAAACAACTACACTTTGGGTTAAAGTGGCCAAAATAAGACAGGGCGAATATATCCCAAAGTATGGTAATCATTTCCATAATTACGCTGAATTATGTTAAATATGATTTTGCTGATAGAATTAACAGCACTCTATTTCAAATTGACATATATTTTACAATTAAGATTAATTTGATATCATGTTTTAATATCATTTACCTTGTATTGGAATTTACATAATTTTCAACAGTTTACAATGATATCTCAATATATGGTGCACCTTACCATAAAATTAGTTGCAATCAAGGACCCAGATGCACTAAAAGAACTGAGGTGACATTGTTAGAGCAAGATTCTTAAGATTCTAATTAAGATTTTTAGGATAATGCATTCGTTAGAGTGAGATTTTTAAGTCGCTTAACAAGAAACTTAAAATATCTCAATGAGGAAACGAAGATAGTTTGTATTGGCTTAAAACATGTAGTCATGACAACATCGAATGTTTTCAATCAAATTATGGAGGATTGTTCATTATGACATCTTGAAAATCTTATTTAGTGTGATTTTTCATCTTTCTCTAATGAACACACCTCTGATTGAAAGTCAATCTTTGATATCTTTTTCAAACAACTTTACCATACCCTCCTCATGCTATTCATGGAATATTCCTGCTGAGTGAAAAGCTTTGGCAGACAGTATAGACTGAGATCAGCCTGCACAGATGTGCAGCCTGATCTTACCCTTCACTGCCTGCTTTCTACTAAAGTTGACAAGACTGAAATGTCCCAGGAATACTTATATTGTTTGAAATTGGATGAGTGAAAAGAGGGAGATCAGACAGTTCTGGATGATCCTGCTAATTCTAAATGAGCCTGTGGTGACATTTCCAACAATTTCAAATGTATTTCACGCAAAGACTCTGGCCAGCCTGTGCATCTGCACAGGCTGAACAGAGTCTTCACTTTACAGTATTTAGTCAGATAAGGTCTGGAAGAATCTTTAGACAAACAGGTAATCTTTTAATTGCACTATGTCACTGTCTGGGCTGCAACATGACTGCAACTCATGCACATGTCAAATTGTTGAAAATGTCACACACAGGCTCAAATGACAATCTTAAATGGGATAGATTTTCCTTTGTGAGGGTCAGTGTAAATAACTTTTATGACAGCACTATTCAGCATTTATGACTGAAAAGTGGGTATAAATGCTGTTTATTGCTTTTTCCCTTGACATCCATGTTCATGTTGTAATCAGTTGATACCAAGCTCAAGGCCATCTCAAAGGGGTCAAGGTCACCCACAGAGATTAAACTTATGAAAAAAACTTGCCCTTTAAGGGGCCCTTTTGACACAAATACACAACACTTGCAAGTTTATCTTCTGAACTTCTTGAAAAGTGGGTGTAAATGCTGTTTGTTGCTTTTTCCCTTGACCTCCATGTATACGTTATCATCAGCTCCTGACATTGAACTCATACTGCCAACTTTACGGGCACCCTGAAAGATAACATTTATTTCTTTAATGCTTTTCGGTGGTTTATCGAGAAATAACGGTAGATTATCATTTGATAATCTCACTGCAAAAGCAGTGAAATTATCAAAAACTTATACCCTGCTTTTGTGCATTTCATCCTATCTGACGTCATCTATGCGGGGCGAAATAAGTGACGTCACAATGAACGTCGCATAGCTATCACATGCAAAATGACGCGCTTTACGACATTATGTCCTAGAAATTTCACATTTTGTCTCATTTTCGCAATAAAGAAATAGAATGATCGTTTGTTTTTCGAGTAAGATCAATTAATATTTCATTTTGTGTACAACAAAAGCTATATTTTCACTTGTGGCTCTGCCACTCGTGAAAATATAGCTTTTGTTTTTCACTCAATTAAATATAAATTGATCTTACACTCAAACAAACGATTATCCTCTATTTGTTTGTGTGGGGCTTGACGCTGCTTTCAACAATCTTTCACAGTTATAAATCAGTGGCTTGAGCACCTAACTATGGATACCCATCTTGTCGAACCAAGGGTTACGAACGTTTTACTTATCTTACCCTTGGCTGATTGAATGGGTAATTTCTGTACGCGTGACGTCACAGAAAGGAAAAGGAGGCGGACCAATCAGTAACCTTCTTACAAAAAGGTCCGACAGCGGGAGGTATGTTAGATCAATATACCCCGCGGCTACTTTCCAGATGTGAAATAAACCCTTAGAATTGCGCTTAACCCCTTCAGTTTTAGGTAATTGTGACACTTTGCAAGACTGAAATACACAATCACAAAAACTGATCGAAATTCCTATATCTGTTAAAATGACAGCATATCTTTTGAATAATTTGATGGTACATTGAAAGGTTCTCAAATTCTTTTTCTACCCTGGATGACAGTGTATTACGATTTTTCAATGTTATTTGAATTTTCAAGTTATTTAATCAATCAATACCTGTTTAAGTTTTCAATGTTTTAGACCTTATCGATGGCATACTCCAATATAGTAGAATGCATCTATATTGAAGTATGCGGAATTTAAAATTTGGAATAAATTCAATAATTAAGCCGTCTTTTAAATAGAAATAATTTAGAAATGATAATTTACTTGAAATTTCATATGAGTTCTTTTATTCGGGAGTTTTTCTCCTTTTCAAGCAGACTGTTCTTTAAACACGTTAAATGACAAGAGAAATAAAGAGAATAAAATATGAAAATAAATAAAGAAAGAAAGAAAATAATAGAACAATTTTTAGTAAAAATCCTCTATCTGTGTAAAATAAATCTCGTGTGAGAATATTGTGGGAGCCGAAGGATTAATCAATTTATTTGTTTATTGTTATAATTTGTCTTCATTATTTATTTATTTGTTTATTTATTTGAATTAATTTTAATTTGAAAAGTACCCATATTGCAGGTAGTCACAATGTTACAATAAATTTAAAACTTAGATTTGCGGCTATGAAACACATTATTCACGACATTTAAAACAAAGCCATCGCGCGCAATGTTCAATCCAAATCGAATTACACATGTATTTGTAATTAAAAAGGGATTATTTGATTTTTATCTCTAATTTATATGATAAATACGTGTTTTAATGTGGGGTAGTCCAAAATCTCGTGGCTAGAGCTTATTCAAGTTATGACTAAGTAGTTTTGCAGCCCGTTGACTATATTCTATGTAGTATCGAAATATATTTGCTTTCAATAATAATAAACTAGAAAGCCATGAATGGCTTGAGTCGCTCCACAGGCTTGAAATTCTTGTAAAAGCAAATAAATGTTTTGACTTGATTTTTAGATATTTGGGGTTTTATTGATGTTGAAAATGATTTTCAAAGTTTGAACTATATAACAGATAGAGAAATGACCTCTGCTCTTAAAAGACATATTTTTCATCTAATCAAAATGATTTTTGGCTGCATGATAATGGGCCACCCAAAGATCATACCAAAAATTTTTGATTGATATCCATCATTTACATTCTGAGAAAATGATTTTCTTAGTTTCCATTATTTAACTTGTTGAGAAATGACCTCCACCCATAAAATGCATTTTTTTCATCCAATCAAAATAATTTTTGGTACACTGATAAAGAGTCACTCAAGGATCATTCCAGTGAAATTTGGTTGATATCCAAAAATTAGATTCTGAGAAAATGATTTTCAAAGTTTCCACTATATAACATATAGAGAAATGACCTCTGCCCATAAAATGCATTTTTTTCATCCAATCAAAATAATTTTTGGTACACTGATAAAGAGTCACTCAAGGATCATTCCAGTGAAATTTGGTTGATATCCAAAAATTAGATTCTGAGAAAATGATTTTCAAAGTTTCCACTATATAACATATAGAGAAATGACCTCTGCCCATTAAATGCATATTTTCCATTCGATCACAATAATTTTTTGTAGACTGATAAAGGGTCACCCAAGGATCATTCCCATGAAATTTGGTTGACATCCATCTGTTACATTCTGAGAAAATGATTTTCAAAGTTTCCACTATATAACATATAGAGAAATGACCTCCGCCCATAAAATGCATATTTTCCATCCGATCACAATGATTTTTTGTAGACTGATAAAGGATCACCCAAGGATCATTCATGTAAAATTTAATTGGTATCCATTGATTAGAATCTGAGAAAACTCACTTTTTACCATATTAGGAAATTAGCCACGCCCCTTAAATCCATGTTTTTCATTGGATCAAAATTTCTTGAACAACTTTGAAAGAGGGTCACCCAAGAATCATTCCAGTGAAGTTTGGTTGAAATCCATCCGATAGTTTCTGAGGAGAAGATTTTTAAAGAAAAGTTTACGACCGCACGCACGCACGGACGGACGGACGCACGACGGACACAACGCCATGACAATAGCCCCAGTGGCTTTCAGCCAGTGGAGCTAAAAACAAAACAAAACTGGCCATTAGTTTTATTTGTTTTTATTTCATACATTTTTTTGGGGGGGGGGGGGGGGGGGGGGAAGAGAAGGCTATCCAAAATGTTCTTCTATGGAACAATATGGGGGATAGATTAACTCAAAATCATTTCATGTTATTTTTGTTAGTCGGCAAAAATAAAAAACATGTAAAAGATAATGTCTGAATTCCCAACTCACATTTTTTATGTAATTTAAGGGGGAGAGCTTCGGAAACATTCACAGTGGTCAATGAGAAAACTTTCGGCTTACTATTCCTATCATTCTGATAAAAAGGAACTGGTTTATATTTTCATCGGTTGATTTTATAAATCTATCTGTCACCGAATAAAAACCTACCAAAAAGTTAGCGTCTTCAATGCGACGCATTTTCTTTATCCAAGAATGAAGGGTTATCTACACAGTCGTCGGAATACAACAGGTTGCCATAGGGATTAAAAGGTACCGATGTCGTTTGAAAGAAGCTCTCTGTTTGGCAGTCACAGAAATCGCGTTTGACCTTTTGATTGGTCGGCTAAAAATAAATCGTACAGAAAATACCTATTTATTCAGTCAAGGGGTATTCGAGAAGATCTTATCGATTCGATATCCCTTGACTCGTGAAGATGATGGATACCTAGTTTTTCTTATACCAGTACTACCAGTACTTTCTTTCCTAGCCTCCAGCTGCTATACTACATAGGTCAACCCATTGGTGGTAGACAAAAAGCCGGAAAAAGTGTGCTGCCACAGGGAATCGAACCAGGGACCTATAGATTGATGGGCAGACATTATACCAACTACCCTATGACGGTGGTCTGGTAAATAAGAG
Source organism: Fragum whitleyi (assembly GCA_948146395.1). Taxonomy (NCBI): domain Eukaryota; kingdom Metazoa; phylum Mollusca; class Bivalvia; order Cardiida; family Cardiidae; genus Fragum; species Fragum whitleyi. The sequence continues at coordinate 8,806,915 of OX411556.1, forward strand.
ATTCTTTGTATATCAAACAGTATGAGTCTAGTCTTTATGAAAAAATAAGAGCACTGCCTATGGGTGCCTTAGCTTGGCTGTTTAGAGATGGATGCAGGAAAAAATCTAAGCAGTAAAAGGGGTAATTTGCACAAAATGTACCTTAGGTTATCCTCCCTGATAGTATAGGTTCCTTCTTTGATAGTCAACATGTGTGCCAAGTTTCAAGTGAATGCCTTCAGTAGAACCAGATACATGTATATCACAAAATGTCAATTTTTTCGCACACCAATTCAATGCCAACGACAATTCCAAGCCAAAGCAATACCTCGGGTTTCTCCAAAAACAGCCAAGCTAATAAAAGCAAATAGCCACTGTTTGGATCAAACTTACGACAGATTTATTTGGAATAAGTTCTCCTGCAATGGGCTCTTCTTCAGCATCTTGTTACCATGTACGCTATAGCTAAAGCCAATAAACCAGTTTAACAGAGTTTGGATCCAACTTACGACAGATTTATTTGGAATGAGTTCTCCTGCAATGCGCACTTCTTCAGCATCTTGTTACCATGTCGAGGGGTAAGCGCAACACTATTGTAAGTGCCTATAATTATATAGGCACTTACAATAGTGTTGCACTGACCCCTCGATGTACGCTATAGCTAAAACAAAACATAAACAATTAACCACAGTTTGGATCGAACTTACGACAGATTTATTTGGAACGAGTTCTCCTGCAATGCGCTCTTCTTCAGCATCTTGATCCGAGGCAGCAATCACTTTCTGTAACATTTGTAACTGGTCCTCCTTCGTACTGAAGGCAAGCTGCTCCTATAGTGTACAGAAATACTCATTCATTTTTGTTTATTCAAGTGATTTTCCTCTTGTACATCAAAATCTAGAATATTGTAAACATGGTGTACCACAAGCTTGATCACACTTACAACAGATTTATTTGGAACAAGCAATCACTTTCTGTAACATTTGTAACTGGTCCTCCTTCGTACTGAAGGCAAGCTGCATCTATAGTGTACAGAAATACTCATTCATTTTTGTTTATTCAAGTGATTTTCCTCTTGTACATCAAAATCTAGAATATTGAAAAAATGGTGTACCACAAGCTTGATCACACTTACAACAGATTTATTTGGAACAAGCAATTACTTTCTGTAACATTTGTAACTGGTCTTCCTTCGTACTGAAGGCAAGCTGCTCCTATAGAGTACAGAAATACTCATTCATTTTTGTTTATTCAAGTGATTTTCCTCTTGTACATCAAAATCTAGAATATTGTAAATATGGTGTACCACAAGCTTGATCACACTTACAACAGATTTATTTGGAACAAGCAATTACTTTCTGTAACATTTGTAACTGGTCTTCCTTCGTACTGAAGGCAAGCTGCTCCTAAAGGATATATAAGTACTTATTCATTCAGTTTTGGAATAGTCATAGATTGAGTCAGAAATAAGTGGATAGATTAAGATAGTGGACCCATGAGGGGTGTCAGGTCAAAAAGGCCCAGTGTCAAAAAGGTCTGGGTCAAAAAGGCCCTCTCTCAGAGTTGACCAAAAGGCCTAGCCCAAAAAGGCACACTCTTGAATCTGATAAAAACATTAACCAACATTAACTGACCTGCATAGCTTCAAATACCTTTCAGATATATATGGAGATAATTAAAACTTAATATCTAATAGTTCTCACTGTTTGAAAGTCATAAACTTTATCAATGTCAACTGAGGTTTCCTAACGATTTCATTAGGAAACCTCAGTTAATATTGGGAAAGATAATGAGTTCCGAAATGTTGTGAAATTATTACGGACCCATTACCTTAAGACCTGCTGATACTAATGCATAACTTCATGAAAAGTATTGCAATGGGTCCCTGCTATGGTAATAACCCATGATTTAATCACCAATTGGAGACAATTGTCCAAAACCTTTTTGTTTTGATTTTATCATATATTTTACCAATATAAAAAGATACGAAGCAAACAAGAAAATCTAAGGTTAACGAAAAAAACATCTGTTGCTTTTGTTTAAAAATTACTAATGAAAAGGGCTCCACAGGTGTATTCCCATTCCACTGTGCATTCCAAGTAAAAAATTTGCAATCCATAGATGATTAATATCTTTTCTTGAAAACTGTTACATTTACATAAAGAACAACAAAATCGCATATCTATAGGAAAACCAACCTTTAACATAATTCACCTGTCATAGTTCCACAACATTTCAGACCTCATGTTCTTTCACAATGTTAATCAAGGTTTCCTAATGAAATCATTAGGAAACCTTGGTTAACACTGTTAAAGTTCACGACTTCTGAAAAATTGCAAAACAAGGCTGAACTGTGACAGGGGATTGTTAGAAGTATGAAAATTTGGGTGCAGAAAGTAAAGAGATGAAATTATATCTAAAGTGAAAAAAAAGTTATATGCAGAATTATTATGCAGTTGATTTGCATCTTCATTTTTAGGAAAGCCAGAAGGTTGGTTTTCTCACAGTAGTACTCAAATATTACTACTTACATCCTCCATTCCAGCTAGTTTTGTAATCACTTTATAACTGTAACCTTGGTTTACGAGAAATCTTTGACGTTTTTGTGAATAATGCATTTCTTGAGTGTCTTGTGAAACCAGAGAGTAGAAGAATGCATTGTACTCCTCTGCAACAGCTCCTGGATATTAGATAAATGAAAATAATAATGATAATAATTACTTAAAAATGATACAAAATATATGTGTTGTTGTAGTTATTTTAAAAGCAAGAGATGTTTGTAAAACATTTTTGGCCCTTGTAAAAGCAGGACAATAGCCTATTCTTTGTCAATCAACAACGGGCAATAACTCACAAAATATGCTGAGTAGAGTTACGGTTCTTGTGCACTGCCCTTCCCTTAATGAGATCTATTCACCTGTGAAGTCTCATGATTCTAGTTTTCAATCTTTTTGAGATATGCTCCGGACAAACAAGATGTGTTTGTGAACACGAATGCCCCCGTAACAGCATTTTTTTTCCCAAGTTTGACCTTAACAGATGACCTTGACCTTGTCACATGACCTTGACCTTGTCACATGACCTTGACTTTAGCGTACAGCTTTGTATGTCAAATACTTTTGGAGAAAAGGCAAAGGTTAAGTTTGGTTAAGTTTTCGGACAGACGGACGGACAGACAGACGGACAGACAGACGGACATGAGTAAAACAATATGCCCCCAATCTCTCGATATGGGTGCATAAAAACAGTCTACGAACCGACCAACAGACTGACAGACCAACAAGTGCAAAGCAATATACCCCCTCTTCTTCAATGGGGGCATAATAAGATAATAGATAAGAAATACATCAAATATGACAGAAATGGCTAGCCACAAAATATATAATTCACCAATCATTTTAATCTTAAATGTTGACTTCTGCAGATAAATGGAATTTGGACATCAAAGAAGGTCTGCTTTGTTGGTCTGCTTTGTTTACAGCTTCTCAAGTGTAGAATCACAGGGGAGTAAATCGCTGAAGATGTAAAACGCATGATTAAACACTTACCCTTTTTAGCTCTGAGGATTCTACCCAATCTTTGTGCTTCTTGTCTTCTGGACCCACCATGGGCTGAAATCTGGATCAGAACATTGGCTTCTGGGAGATCAAAGGAAGTATCTGCAACCTGAAATAGAGGAATCTCATGACACTTACAAAACTAGAAAGCCATGAATGGCTTGAGTCGCTCCATAGGCTATCAAAGATTTGACTAGATTTTTGGATATTTTTGGTTTTACTGATGTTGAAAATGATTTTCAAATTTTCCATTATATAAGAGTATAGAGAAATGACCTCCCCCCAAGGATCACTCATGTAAAATTTAATTGGTATCCATCAATTAGAATCCTAGAAAATGATTTTCAAAGTTTTCACTATGCAACATATAGAGAAATGACCTCTGCCCATAAAAAAACCTTTTTTTCATCCGATCACAATAATTTTTGGTAGACTAATAAAGGGTCACCAAAGGATCATTCATGTAAAATTTAATTGGTATCCATCCATTAGAATCTGAGAAAACTCACTTTTTACCATATTTGGAAATTAGCCTCCCATTAAATCAATGTTTTTGCATTGGATCAAAATTTCTTGAACAACTTTTAAGGGGGTCACCCAAGGATCATTCCAGTGAAGTTTGGTTGAAATTCATCCAGTAGTTTCTGAGAAGATTTTTAAAGAAAAAGTTTATGACCGGACGCATAGATGGACGCACAATGGACACAATGCCATGACAAAGTGTCCTGCGGCAAGTGGAGCTAACAGCAAATTTTCTTTTCTAGGTAAACTGGTGATGGCTATTTGTCCAATGTGAATCTGGATTTAAATTACTCTTTTGCTGCTTAATTTAAAATTTGTTTCAAACAAATCGCCAATCTTTGAGGAAAATTCAACTTATTAGGTTAATGACTTTATAAATTAGAAAGCTTTTGTTTGCTTGTTTGAATGGGGCTTAGGGCTGCTTTCAACAATCTTTAAGTTATATTGTGGCGGCTCGAGCACCTCACAATGGATTCCTGGTATTTCTCACACCAGTACCACCATCACATCCTATCCTAGCCTCCAGTTAATATCCCACATAGCTCTATGATTATTAACCCACTGGTGGGAGACGAATAGTTGGAAAGGATGAGTGCCACTATCAGGGATGGAACCCGAGACCTCTAGATTGATAGTCAATGTGCTACCAACTGTGCTTCCACGATGGCATAAAGTAGACAGGAGTCAATAAAGGCTCAGATCAGACTGCATGTCTATACAGGCTGATCTTTGTCTTTTCCGTCTGCTAAAATTTTTCATAGCAGAAATATGCCTTGAACAGCATAGGAAGGGTTTAAACAAACTTTGAAATGTTATGTTGACCCTGTTTTCACTTTAAGCTAATCCAGTGCTGCCTTTAGGCTGAAAAAACATGTACAAACATTTAATATTGATGCATATGCACTTCTTAAATGTTTTGCAAACATTGGCATCTCAGTTAAATAAAGGGCTGAAATTTTGAGAACCAATAACTTTATCAAATTACTGAGTACGCCTATAATTTTTTTTTATTTTCATCGGAACTTCCAAAAATCCAAGCTTACCTTAGACACAAATATTGTGTTGACTTTAGGGTTGTGTTGAAAGTTCTGTAAAATTTGTAATCTCTCGCCTTGTGATGTAGGTCCATACAAATAGGGTCTGAAACAGAATAATAAATGAGATTTACTTAAACCAGACTTTACAGCTAGAATATGCAATTAATTTTCATAAAGCGACCACTAACGGGACCACAAAAAAACGGTCGTTTAAGAAAATGGTTGCTTAATTCACATTTGTTTCCAAAAAAGAAACATATTTTTTTTATTGATTATGCATGTTATTGTGAAAATCTCTGTAATCCTATGTTGTTAAGAGACGATTCTGGTGAGTTTCATCAACAAGGATTCATTCTCAAAAATATTTAGACCAACACACCTACTTTTTCCAGATATTTTGATGTAAAGAAGGGGATTGGGAAAACAGTCGCTTGATAAAAATGATCGCTTAATAGACGTGGTTGCTTGAGTAAGATAGACGATATATTGTATTACTGGTTAAACTACAATAAAACATGTGTTAAGTAAACACTAGAAGGACCAACAAAGAGGTGAAGTTTAACAGAATTGATGGTTCATAGATTATTTTGATAACTTCAGAAAACTGCAAATGTAAAGATACTCTAGTGACCAAAGAAAATATGTTGCTATACTCAAATACTGTTATATAAAACAGTAATTCAATGTGACAATGAAATTAGCTTCCTTATAACCATTATATCACTTTATACTTTTTTCTGTAATCCATGTTAGAATTTGTCCAATGGCTAAAGGATTTTGTAAAAGATTATTTCCTGAGCTATAGCATTTATATAATTTAGAGGACTTTGATTAGAAGACAATGAATAGGGGCAAAAAATCCTGTGCTTAAAAGGTTTATAAAGGTGAAGTTCAGCTTTGAAGCTGTATACTTACTTTCCAAGAGCTATGGCATAATTCTTGAGACAGAACACATTATCTGAGAATACAATAATCTTGTCATTTCTTCTCTCATGGTATTTTATAAGGAACTGGCAGGCTCTGAATTTGTTGGGATTCATTCCATAGAGCAACTGAAAATATATTGAGGATAAAAGTTTGTTTCAGTGTAAGATCAATTGATTTTTTTTCATTCACAACAAAGACTCATTTTCATGAGTGACGGAGCCATAAAGAAAAATGTAGCCTCTTTTGTTCACAAAATGAAATATCAATCGATCATATTCGAGGAACAGACAATAATTCTATTTCTTCTATTCTATTGCTGAAAGAGACTAAATATGAAACTTTTAAGTCAATTATTTTATTTGCTTCATTTTACATGTGTTTACTGTGCAAAGTTCATGGTGACATCACTTATTTGGCTCTGCATATTGTCAGATAACGTGAAATGAATAAAAGTCGGTCATAAGGTTATGATAATTTCACTGGTTAGGCAGCGAGTGTGATTATCTACCGTTATCTTGATAAACCACCATAAAGCAATATAGAAATTCCAGTTTTTCATTTGAATTTAGCAACAAGAGATCCATCCAAATTTCATAAACAAACTCCCTTATGACCGTCAATCATCCTGTGAAAGTTTTTATTTCTGAACCTGATGATAGATAAATATAATGGGACCAAGCTATTAATAGAGCCTTAATTTCTGTAAGATAAACATAATTACTCAAAATGAAAATTAACTGTCAATCAGAATACATAAATCTTGATCACAAAAACTATCATTTAACTATCCAAGAACATAATGCAATCACAGATAAGAGGGGGTAAAACCAGTCTAAAACCTTTCATTTTCAGTAAAACTCAATGTTGTGGGTACTCATTTGAATTGTCTCATCAAGACGATTCTAATGAGTACCAGCAACATAGTGTTTGTGCTATAATTAGGAAAATAATTTGATCTAAAATATAAAATGACACCCTATGTGTAGCTCTGAATACAACCTAACAGCCTTACCATTCTTCTCTGTACTTTTGTCACCAAATATTCTCTATAAAACTCTGGAGTCATGGGACACCATACCTGCAAAAGGAAATTTCAATTTTAAAGATTAAGGGAATGTTTGTTAAATTTTGAGAGATATGGATTTAACAAGAGGTCCCTGAGGGCCTGAACCACTCTACTGACTCACTTGTCGGACCTGACCCAATTTTAGAAAGGAACAATCCTTATGTTGAATTAATCATTCTGTGAAAGTTTGGAGCAATTCAGATTAAAGTAAAAGTCTCTTTTGCTATAAGGAGGTTATTTTAATCATATATCTTTAACCCATTGTCTATGGAACCATGGAACTATGGACCCATTTTCTTATGATGGTAAAATCATTCTGTGAAAGTTTAAAGCCTTTAAAGTCAGTCATATTTTTTCACACACAAAAAAAGGAAAATCATTCTTCAGATTGTATCCATTTTTTAAAAAAAATAATGTGCAGTAGCTTTGTTCAAGATCCCTGAGACTTTAACCTTAAGACAAGAGATGTGTGTAAAACATTTGTGCCTCCAAAAGAGCATGTCAATGGCCTATTCTTTGTCAATCAACAAAGGGCAATAACTCAAAAAATATGATGAGTAGAGTTATGGTTCTTGTGCACTGCACTTCTCCTCAATGATATCTGTCCACCTGTGAAGTTTCATGATTCTAGCTTGCAAAGTTTTTGAGATGTGCTCCAGACAAAAATAAATCTATTGACAGACCAACCAAAGGACGGACAGAATGACAAGCAAAGTAATATAACCCCTCTTCTTCGAAGGGGGAGGGGGGATAAAAAATATTATTGGAAAAGAAGAAATTGCTTGTTAAAGGAAACTTCTCAATTTAATTCAAATTGCACAAACTTTCCATTATCATCTACATTAAATTTGGACCAGTCTTAAGGTAAAAAGAATAATTTAGCAGAATGTCTCATCTCTATCTAAAAAAGCCCCTCTTACCTCTGCACACTGTACTCTGGCAATAAATCCTCCGTTCTGTAACTCCATCCAGTTAGCCTCGTACAATTTTGGACCAATCAGAAAATTAAGATCAGCAATCTTGTCATCTTCTCTTACCAGAGTGGCTGTCAGTCCAAGTTTACAATGTGCATTGACGATGGTCAGTACTCGTCTAAACATTTTTGCTGGGATAGTTTGTACTTCTGTGTGATATAAAATCAATTTTTTTGTGTGAATGGGATTAAAAGTCACTTTAAATATCAACTTTATTATCAAGGCAACTGGAGCACCTACCAATGGATTCCTTGAAATTTTTTGGAGACAAATGTCAGAATGGATTCGAGGGATTGAACCTATGTAACCCAATCATTGAAGTTTGCCCTATGACAGCAGCACAGTACTGAATCAAAAACAAATCTCCAATACGGAATTACACAGTCAAGAGCATTTGTGCTTGAGAAAGCATGGTGGTAAAAAGAGAAATAACTTGTGAAAAGTGTTTTATTTGTTCAATCATGAAAATGGTTCTTTATCTTTGACCCCTGAAAATTTGTACAATTTAGAAATAAATGTTCTAAATAGAATTAAATAGCATTGAAAAAGGCTGCCACGGTGGCCTAGTGGTAAATGCACTCGACCTGTGACCTTCAGGTCCATGGTTCAAGCCCTACTGTTGCCAGGGTGTGTTTATGGGCAAAACACTTAATAGTCAGCCCCAGTTGACCCAGCTGTAAGACTGGGTAGAAGTGAGTTTAATCGACTGTCTCTCTCTCAGGGACTTGAAAACATCAGGATTGAGCAATCGAGAGCTATTTTTAAGTTTTCATCACAATCAAATTTTGATGAATTAGTATAAACTAAAATAGCTACATCACATATGAAGGGTTTAGTGCTAGACTGTACTGAGTGAATATACATTATATATACACTTAGTACAGTCTTGCACTAAACTCTCGTTATATGAATTTTATCATCAGTGATGTTGAGATACAGACTAAATTATAACTTAAATTTATTTCCTTAAACAATCAACAGACCATCTAGAAGCATAAGTCCCCATTCCTGACTCTGCATCCACTCCATTACCCTTTCAGCCTCCCAGGATCTTTTGGTACTGTGGGCCAACATGGAATAGGTACTGATACATATTGAACAACCTAATATTAGAATAGAAGATAATAATTAACTAGTACAAAGCAAAATTTGTTAGTGAAATACAATGCACTGTTACAGATAATTTTTCAGACATTTGGCTTTGGAAGTTATCCTTGTTGATTTCCTTGATCTAACAGATTACTATCAATTGAATCTTTCATCATACCAAATATCAACATTGTATCTTTAATAGGATCAAAGAAACAGTCATTTTGAGATTCTTTTTAAGTTATGTCTACATTTAAATTTGATGGATGATCCTGACTTGTGTTTTTAAATCTAAAAATCACAATGCATTTAATCTCATCTTAAATGTAGTATTCCAACATCATATACAACAATAACCTGTAAAAGAGTTAACACTTTCCTGTTTTACAAAATTTTGGACCTGTCCAAATTCAAAGGTTTTGCAGACGAAAATTAAAACTGGATTTAATTTGAAAAATAACCATTCAGTAGGGTAGAAAATAGTTTGTAAAAAGAAGGAATTGCTTGTCAGAAGCAAATTCCCCTTTTTTATACAATGTTTTCTCAATCATAAAATCACAGGCACGTAAAAAGCAGGGATTAACCAGCAAAGGGTTAAAAGAATTATTCCAAGTGATTTCTATTATAAATGTATACTCCACCTATTGGTTTATCTTTAGCATCTGATGTAAATCTACAAATCATGCTGTCATCTGCTGTGGACCACATCTTGAACTGTAAAAAAGAGAGTATATCACTGTTAATTATTGTCATTCACAATAAAAGTCTTTTCAAATTATCATAAGAGTTCTTAAGAGATCTTATTTTCAGTTTCTTTTGCCAAAATCAAGCATGTATCTAAAAATTGTTTTGTGAGGAAAAATAATTTTGAGTTGCATCTCTTGTGTTTAGTTATGCAAAAACAAGAGGCCCAAGAGGGCCTGTATTGCTCAACTGGCATCAAAGAGGTTCTGCAATCAAATATGATTGCAAGTTTAATGTATAGAAAATACTATTAAGATGACAATGAAATAATTCAGGTTAAAATCCAATGCCTATTTTTTGAGTTATTCAGCCTCAAAGTATTGTTTTTAACCTGTAAATAGTTTGTTAATTAGGGTTTACCTAAACTTCCGGTTTACCTCAAGAAGTGCGTGTGATGTCATACAATTGAACGATAAAGGCCACAGCTAATCCTGCTGGTTTATACCTATAGCTAATTTGGTTGTTTTTGTAACCTAACTTGTTTTTTTCGAGCATCAACTCCCAATAAAAGGAGTTGAATGCAATCTTTATAAATACAGACAAGCAAATATCTGTAACATTGGATATATTTCTATATATTGTGAAGTGTCTTAAGATTTAAAGACCTATTCCCTGAGCGGAGAATATTAGTTTTCAGATGGCCATTGCAGTCATTATCGATTTTTAGCTTGATAAAACCTTATTCAATAATAACTTTCGAAATTTTAAACAATGGAATGGTAATTGATTGATGCTATATCCTTTTGTTAAATATAGAATGTTATAACAAAAAAAAAAGTTGAAATACTATATAGAATTTCATTTTTCTTACTATTAGGACTGATAAATTAGATTGAAAAACCCTTTCCCAAACAAGACCGGGTTTTGACGTCTCTATTAGAGAAGGCTTAGGAAAACATTGTGGCAAAAAGAGAAAATGCTGATCATCAGCATTTTCTCCTTTTGTCTCAATATTTTCTATGCTAAACAATACACATTTTCTAACTTTGATATAATTTGTTTTGTGTCTGCATCAGCTTTCAAATTTGACCACCCTGAAATTTTGTTGTTTGGTAAAGGGTTAATAAATGAACATACAATACATGTGTGCAAGTTGAAGTAGACAGTGTTAAACAGATGTGCATTGTACAAAAAAAAAGTGAATAGATATTCAATTAAAATTGACCGATTCAAAGAGCAAACAAACAACTCAACAAATGAATGACTGACTAGTTTGCAGGCTTGCTGGCTGGCTGGCTGGATTGACTGGTAGTTGAGCCAATAAACTAAAGAATGAACTATATTGACGGAGGGACAAATAAATTGAGTGATAGACAGATCAATGCTAATAAAGTCAGTTTTGTGACAATATTGTCAGACTGATGGTTGATATGGTGGAAAGTAAGACTCATTGATGAGAGGTAGAACAAATAAGGATGGATGTATGGGGCAAAGAATGAATGAAAATCAAAATTGTATACATAAAACCTCAACAAGAAGGTCCTGGAAACACTGTAATGTCAGCTTTACAATTAAAGCATGTGATTTTTCTTTTTTTGTATCTGATAGCAAACAGTATAACAACAATGTGCAAACTTAAATTTCACACATTTTTGCTTGTTGATTGGAAAGTAGTCGTGTCAAAAAGAAAGGCATAATCAGTGGCATATGACATGGATAATTGATTGGTGCATCGTCACGGTCTGATCGAAGAAAACTTGGCAAGTGGTATTAAAAATTGCGTAAGAATAGGTTATCTTTATGATCATTACACATGTGATTAGCGGCTAACGTTTTGACATAGATATAGATGGTGGATTGTTACGGTCAGATCAAAGAAAATTTGGAATGTCAATGGCGTATTGTGAAAAAAAAAAACAGATGAAAGAAAACCTTTGACACTTGTCTAGTGGCTAAATTGATAATCCGCGTGTTAATAAACTTTAGAGAGGATTCGAATTATGTCATACTTGTTCATGAGGGACGACAATGACGTAAAAACAGAATTTTACAATCTGATTCTGTGAAATTTGGGTCGCTTTGACCTTGTTGAGTTTCATATGCCTTTTCGGCTGTTCATTTTCGGACACAAAATATAATTTCTAAAAAAAACAACATGATATTTATAAAAGTATTATCATGCTAAGATGAATTAATCAAAATTTAGATACATTTGCCATATTTGAAGGCAAATTAGAAATGTGTTATCCAATCACGCCATCCATTCCATTTTTTATGTTCATCTTAGATAAATACCTCAAAGTTCTTAATTGAACAATATGGTCCAAAGGTATTAAATTCCTTTTGTATACTTTCACAAAGTTGACCCAATGCTGTTGCTAATCATTTTCTCTCGAAAGCATGTGGAGAGTTGTTGACCAACCAAATCCCACACATTTTGTTCCACACTGATTTCAAAATCTTCGCTGCCTTATGATTGTGACATATTTATCCTAAATTAATGAATTGAAGATAAAAATATGTTTCTTTTATGTAATCTTATGATCTAAAAAATCAGTTGAATTAAGTCAAATCAAGTACAATTTAAGATGGTTGCTAAAAACGACTAAATTACTTGACATCCCTTCCGGTTGTACCTCGAGTTTGATAAAATCGCCCAGGTGAGAAAATAGTTTTTTTGTTAAAAAAAAATTGGTGTTCAATTTTTACAGTAAAATTAATTGATTACATGAATATTTCAAGCCTTTATCTTAGAAATATCTTTTTTGTGTTGCATTGCAGAATCTCTTTAAAATCTTTAGATTTTCATTAAATAAAGCTAACTTTAAATGAATACATTAACACTCCGAAATCTCTTAAGACCTATTTTATAATGATTAACTGGTTCTGGTCCACATTGCAACAATATACTCAATCACAATGAACCTGCATCCCTCAACCCATCTTATTAAAACATAAGGTTCAGAAGGAGATGTGGTTCAAAGATTTTGGCCTCAAAATAAGCCCCCCCCCCTGCCACGCCCATATTTATGGGCCAATCGAAATTTTGCAAACAATATTTGAAAAGAGTCACCAAATTAATATTTTGGTAAAGTTTCATTGAAATGGCCCAGTGGTACAGAAGGAGATGTAGTTCAAAGATTTCGAGCTCAAAATAGGCTCCGCTCTGCCATACCTATATTAATGGTTCAGTCAATATTTCTTGAGCAATTTAAGTAAAGGGTCACCAAAGGAACATCCATGCCAAGTTTCATTGAAATTGGCCCAATGGTTTGGGAGGAGAAGATTTTTAAAGATTTCAAAGTAAAAAATGCCCAGCCCTGCCAGGCCCATATTTTTACAATTTAAGAAGAGGGTCACCCAAGGATCATTTCTACCAAGTTTTGTTAAAATCCGCCCATTGGTTTGGGAGGAGAAGTTGTTTAAAGAAAAGTTTACGCACAGACCAACACACATTCGGACGTACACACGGATGACACATGATAGACACTCAGCCATGATAATAGCTTGCCAGCCTTCAGCCAGTGGAGCTTACTAGTACTTTTGAAATGTTTTAAATTCAGTAAAATTCTTTTTAGGTTAGTAGGAGATGATTTGATTACATTGTAGTTATGATTTTGTAATTCGTCAGGTATGAGTCTGTTTGGAAGATTTACAATAAAACATGATAATTTACCTGAGATTTCCACTGTTCTACTGACACACCAGACGTAGCAAGACACAAACACCGTTTTCTGACTGTACACGCAGCTGTCACTCCTACAAGAGTTTTACCTGCACCACATGGTAAAACAATCACACCTGATCTCGCTCGACCGTTACCAAACATTTTACGCAAACTTTTCTCCTGATAGGGTCGAAGAACTGTTGATGGCTTCAGATCTATGCTGTAAAATTGGTTATTATAACATTGATTGTACAGTGTTGAATGCTATATTTAACAAATGTAAGTATATATACTTAACTCCTAAAGAAACATCCACAAATATACGTTCTCTCAATAACTTAACTGTTTAGGACAGTTGCATTCTCTATTTTAATACCTGTAAAAAACAACAATCTTTTCTCGACCGATCTTTTTACTGTTAGGTCCCACATTCTTTTCGCTAGCAACTCCTTTATAGTAAGCATGTCCCCTAAGCTTGAGGGGTCTGATACACAAAGGTTTGTTAAAAAAATTATTGTGCATTGAAATTCACTTTATCACCCAGAAATTAACCAAATCTTTACATTTTTGATGATGTCAGTTGTTACATAAGAAAAAAATCAGCCAAAATTAGGTCTACAGAGGCATTTAAAGTAGGGGTTTCACTATCAACTCAAACTTTAAACTATTCCTGAAACTTGAAGGATGGTTTAAAAAACGTTTAAGCTGCTTAGAACAGTTTTCTGTTCAAATTTCAAAGACTGGCGCCACCCACCGTGTGTTTTTGTCTTTACTTGTAACTGCGCAGACAGGATACTGACATTAAGTTGTATTGTTGTTTGAAAAAGCGGACAATCTGTTTATCATTACCACACTTATGATTAATAAATCTAGCCGACATTATGACTCCTATTAACGTTCAAAATAGTGTCTTTTAAGCCAAATGTTTAAAGGAAAATGGCAGTATGACAGCCCGCAGGACAATTTCCGATTCTACATTAACTCATTAATCGTCCTTTACCATTAATTTCCAAGTTTTATCCTCTTTTGGGAGGGTTTTCACCTAATCACAGGATGAAATCTTACCCCACCCACTCTCCAACCATGCATTGTGAGTGGGTTAGTAAAGATCTTGCAGACAAAATGAACAGCTTTTCAAAAATTGATTTATTGTGTGGGTATTGCTGTGGACCACACTTGGGAAATAGGTACTCTTAACCATTATTGAATAACCATTTTCATTCATGTGAACTTTTTTTGATGGTGCTGTCAAGCGAGGTGTATCTGTCTAACAATGGTCTCAGGTAGCATCACTATTTCATTCCATATCGATGGCTCAGCGTGAAACAGTTGTAACTCCCTATAAACATATAGGGAGTTAAGACTGTTTCGCGCTAAGCCATTGATATATGCAGCTATATGGTTGTTCTACAAAAAGTAGCCAAGAAAAATTTAAATCTGTGTAAAGATTTTTAATTATTTCAATTTATATTTTGTGGATGTTTCTTGTGGAGTTAAGTATATTAACAAAAATTAGTATAGAATAAACAGCATACAAAAAGATCAAACATATGTGACTGGCACACCAAAAGGGACCATCTGGGAACTCCGTAAAATATTTTTTAGGAAATAGGATTGGATCCAGCATAAGTCAACCAGAAGGTGTAATGAGGAATTAATCAAAGAGAAAGGTAGCATAACTATTCTAAATTTGTTATTTGCAGAAAGTTTTTATCCTGGCCAGTCTTCGCAGATCACACAGTCTGACAAAGGTCGACACTTAAATTATGTGCTTCCAAGATGGCCCCGATTTGCATGACAGGTCACATATTTACTTCCTTATACAGTCGAAATTTCTCAAGCGACCACTTCTATTTACTGCCAAACTTATCAAGCAACCATCATACGAAGTCCCTTCACCATAAGCAAAATTTCTGAAAGTGTGGATATTCTAAAACGAAAAACTGTCTTTTATTGTCTCTTATCTTGTTGTAACCCATTCAAATTGTCTCAATGAGACAATTCGAATGGGTTAGAACATCATAGGATTCAGAAAGACTCTTTAGACAATGTACATATACTATCAAATTGACCTGTCTTATCATCATGAAATATTGTATGAAGCGACTATTTCTCATAAGAAACTGCTTTCTGGCGTGCCCTTAGTGGTAGCTTAACACAAGTTTTATTGTACATTTTGCAAGTAAATCATTGCTGTTTTTATGTTAAAGCTCTCCTATTTTCAAAATTAAAGACAGGTCCTAATTCAATGTGTTCATAGAACTCTCATGCCACCAAAATGGAATTTTCTAAGTTTGACCTTGATAATTGACCTTGACAGGGGAAATTGAACTTAAAGATGAAGAATGATGAAAGCAATCTTTATGCCTTATATGAACATTGTAAATTGAATAGTGTTGAAGTTGTGGGGAAATGTTTAGTCTGCAAGATAATTTTTTTGCAGACAGACAAGCATGCAGAAAGTTGACAGATAGATAGACAGATGGACAATATACGCCAATTAATCAATGTGGGAACATAAAAATGTCACAGATGAAGAAAAAAAGTGAGTTCAATTTGAAATAAAACCATCTTGTGTAGTAGGAAAAAATTGTGGGAAAAACTTAAAGGGAATTAAAATTCAGGGATGTCATTGTAAAGAGTCAGTGTACTTAGTTTTCGAAATAGAAATTGCTGAACATTCATTCAATGGTACAATTAGTGACAATTCCTTGTTCACAAAAAACAACACCAATAGATTGATAATCGTAGACCTATATGAGATAGCAGCTAGAGGCTAGGAAAGGATGTGATGGTTGTACTGGTGAGAGAAATACCAGGAATCTATTGATAGGTGCTCCAGCGGCATAAACTTCCATTCAATCAATCAATCATAAAATAACCATCCAAAAACTAAGAAACTTAATAAACCATTATCATTCTAATATTTAAATTTAATTACAATGAATTACCTATTCTTATGACATTTTAATCAGTCTGGTCCAAGATTTTTCAACAATAATCATATCGAGAGCAGGTAATTTAGGCTAAGATCAGACTGCACACCTGTGCAGGCTGATCTAAGTCTATACTCTCTGCCAAAGCTATGTGTTTAGCAAGAATGTGCCGTTAATAGAAAGAGAGAGCAATGGTTATGTCCACTTACTTGATATCCTTATTGATGGTGTCATTTCTAAAGTCATATTCAGCTAACAAGGGATATTCTAGTTCTATACACCTGCAAGTGGAAATTACGAACAGAATTTAGAGCTGCATAAAATACCCCTGTAATATCATGCCGTTCAAGTTTCAGGGAAACATCCATTTTGTGGTTTTAAGGTAGTGGACCCGTAATAGTTTCACAATGTTTCATAAGTAATGAACTTTAACAGTGTTAAATGATGTTTTCTAATAATTTTCATTAGGAAACCACTGTCAACATTGTGAAAGTTCATGGAGTCTGAAATATTGCAGAACTATTACGGGTCCACTACCTTAATCACATAAACAAGTATATTTCAAGCAGATCTGTAACCAAACACGGAAAGTAAAAAGGCTTGATTGATTGTATGAGGTTTTATGTCCTACTCAACAACTTGGGTCATATGACCTTGGTTTGAAGTACCATCAAAAAGACCAGAAAAGCAGGGGATCTACTGAACTAAATTCTAATTGTGGGAAAAAGGGACTTAACAGGTTTACAGTCCCTCTTACAGTTGGTTATACAGATATTCTCCACATATCAATGGACAAGTAAAAGTCGATTTTTCTACTTGTCCAGGACCAAAATTAACTTGTCCGCAAAAATGGATAGATGAATATAGTGAATACATTGTTTTTAATAAAGAAAACACTGTAAACCAGCATTTTATTCATTAAAAGCAATAGCTCTACCCTTTCATACAAACACTAGGATGACTAATTTTCTGGTTATATTTTTTATCATTCCAAGATTTGCCCGTGTAATTACAAGTGGCCTAGAAAAATATACTTTCCTGCAAGTGGAAAATCCTGTGTCAGCGGAAATTCCACACCCCTGGCTTTCTGTATAAGAATGTTTGAAAGGAGACATGATTTACATGCAATTGAACAAAAATCTTTAGCACTTTTTTTTATTTCAACAAGTTCTCAGATGCTTGCTTTTAATTGACAGGTCACATTTAGATTTTGATATAATCAGTCAAAACACATGTTGTAACTGTTTTTATATTTATAGGCAGTTAGAACTGTTTTGCACTGACCATGAGCCATTGACATGAACAAACCTTTTCTGCATATCCTCAATGCTATCTTGTTTCACTTCAAATGAGACCTTCTGTAAATCTTCCCCGTCATCGTCGTCATTATCCATCTTGTCGTAGTAATCGTAAATATCAGCTGGAACTTCTGGACCATCGGTCTTGTCACCATTCTCCCCTGAGGGACCAGGTTGGGGCTGACTAGGGTCACTAGCTGTTCCATTGCTTGGTTTGTTAAACTAGAATATATATGGACATTAATTCTATAAATAAATGATCATGAGCCATCTAAAGCATCACACACCGTCTCAGATATTGAAATACAATTTGTCTACATAAAGCAAAAAAACACCAACATGTGAGTGGGCAACAAACTCCAACAAAAATCATAGATAGATTAACCCTTTGCTGTTGAATCCCTGCTTTTTACGTGTCTGTGATTTTATGATTGAGAAAACATTGTGAAAAAAGAAGAAATTGCTTCTGACAAACAATTTCTTATTTTTCCACACTATTTTCTACCCTACTGAATGGTTATTTTTCAAATTAAATCCACTTTAAATTTTTGTCTGCAAAACCATTTTGTAAAACAGGAAAGGGTTAACATGATAATTAGTATTTAAATATCTATCATATGTACAATCACTTCTATTCGGAGACCACTTTTATTTAGCAACCATCAGAAAGAGTCCCTTCACTGTAAGCAAAATCTCTGAGAAAGACGACATTTTTAAATGAATGATTGTTTACTTACAAATGTAATCTTATTTTTGTTGAAACTCATTTGGAAAGTCTCAATGAGACTATTCTAATGGGTTCGAACATCAAAGGACTCAGTTAAAAATATGTGCTAATCCAAATAATGCTATCAAACTGACCTATTTCATTTATCATATAGTTTGTATTAAACACCCATTCCCATTAGCAACCACCTTTCGGTAGTCTCTGAGTGGCCCCTTAACCCTTTGCTGTTTAATCCCTGCTTTTTACGTGTCTGTGATTTAATGATTAAGAAAACATTGTGAAAAAAGAAAAAAATTGCTTCTGACAAGCAATTTCTTCTTTCTCCACACTTTTTTCTACTCTACTGAATGGTTATTTTTCAAATTAAATTCACTTTTAATTTTCGTCTGCAAAACCTTTGAATTTGAACGGGTCCAAAATTTTGTAAAACAGGAAAGGATTAACACAAGTTTGACTCTACCTTTATTACAGGACCTGTACTTTTAAGTATGATTTCAGGTACACTTTCTTCTATCAGTTTATCTGATTTTTGAGAGGTAAACAATATATCATTTCAATGGCTCAATGCAAATGGGTTGAAACTAGAGCTGTCGCGAGCTGACTAATACCCCCTACCAGCACTTTGCCAATTGAACAAGTGCTGACTGTGACCTTGACCTTTGACCTATGTGAAGAATAAATGATGTGGAACTTCCTTGGGTCATAAGCAGCATTTGAATGAAGTTTCATGATTCTAAGTGGCTTGGTTCTTGAGTTCGAGTCCAGAAACAAAATAGATGGACAGACAGATAGACATGGTGAAACCAATTTATCCCACTCTTCTTCGTAGGTGAGGGGTATAACTACCTTTAAGAGTTATCGGTTTATACCTGTATTGCGGTACCTTTAGGTACACTTTCTTCAATCAATTTATCTGATTTTTCTCCAGTCTCCTCTAGATCTGGTCTATGACGACACTCCTGAATCACCGGGTCCTTTAATAACTTCTGCATTACATCCTGAAATTTGTTGTACAATGTAATTCCATGAGCAAACAAGAGATGTTCGTAAAACATTCATGCCCCCCATATAAGCAGGTCAATAGCCTATTCTTTGTCAATCAACAAAGGGCAATAATTCACAAAAAATGATGATTACAGTTTTGCTTCTCGTACAATGCACTTCTCCTCAATGAGATCTTTCCATCAATTAAGTTTCATGATTCTAGCTTGCATACTATTTCAGATATGCTCCAGACAAAAAAAAAACGTCAATGGACGGACCAACCAACCTACCAAACAACTGCCGACCAACTAGTGAAAAGCAATTTACCCCCTCTTCTTCAATTGGGGGCATATAAATACATATGTCAAACTGGTGTGCATTGATTGCTGTGTTTGCCAGAATGAGAGCACCATGTTTGGGTGCCAATGCTCTGTTGTTGGGTGCTAGATAGTGGATTAAGTTTCAAGTAGAAAAGGGGCATGATTTTGCCTCAAATTTAACATACTATGAGCATACGATCTTTAAAGTCACTTACTTATTTCACTTACAAAATAAGTCCTACTTAAAAGATATTATTAGTATGCTGGGACCTGTTTAAGTAAACTTCGTACAACAAAATTAATCTTAACCCATTCATAAGTCAAAATCACAAATCATACCTGGTGTTTTCATTCATGGTTAGATTCTGCCTTGCATCATCTCATTCAAATCATCTTTAGAAGATGATTCGAATGAGATGATGCATAGCAGAAATCCATATTTAGTCACCGTTGTAGAAGCAACATTAGTTTTTGACATAGGCAAAAAATGATCAAAAGATGTTTAGTAAAACAGGCCCATGGTCTTTGAATTTACATAATGGTTTCCTTTGAGGTAATAATATCTTGAAGGACATTTTTCTCAAAGTCATTTAACTCACTACACTCATTTTTGAGAACCACTTTTATTATGCATTCATACTTACAGCATGCTGACTTTCTACATAATATTTGTTGTGTTTTAACACCAACTTCACTTTGCCATAGGAGACTGTACATAACTGAAAGAGACACAAGACCAATATTGAGCCATACGACTAATGTTTGCCCTCAGAGATTTACCATTCAATGTTAAATTTAGTTCTTTAATGGAAAAAATATTGAAGATACTATTGGATGCTTGGACCTTGATTTCCACTCCACCCGACTTTCAAGTAAATACCTTCAGTAAAGTTGAATTAGAAGCTAAACTTTTTAAATATTTATCAAACTACTAAATCATCAAATCTTTACACAATCAATCTAACATTTGAGCCTGTGTGTGACATTTCCGACAATTTGAATTGCGAATGGGATGAAAACATTTAGCAGCCTTAAGAGCTACGTAGTGCAATAAAAATTGCCCAAAAGTCTACAGATACGTTGACACCTTATTTATATAACAAAGCAAAGAGTGAGGACTCTGGTCAGACTGTGCAGATGCACAGGCTGGCCAGTGCCTTGCTTTGCACACATTTGAAATTATTGGAAATGTCATGCGCAGACTGATTTAATAATCTTTATTAAGCATCTACCTTTATTAATTGACAACTACAAATTTATTTTTTTCAATAGCAAAAACTATCAAGAGTGATCTTTTCTTGCTGTAAAAAAGAATCGAAAATACTATTGATTATGCAAGGCCATTTTTGGAGTCCACTCATTAGCAAGTAATTTAGTTAGTAATTCAATTGCAAGTTACCTTTATGAATTCCTCTATTCCCCCAGGTAATGTAGTTTTACAAAGTCGTCTGAGATACTCGATGATATCTTTCGTCTCCAGACCCACAGAGACAGCTGCGTACAGTGAATATGCAGTCAACTTGTACTCGTGAATATGGGTAGGTCGACACACAGGCTGTAAACATTTCAAAGAAAGAAAGAAATTTACCTGTGCTTATATTCTTTCATGGCTTTCCTTCTCATGTTTCGTCTTTTGCAAAAAAGATTTTTTATGTTAAACAAGTATTGACTTAAAAGTATTTTTTTAAGTATGGTGATAAAATGGGACCACAACTATAAAATATGTTTCTAATGTAATCTTTCCTAAATACTGACAGGCACAAGTTTGTATTTGGTTTAGTATTTAAATTTTTTCTTTAATTCTTAGACTTGTCCAAATTGAAAGAGATTGCAGACAACAACGAAACATGGATTAAACTCAAAATGAAATCACCTCATGTGCTTTCAAAAGTGTTTCAAAAGAAGAAATTGCTTATTACAGAAATGTTTTCTTTTTTCAACAATATTTTCAAATATAAAATCACAGGGGCGTAAAATTGTATACAGTATACAGATTAGACAGTATCTCAGTTGTATCAAAATTTGTTGGAAACTTGAGCATTCCTGGTATTTCACACTAGAAGAACAACAACATCCTATTGTATGCTTTCTGAAATGCTTTTTGGAGGATTATAAAGAAATAATTATCATGATAAACTCACCAGTCCAACCAGTGAAATTATCAAAAACTTACACACCATTTTCATTCATTGACCTCATCTACATGGAGCCCAACAAATCACATCATGATGAACATTGCATAGTAATATTGCAGTAATCAAACCAACACACATTAAAAAATTGTTCTTAAATTTTCACATTTTGTCTCGTTTTTGCATTAAAGAAATAGACTTTTTTGTGGCAAGATTGTTTAAAATTTTATTGTATGAACAACAAAGGCTATATTTTCATGAGTGGCTACACCACTTGGGAAAATATAGCTTTTGTTGGTCACTCTATATGATATAAATCAATCTTACACTGAAAAAAAATGATTGTCAGCCCGATTAGCTCAGTTGGTAGAGAACCAGACTTCAAATCCATTAATGTTCGACAGCAGTGGTTCAATTCCTAGGCAATAACAAACTAATTGTCTTTCGGATGGGATGTTAAGCTGACGTTCTGTGAGATGGTGCTTTACACCTAGCATGTTAAAGAACCAAAGCTGATCTCAGCAGTAATTTCATCATGTATCCTTGACCTTTCCCCCATAACTAAAAATCTTCTGGAGGCCTCCCTCATATGGTCATGGGCTACGGTAGCGGCGATAAATAAACGGAAATATGCACACACAAACAAACAAATTCGACTTTATATTCTGATTGTTCCAGTTACAGTACTTTGTAATAATTCTGCCATTGTTTAGTTGCTGCCAATTTTGCTACCTGTGCTAAATGGTACAAAAATTTAACACATCAGAATATCCCTTTAATTTTGACAATTTACCACTCAAACATGTCACCTAAGAAGGTAAACTACATCCACCCATCTACATGAGGTGTCATTCACAATTACCATTACAGGTATATTTTCAATAATTGAATCGTTTTCAAAGTGTGAGAATTTTGAAATATTCAATCTTTTTCACCCTTTGCTAATTTAAACTGAATTAAAATCATACATGTCAATATTGCTCAAGGGAACAGTTAGCATTCTGGAAATAGCTTGGACCGAAAGAAATATCCAGCTGTTTCAATGTTTTCAAATAATTTTGAGACTGCAATGATTTACATATTTTTATTTCTATGTAATTTTGTCATTTAAAGAGTGGTCGTATCCAATTTATCCTTTTATAGTACTGCTTGTTTGTTGTATTATCTGTATTACTGAAACAAATCAATCTATGTATCTATCTATGACTCACCTCAGATATAGCAATCAGAAAATCATGTGCATGTTTGTACACTGGTGAGAAAGCTTCTAGAAATATGTGACCATCCGGAGCCTGAAACAGATGAAAGAAAATGTACCTATAGGATCTTGATGAAATTTTGTTTGGGACAATCAGATCTTAACCAAGTCTAGAATAGAAATGGTATTAAGCAAGTGATCATTCAAGAGACTAAGAAAACCAGGGGCCTGTTTTACTAAACATCTTACTATCATTTTTTTGTGTAAGTCAATTAATTAAGTTGTTTATATATCAGTAACTAAATTTGGAATTCTGCCATGCATCATAACATTGGAATCGTCTTCTAAAGACGATTCCAATGAGATGTTGCAAGGCAGATTCTAACACTGAGTTATTACACCAGGTGTGATTTGTGATTTTGACTTGTGATTATTTTTTTCTTAAGATGTATAGTAAAACGGCCTCTGGTCACTTGATAGAATGGAAGCAAATTTACACAGAGATTTTGGTGACAGAAAGGAGAAAGAGACCCAGTATGGCTTGTATTACTTTACTGACATTTTACTGGCATGTTTAACTTAAATAAGAGAAAAGAAAGATTTTCAGGTCCAGAACTTAGGCAAGAGAACCAGATTAAGTTTAAATCACTCTCAGTTAGTCATGCAGCCATATGGCAAAAATAGTTTAGTTTCATAGCGGCTAAACCCCAAAGCTGAGTATTCATACATACCACCCAGAGAGATCTAGTTATGATCCAACTTTAGTGATAAGATTTTCCTGTAATCTTTTGCCCGTATATATGGTTGATATGCCTAAAGCCGTGTGTTTTCTTTTATCCGTGGCAATTGAAAAGAATATTGAACAAAGATAGGAAACATTAAATTCCTTCACAGATTATTCTGAGAAAGCATTATTCATATATTTTGGTCAAATTTGCTTTGAAAAAGGTGATTTGTCCATCAAAATTCAACATTTAATTGATCTTTTATCTAAAATTTTCAGAATTTCTGAATTTAAAAATGGTAGTCTTCTAAAATGAACAGATTCAAGTATTTATTTATATATTTTAAAGTCCAAGTTTAAGGATGAGGCTTTAGAGTTACTACGTGTGTAACATCCATTTACTTCAGGTGTCATCCAGGTATTGTAATTAATTTAACCTACTTTTTTGACAGGCCACAGATAAAGGGAAACCGAGTTTTTCAAATGTTATGTATAGGTTCTTATCAAGATATTCAATTATTCCTCAAGCATGGAAGACACACATAAGTAGACTGTGTGAACACAAACAAAAATGAGTAGTATATTTTCTAGCTCCACATTTCTTTGTTTTGATGACATCATCACAGTTGTCTAGAGCCAATTTTAGAAACACCCATGGAATTAGACAAATATAGCATATATCGCCATTATTTACCATCCAGAGAGGTCTAGAGTTAAGATCCAACTTCAGTGACAAGTTTTTCTGTAATTTTTTTCCCCGATATATATCGCCATTATTTACCATCCAGAGAGGTCTAGAATTAAGATCCAACTTCAGTGACAAGTTTTTCTGTAATTGTTTCCCCCGATATATATACCGCCATTACTTACCATCCAGAGAGGACTAGAGTTAAGATGCAACTTCAGTGACAAGTTTTTTCTGTAATCTTTTTCCCCAATACAAACCACCATTACTTACCACCCAGAGAGGTCTCAAGTTATGATCCAACTTTAGTGACAAGATTCTCCTGTAATCCTTTGTCCCAATATAAACCAACATTACTTACCACCCAGAGGGGTCTTGAGTTATGATCTAACTTCAATGACAAGATTTTCCTGTAATCTTTTGCCCCAATATAAACCAACATTACTTACCACCCAGAGGGGTCTTGAGTTATGATCTAACTTCAATGACAAGATTTTCCTGTAATCTTTTGCCCCAATTTAAACCACCATTACTTACCACCCAGAGGGGTCTTGAGTTATGATCTAACTTCAATGACAAGATTTTCCTGTAATCTTTTGCCCCAATATAAACCACCATTACTTACCACCCAGAGGGGTCTTGAGTTATGATCCAACTTTAGTGACAAGATTTTTCTGTAATCTTTTGCCCCAAACTCATCCTCCTCAGCTGTCTCCAATACCTGGCTGGTTGCTGCTTTCGGTATTCCTACAAAAAATATTTCTTTAAGTTTAACTTTTATCCTGTGTAAGTCTAGTTTTACCAATTTTGGGACATTTTTACCAGTGTTTCTCGGTTTTTGCCACAATATTAAAAAAGAAAGCAGGCAATATAAGCTTAGATCAAACTGTGTGTCTATGCCTGCTAATCTTAGTCAATACTGCCTGCCAAAGCGGTGCTCAACAGATATATATGACAAAGGTCCTGATTTCGATTCCCAGGAGCGGCTATTTATCTTGGTTCTTTCATTGACCCACACATTTTTAGTACTGGTGAATTTTCCAGGGAGCAGATAGAAGAGGAATTAATCTATGTTGTAAGAATTTGTTTCCCAGTGAATGTAAAAAAGGCTTAAACCATATATGGCTTAATAAGTATGAGAAGAGTTATGGCAATGCTATTTGCTGAAGGATATCTAATTAGCCATGCATCTGACTGACAAATGGTAAATGGTAGATATTTTCTTAATCTCAGTGGCAGAGTGTTGGTTCATTAGTTTGTAACTTGAAACCTTTGTAACTAAATGTATTTGCAAGGTTTTGTGTGCATTTACACCTGAATATTTAAGCTTTAAACAAGAGGACCCTGAGGGCCCTAAATCGCTCACCTGATATTTCAAGTAAATTATCATTAAGACTCCATTTCCTATGATATGGCATGAACCTTCCCATTTTCAACAGAGTTCATTCTTGTGACCTGGCAAACCTTTTGATCAAGTTTCATAAAGATTGGACTATATTTGTGGCGTTTGGAGCTCCTACGAGAAAATTATCATTAAGGCCCCTTTTCCCGTGATATTGCACATATACTTCCCATTTTCAAATGAGTTCATCCTCATGACATAACAAACATTCTGACAAAGTTTCATGATGATTGGACCATATTTGTGGCTTCTAGAGGGTAAACAAAAAAATTGTCATTAAGATGCCTTTTCCTGTAATATGGCACCGATCCTTCCCATTTTCAATAGATTTCATCCTCATGACCTAACAAACATTCTGACCAAGTTTCATGAATATTGGACCATATTTGTGGCTTCTAGAGTGAAAACAAGAAATTTGTCATTAAGGCCCCTTTTCCCGTGATATGGCACGGATCCTTTCCATTTGAGCAATTTTCATAAGGGACCACCCAAGGAATATTTCTGCCAAGTTTGGTTGATTTTAACCCATAAGTTTAGGAGGAGATGTCGTTTAAAGATATTGTTGACAAAATTGTCATTAAGGCGGCTTTTTCTGTGAAATGGCACGGATCCTTCCCATTTTCAATAGACTTCATCCTCATGACCTAACAAACATTCTGACCAAGTTTCATGAAGATTGGACCATATTTGTGGCTTCTAGAGTGAAAACAAGAAATTTGTCATTAAGGCACCTTTTCCCATGATATAGCACAGATCCTTTCCATTTGAGCAATTTTCATAAGGGACCACCCAAGGAATATTTCTGCCAAGTTTGGTTGATTTTAACCCATAAGTTTAGGAGGAGATGTCGTTTAAAGATATTGTTGACAAAATTGTCATTAAGGCGGCTTTTTCTGTGAAATGGCACGGATCCTTCCCATTTTCAATAGACTTCATCCTCATGACCTAACAAACATTCTGACCAAGTTTCATGAAGATTGGACCATATTTGTGGCTTCTAGAGTGAAAACAAGAAATTTGTCATTAAGGCACCTTTTCCCGTGATATAGCACAGATCCTTTCCATTTGAGCAATTTTCATAAGGGACCACCCAAGGAATATTTCTGCCAAGTTTGGTTGATTTTAACCCATAAGTTTAGGAGGAGATGTCGTTTAAAGATATTGTTGACAAAATTGTCATTAAGGCGGCTTTTTCTGTGAAATGGCACGGATCCTTCCCATTTTCAATAGACTTCATCCTCATGACCTAACAAACATTCTGACCAAGTTTCATGAAGATTGGACCATATTTGTGGCTTCTAGAGTGAAAACAAGAAATTTGTCATTAAGGCCCCTTTTCCCGTGATATGGCACGGATCCTTTCCATTTGAGCAATTTTCATAAGGGACCACCCAAGGAATATTTCTGCCAAGTTTGGTTTATTTTTACCCATAAGTTTAGGAGGAGATGTCGTTTAAAGATATTGTTGACAAAATTGTCATTAAGGCGGCTTTTTCTGTGAAATGGCACGGATCCTTCCCATTTTCAATAGACTTCATCCTCATGACCTAACAAACATTCTGACCAAGTTTCATGAATATTGGACCATATTTGTGGCTTCTAGAGTGAAAACAAGAAATTTGTCATTAAGGCACCTTTTCCCGTGATATAGCACAGATCCTTTCCATTTGAGCAATTTTCATAAGGGACCACCCAAGGAATATTTCTGCCAAGTTTGGTTGATTTTGACCCATAAGTTTAGGAGGAGATGTCGTTTAAAGAAAAAGTTGACGCCGTGACGGACAGACGGACAGACGGACAGACGGACGCCGGACAACGATCGATCACAATAGCTCCCTTGAGCACTTCGTGCTCAGGTGAGCTAAAAAGCTCATCATCATCAAAATGAGGATTATGA
Source organism: Fragum whitleyi (assembly GCA_948146395.1). Lineage (NCBI taxonomy): Eukaryota > Metazoa > Mollusca > Bivalvia > Cardiida > Cardiidae > Fragum > Fragum whitleyi. The sequence goes on from OX411556.1 coordinate 8,834,720, forward strand.
AGGGGAAAAATGTAAGGAAAGACATACTGTTGTCTGTCTATAGGGCTATCTGTCCATTGACTTAAATAATAAACAAGAGCTGTCACTGTAAGATGACAATGCCCCCGACACCGCTTTGATTTAGAAGTTATGGCCAATGTTAAAGTTTTTGGACAGAATGACGGACGGACGGACGGACAGACGGACGGACGGACAGACAGACAGACAGACAGACAGACAGACGGACGGACAGACGGACGGACGGACAAGTCAAATTTATGATGCCTCCCTATCGGGGGCATAAAAAACTTGACATTTTGAATTTCTTAAATATATTCTATATAAAATACAATCTATTACCTTTTAACTGCATTTTGATGGCTAAGCACAAAACAGATGTTACTGCCTTTAAATTTATAGGCAGTTACTACTGTTTTGTGCTGATCCATTGATTTGTGAAAATTTGCTTTGGCTACCTGCTCACGACAGATCTTTTCAGCTACGCTCAGGTGTTGCCTGCAAGTTATGGATCTACAGGGAGTAGAGAGAGTGGTGGTGGTTTTTGGGGGAGGGGTTAAAACAAATTCTCTCTGTAGCCTTACTATTCCATTTTCATTTAGAAATTTCTTAAGAAGTGTATCATACAAGGAAAATTACCCCCCCCCCCCCTTTGTATGTTGAAACCCCTTTAGAAAAATCCTTGATCCACTGCAGCCTTCTTATAAGTATGTCAAAAGTGCCTGAATAAACCAATTTAGGATTGTAAATATGGTGAATTTAAGCTGTAGTTTTTAAGGTTGCACATCATCAAAAATGTTTTAACTATTTGCTGTTTAATCCCTGCTTTTTACGTGCCTGTGATTTTATGATTGAGAAAACATTGTGAAACAAGAGCTGTCACTGTAAGATGACAATGCCCCCGACACCGCTTTGATAGTAATAAGGAAGTTATGGCCAATGTTAAAGTTTTTGGACGGAATGACGGACGGACGGACAGACGGACAGACGGACGGACAGACGGACGGACGGACAAGTCAAATTTATTATGCCTCCCTATCGGGGGCATAAAAAGAAGAAATTGCTTCTGACAAGCAATTTCTTCTTTTTCCACACTATTTTCTACCCTACTGAATGGTTATGTTTCAAATTAAATCCATTTTAAATGTTCGTCTGCAAAACCTTTGATTTTGGACAGGTCCAAAATTTTGTAAAACGGGAAAGTGTTGAATTAATGGCAGAAAATAATGAAGATCAACATTCTCACTTCTAGTTTGATTGAATTGGATTGGGTAAATAGATTTTTTGATTGACAAACAGGATGTGTCAATTATCACACCTTTTGATTCTGCATCCTGGCTCTCTTCATCCTCCTCGTACAAACTGTAGTCAACAACATCGGCAACTTTCTGCTTCTTGGATCTTCTCTCTTCTAAAATATATAAAGCAAGTCTAAAGTAAGTTACAAAACCAAATCTATGGTGATTTGCCCAGTTTTCGTGGATGATATTACGAAGGGGTTTTTTGGCTATCCGTAATGTAGGGATTTCGGTGGTTGTTGTTGTAGTTCATGATGCTATTTGGTAAGGAAGATAGGCTCAAGTTGGAAGGTGAATGTCAAGAGGGAAAAGGTGTCAATTTTGTGATATTTAATAAAACATATAATATAGTATTAAGTCACAAAGATATTCAATTTCTATGATTTTCGAAAGAGTCACAAAGACAGATTTTAATTATCTTAATTTCAAAAACACAAAGTCCAAATTTCACAAAGAAAAGTAGAAATGTATTTAGCACACAGTCCTTAACACAGAGTTATAAAGTTCTGGATTAAGTGATCTATGTTGTCTGACACAAAGTCATTCCACACAGTTAGTGTTCTTGGTTTCTTGAGTTCTTGTGCGACTATTTATATGTTCTTACAAGGAAATGAGTGCAAAAGACTAAGCCTTAATAAAAACATGTTACAGGAAATATAGATTGTTTGACTGTCAAACCATCAGGATTATAACACATGCTAAGTATGTGTTTTACCACAGCTGATTGCCATAATCGGTTGGTTTGTTTGCCAAACACCTAACATGCACAAAACACAAAAGAAGGATTTAACACTTTTCTTAATACAGATTAATTCTGCTTCTCAAGAAACAAAATACATTTTTGAAAATCAGCAAAATATTTAACCCTTAACTAGTGGCACAATAATGACCCTAAATTCGTGGTATTCCGGATAATCTTACGTCATTCTTAAGCACGTGGTGTCCACATGCTATTATTTTATCGTTCGTGTGTTCCTGCGTCAACGAACACGCTTTGCCATCTTCACTTGCTTCAAATCAAGTAAAGAAAGAAAATGCGGCATAAAATGGTAAGAAGATGACAGATTTAGAATTTAAAGAAGGAATCAATTAGGCAGATGTACTTGAAATGATCTTATTATTATATCAGCCACTGTATTCTTTTTAAAACAACTTTTAATCATGCACAAGGAATGCTTGATTTAAGAAGTGCTCAGTTTTTGGAGGAAAATTTAGAAACAAGGAATTTGTCATTGACATATTGAACGACCCACGAAATCTGGAGCCTCAATTCCGATGACGACAAGGGTCAACAGCTTATTCAAAATGGCTTCCAATGTAAACAATAACACACAATTGACATAGATGTAGGTAAGTTATAAAGCAACAAATATTTTCGAGTGTTATTTAATGATTTTTGTAGCACTAACTTGTTTTTGTCATCGGGGAGTTCCCTGTATATTATTAATACCAAGTAGTAGTAGTATTTATTTAGACCAAATATCAACATGTACAAATGAATACCACAATTAACAACAAGTTGGTCTTGCTTAAATGCATATAAAAGTGCAAGCCAAAATTTTAATTGAGCCAAGCTTTTAAAAAACGGTTTTCAATTAGTCCCTTGACAATTTAAAAGGTTGATATTTAACCTAGGATAGCCCATAAAAGCTCTGGAGCTTATTTCCAATGGGGTCCTGTTAATGACAGATTGATTGTAAAAGACTAAAAGTTTAAAAAGCATCAGCTTGGCCGGCACAAAACTTTGGCAGGCAAATACACCAGAGATCAATTGATATGTACTTTATTTATAATCAATTTTCATACGTGCAAAGATAGTAATGTTGAAACAGCATGAAACAAACATTTTCTCACTCTATCCATTGCTCTAAAGTTATGAATCTAAGAAGTATCTACAACTTTTCTAATAGGTTATTGTGATTATAGCAGATCAAGTTTAAGGTCATGGGTCATCATGAGGATTAATATCAAGGATCTGTCACAGAATCATAGCATGTGTCTATACAATGTAAAGGCACCTGCTATGTATCTGCTCCAGTCCCTTGATATATACTACAAAGTCGCAAAATCATTGGTGTATTCAATTTCCATTTGTTCCAAAAGAAACTTTTTTACACCAGACTTAAAATTATTGATATTTTTCACTCTTCTCAATTCGGGTGGAACACTGTTCCAGTCTCTGATGGCATTATAGTAAAAGGTACATGCAGAATGTTGGTTGACAGATGGAATGTGAAAGTTAAGTTCACTTGATCTGGTATTATGAGTGTGAATATCGCACAATTTTGTAAAATTTGTTTTCATATAATTAGGGCATTTACCATAGAATATGCCATGTGCATGGTTTAGGCGCATTTGTTTTACTCGAAGTTCAACGTTTAAGAAGCCAAGTTCTTTAAATATTGGGAAATCTATTCGCTTCCTATAGTTGTAACCTTTGATATATCTAATGACCTTGTTCTGCATTATCTGGAGCTCTTTCTTGAGCGATTTATTAATAGAACAATACCAAGATGAACATGAGTAATCGAAATGACACTGAATGAGTGCCATGCTAAGTGTTTTTCTAGCATTTTCAGACAGACAGTTAGCATATCTGTATAAAAATTTCAATTTGGCATTTGCTTTCTGCATGATACTCTTCACTATCATGTCACCAGAGACAAAGTGGTCAATATTAATACCCAAGTATTTTACACTAGATTGAGATAATATAGTATGATTATTGCAAGTAATACTAAAGTTAGAAATTTTGCGTAGTTTACGTTTCGATCCAAAAAGAATACACTCTGTCTTCCCCAGGTGAAGAGACAACTTGTTGTCAATTAGCCAGTCACTGCATGACTGGAGTTCTTTACTTAGTTTATTTGAAATTATTTTTGGGTCTTTATGTGAGTAAAGGATTGCACTGTCATCTGCATAAAGCAGCAGCTTGCACTCGGACCCCACACTGGATGACATATCGTTCACATAACATAAAAATAGCAGTGGGCCCAGTATACTGCCCTGAGGGACCCCACAGTTGACACATCGATAATCAGACTCTGTGCTGTTTGCACTAACCAACTGTCTTCGGCCTGTTAGGTAAGATTTAAACCATTTGACGGATTTAATACCCATTGCATGCAATTTATTACACAGAATCTGATGATCGACAGTGTCAAATGCCTTCTGTAGGTCAAGCATGATCATGCCAGTGTAGAGTCCTAGTGCATTCTGTGACCTTATATGGTCTAATAAATGAACCAGACAAGTGTCAGTTGAATATTTACCACGGAAGCCCGATTGAAGTTCGTAAAGTAAATTGTTTTTAGTTAAGTAAGTTTCAAGCTGATTATACACAGCTCTTTCCAAGATTTTGGATATAATAACAAGGATGCTGACAGGCCTGTAGTTACCTACATCTAGCCTGCTATTCTTTTTATAGATGGGACAGACCCTTGCTTCTTTCATGCCATCTGGCACTAACCCGCTAGAAATTGATAGGTTAATGATATATGTAATGGGTCTTTTGATTGCAAGAGATCCGTCTTTGAGAAATTTTGATGGTATGCCATCTAGCCCAGTGCTCTTGGTAATATTTAAGCTTTGAAGCTCCTTGAGAACAAAGTCTTCCCCTATTGGTGAAAGTTCTAATTTCAAATTAAGATCAAAGATCTTTCTATAAAATGTTTTAAAGATATTTGAAGTAAAGCTATACAGATTTTTAGCACTTGGCAATTTTGCAACAAGATTTTCTGCTACACTTGTGAAAAATATATTGAAATAATCAGCGACCTTTTTGGGGTCATGACACACCTCATTATCTACTGTTAGAACAGTTCTATTATTTTCCTTTTGTTTAGAGCTATATCCTAGAACCTTGAAATGTTTCCAGAGATTCTTTGGATTATTTTTGTTCTCTTCGATTTTGTTCTCAAAGTAGAGCTCTTTGGCTTTTTTAATTAACCTTTGTACATTGTTTCTTACTTTACAATATTTCTCATAATAAATTTTATTATTGGTTTTCTTATATTTCGACAACAAGTTGTCCCTCCCCCTGATAGAATCAAGAATGTCAGGTGTAACCCAGGGTTCTGTACGACTTTTTAATCGTATCTCCCTATATGGGGCTACTTCATTTAGTACCGATATAAATTTGTTTTTAAACAAGATCCAGGCAGCATTTACATCTCTGCAGAGGTACAATTCTGACCACTCAATACTATTTAATTCATTCAAAAATTTCTCCTTACTATAATTCTTAGTAGATCTAATTTTAACATTGTTTTCACGATCTGATGTGACTCTTTTACCTACTTTCCTAGTGCAAAATGTAATTAGGTGATCACTAAGACCGACAGATAGTACTCCAAACTTGCTTACTTTGTCTTGCATACTTACAATAACATGATCAATAAGGGATTTACTTAGATAAGTGATTCTTGTGGGTTTTTGAATGATTTGTTTAAGGTTAAATTTATACAAAAGGTTTGTAAATGATTTGGCCAAATGTGACACTTTATGCAAAAGACAAATATTCAAGTCTCCGAAAATGAATGTTTCACACTCAGGATTAATCTTATTGAGTGTATTTTCAAAGAGTTCAAGAAAATCATTTTGTTTCGGTGGTCTATACACTGCACCTATAAGAATTGGTTTGGTTTTAGGTAAAAAAATGTCTGTCCATACAGATTCTAATTTGTCGTTTTGAAGATCAGTTCGTGTGGAAAATGGAATGTCATTTTTTATGTAAAGGCACACTCCTCCCCCTGCTCTGTTGCGGTCCTTTCGTAAAATTGAATAATTGTCGATTTGCACCTCGGCGTTGGTAACGGAACCATCCAACCAAGTTTCGGTGATAGCGATAACCGCAGCCCTGGTTTTTTCAGCCAGAATTCTTAGCTCACATATTTTCGGAAGCAGTGATCTAGCATTACAGTGGAAAAAGTTCAGGCCTTTCGTTTTGAAGGCATTGAATGCCTCGTCTTTATAATCCAAGGGGTTTGACTGTGTATTCACCCCTGAATGATCAGGGTTATGTTCAGAGTCCAAATTGAGCAGGTTATTAAAAGGAAGATTCTTCAACATGCATACATTGCATTCATATGTGAAGTCAGTATTGTTTTTCACCCATATGTTATATTGATTTATGGTTATGGATTTTGTGCATTTTACGTGGGTCCATCTTCTGCAATTATCGCACGATACTGCTTTACTCGTTCTAATGACCCCTTTTTCACATACTGTGCAGGGGAATTTGGGGTTTCTTGATGTTTTAGGTCCCTGGCTAGGTCCTGGTTGTGGATGAATGTCGCCACTCCTGAGTAGATAGCGAGGTAAACGAGAAGTATCATGGTTACAATGTTTCAGAGTTCTGTATTCTGTCACCGGTTTTCGTGTTTCGTGGAATGTTAGTGTTGATTCTACGGCTAACTGTGCCAAGAATGGTCTCCCGGTCGATGTATGTTCACGGCTGAGCGAGAGGTCATTCAGATAGCTCAGGTCTTCTTTGTCAAAATTCGCTATAGCGATTATTATAGCCAAAAAAAATGTTATTTCGTTGCGGATTTTTTTTGTGCCTGCCGCCATTTTGGCCGACTCGATTCGACTCAGAAAACTGGGCCAACCATCATACATATTCAAGGAGGAAACTCAGCCAGCTGAGTCGAGAAAGCACACTAACTATTAATGAAAGCTCACAGATTCTAGCCTTTGACTGTTTTTTTTGCTTACTGTCACATAATTCTTAGAATTTAACACGAGAGATTGCTGTGGCAAGATAAGCTACCCAAGGTTAAGCGTCCAAACTTTGTTCATAATTTTTGTTGACAGATGGTAATAAAAACAATCAACTCAGGTCATTCCTCTACATCTTGCACAATAAGCGCACACGAAATCTAATGACTTTATAAAAATCATTTAAACTGATACAACAGCATGAGTTCTACCAATCAATTTACCCTTGTCCTTTTTATCTCTTTTGCTACCACCCATCTTATAAACTTTGTGTCTGACTAGCTCCCCATTTTCACATAAATAGACTTAATTAATTTCTAAATTATTCATCTAGCTCATTGTTGGTAGTACTTTGATTATCTATTTTGACGAGTTGTGTCCCTTTGAAGACTATGCGTAAACACCAAAAAGATGCAAAAATCCTCTAACTGGCCTTCAAAAATCCGAATATTTTGTGAGGAATTTTTAACTTGAATCCATGTAACACATGATGCTTCTTTCATTTGACTGCTCTGTTTTCCCCTTTAAATCAGCGAAGGAAAAAAATCCTCGGTTGCATTTTTTTCTTTTACAAAAGTTACCTCCCTTTATTATTTCGGCTGCAAATGGTGGGAAATCGAGAAAAATAAAATGGAAAAGGAGCTAAAATCTCTGCCATCTGATACTGTACGCCTTATTGGAAGTTCTCAAGTTATAACATCAATATACAGTGTTGTGAAGGAACTAGTTGAGAATGCATTGGATTCTACAGCGACTTCTGTTGAAATTAAATTGGTATTCATGTTTTGTTTACACAAAGTAGTATAGTTTTCGGATATGTTAATTTTCCGGATTTTAACATTTGGTTCGGAAACAGCAAGCAGAAAAATCTACAAAATGCATTCTCTTTAAAGCAATTTTTAGCCCAACTTTGTTCATATACCAGTAAGATAAGTGTAGGTTGGTTTACGGGCTATTTTGTTAAGGAAAAGCCCTTTTTAAGCCCTCCATCTGACGGTTTACAGTCAAAATGGCCCAAAGTCAAAACGGCCCAGAGTCAAACCGTCCGGTAATCTGTTCAAATCGGCCCAAACTAATTTTTACAATTGGTCAAAACGACCCAAATATTTTATCTGTTCATTTTTATTTTCCTTTCCGATGAAAATAATTTAGAATTTAGTCTTCGTGCTTATATTCATGTATATTGTAACTATGTACATGATGTAAACGTACATGGTTGACAGTGTTTGAGAAAGGTATTAAATGGCTTTAACGAGGCAGAAAAGATCCAATACCCTTTTCGGTGTAATGGATAGGATAAGGTGTGAAATGACAAGCACATGTATAATTACACTTTTTAAAGCACAAAATCAATCACCCGAAAACTAATTGTTCCTTATATGTAAAGTCCTATTACACACACAACTTGATCTTTATTTATCAATTAATTATATATCGAAGAATTTCCATCTCGCTTGTTTTAGAAAGACATCATTGATATAGAACTAACAAGCTTCATGAGAAAACGGTTAAGGAGATTTGATTTTCTAGAAAATTAGATACCGTATTTATTCTAATAATCGCCCATATTCTAATAATCGCCCATCCCCCAAAACACCACCCAAAATCGGACATTTGAAGACCAATTTTCCGAAAAAGTTGGTAACTCAATTAATTGCCCATCCCCCAATCCGAGAGAAAATGCTCATGCAATCTTCCCATTTTTTGCAACAAATAGTTCAGAATTCATGGAAACACCTTCGACAAATACCAAAAATTACTATGATATAGATGAACCGGGATTCATTTATATTTACTAAAAATCGGGTGATGTGTGATCCTTTTTATGTTAGCAATGGTCGTGACAGCATAATTAATCAGATTTTGATAACTTTGTTTCGATGTTTTTATCTTAAAAACTGATTAGCAAAAGTATTTTCTGAATTGGATGTCAAAGAAAGAACGCGTGCATGATTTCAGGTCAGTTGTCGCCACGACATTTTCAGCCCCACTGACGGAAAATGAAAACATTTTTGTCCGAAAATTGTTAACTATCTTTCAATCCAAAATAATGATATTCTTAAGAAACAATGGAATAGAAAGAATTTACCGATATTCAATGATATTTGTTTCAAATCCGAAATTAAATCCGAGTAGCAATCTGGTAAAAAAATCACCAGTTTTGTGTCGCGACGGGGTAAAGGACACGGAACAGTTCATTTTCGCGGAGGGTGAACAGGTGATCAAAGACGCTGACGGCTATTTTTGGAAGTGTTACCAGAGCTTGCACGCGCCTTTACATTTGTCCTGGGAGATGTCAAACCCTTTTAAAATTAATATTTAGCCGTCTCTTTTTGGCTTTGTTACGGATTTTAATACTGAGGAAAATGCGGTTTTTAATTTTATTTCGGCGCACAGGTAGGCAATCCAACTACGCACAAGTTCCTGTTGTGGCCTTATTTAGTTCTTGTTGTTTTGCGAAAAATGTAAAAGAAGCAAACAATCGAATAGAATTGAAATGCAAAATGTATATTAAGTGCGTGCGATAGCTATGATCGTATGTAGTTATGATCCTTTGGAGTCAGGACACGATACGCGGTATTTATTTTTATATCTACAAAAACGAACAATTTTCTGAAACTTGAGACTCATTTAATGAACACTACAGACATTCATTATCAAGTAATTTCAGTATACTTCCCCTGAAATCTGTGTTAGGCAGTCTGAAAAAGAATGAAGTCGGGTTAAATAATTGACATGTAAATGTAATCGTCTGGCATAAGTTTCTTGCTCTATTGAATAGAACTCCACATACAAAATAGCAAGGTCGTCGGCGCTATATTTTGCCGAAGTCGACATTTTTCTGGTGACCGTATCAGAAGGGGAATTGTTTTACTATCTAATGATGAATTAATAATAAATACATTTTAGAAATTGTTTTATAGTAGAATATAAATACATTTGCAAGAGCCCCTTGGAATCAAAGCTGGGTTTTGTAAAGCAGCGTATTACTCCATATATATTTGGGGAAAATCCCATCCAGAATGAACAACTGGCAAGGTCTGAATAGTGTCATTATTTTGTGTTTTTGTTCCCCGTTTATGGAAATTCATTTTTAGGGATATTTCTGGACCAAACTCAGGATGGGCCATTGAAATGAGCCAATGGCCCATGGCCTATTCAATTACATATAAAATCTAAATTTTTGTTGGGCCATAAGCAAAATTGATTGGCCATTAGGCAAAAGTGGTGGGCCCAAGAATCCTTTATACCTATCCTAGAATAAAATAAGCATCAGATTTGAATAGATTATATATGGGGCCCATCCAAAACTGTAATCAGATTTACCCTAAAACAAATAGTTTGTCCTCAAAATCAGTTCGGCCCATCTCAAAATAATCCCTGCATTTTGTATTTACCAGAAACATATCGTATTGTCACTTTTTAGGGACATTATACCTCCTTACATAGGAAGTTTGAATTATTCCCCAACAGAATACCTCTAATAATCGCCCATCCCAAACTGCGTCAATCATGACTTTTCTAATAAACACCCGGGCGATTATTAGAATAAATAAGGTAACTTTCATTTTTCATTTATCAAAGGGATATTTGGTCTTTTAATACATGACATGCTCTTTTGGTAGATATGAGTTATATGACATTTCATTTGAAAATAAATAGAATAAATTGTATCACAATGGAATTCACCTACTATTTTGAACTTTGCTAATAAGTGTCATAGGCAATAAAGATTATTTTCAAGGTCCATATTCTTTCAGGAATCGACCACTGTTATTTTAAAAAAAAATCCCAATCAATTGAAAAAAGCCAATAAATGATCAATTTGACAAAATTTATCTTTGGCGTAACATTTATCTTTTTTCACTTTAAATATAAAATAAGGACCTTCAAGGACCTTCATAAAGAAATTTAAAGAATCGTGTTTCGTATAATTTCAAACACTAATTTTTTACGAAAGATTCTTTTTGGGCCATTTTGAGCAAATGAAAAATCTGCTTCGGGCCGTTTTGACCAAATTACGGGCCGTTTTGACCGAAATACGGGCCATTTTGACTATGGTCCGTTTTGATTTTGGGCTGTTTTGACTTGCACCCCATCTGACTGGCTTCATTTAGTCAAATATTCTAGTTTGGGTCTCATGCATTGTACATTGCGGTGCGGTGTTGACTGATTATTACCAAGGACATTGGATATGGCACTAACACTACTAATTACACTAGTAGTTACTTTAACATTTAGTACTGTGACTGGTCAACTCGACCCATTGGCAACTCTGCCCAACGTACGACTTGGCCCCAATTTCATTTTATGCCAAAACCTTCTTATTTTTGGTAATTTATTCAGTATATTTTTTTCATTTACAAAAGCATTCAAACTTCATTCATTTATAAGAAAATTTACGTATACACCAGAAAATTTAAAACTGAAATTGAAAATTAAGGATCATTCTTAGGATCGTACATAATCAAACTTTGAATCAAAAAAATATTTCTAAAAAGACAATAACTATTGATTAAGAATAATGAAGAATAAACCCAGTGAAGTATAGAAGCATCGTTTGTACAAACTTGTACATATTTTATGAAAATAATTTATGTTACTATTGACTATATATTGGCGCCGAGTTGACTGGGCCGAGTTATTCGATGGGCCAAGTTGACTGGTAACCTTGAGTACTTGTACAACCTGGTGCTTTGTTAGTAATTATTAAGTCTCATCTTAAGGGAATTGGCTGTATCAACATCAATGGCTTGTTGTGGTAGATTGTTGATTACATGAGAGAATTAATGTAGATTTGTAATATCTCTGTTTCTACTAAAGCTATTGCTTTATAACTTTGCACAAGATTGATTACTCTGATATTGAATTTGGTGGAATTAATTCAATTTTAACAATTTTTTGACTTGAAAATTCTTGGCTAAGTTTTTATGAGCAACTGTTGTATATCAGGTGTATCTCTGTTTCTACTTAAGCTTTTTGCTTGGAAACTTTGTACATGATTTTATGACCATCATTATGGCATCAAAGCATCCTTTAGACAAAGATTCATTACTCTTGATGTGCATTTAATGGAATTTTCCAATGTCGATTTTGATTTGCTCTTACTATCCAGCACTATGAAAAGTAGAGCTTTGCTGTCCTCCAACAGCTCTTATATATAGATTGCAACACAGCAATATGCATCTATACAGAGATTCCCACTTGTCCCTGGACAAGCATAAGCTGATTTCTTACTTGTTCAGGATCAAAATGAACTTGTCCACAAAAAGTAGGTAGATAAATATTGAGAAAATATTGTTTTTAATGAAGAAAATGCTGTAACCCGGCATTTTCTTTATAAAAGACAATGTTTTTTTCCCTCTTGATACAAACAAAAGGATGTCTTTTCTCCTCGATCTTTTTAGTACTGTATCAAGATTTGCTCTGGTATTTACTTGTCCATGGACAAGTGGCCTAGGAAAATGTACTTGCCTACAAGTAGAAAAGCCTGTATCAGACTTGTCAGACATTGGAATTCCCCACCCCTGATCTATCTGTCTGTTCGTTATCTTAAGACACCTTAATTATGCCGGACATGAGACTCAAATCATAAATCTCTGGTATCATTGTTCTACTAACTCAGCCAACCAGGCACTTGGTTTTGATTCTACCCGATGTCAACTACTACAGCATAAGATCAAATCTATTAATTTAAAGGTCATGTGACAAGGTATCTTTATAAAACTTGGCATCTGTGTTCACCATTACAAGAGCTATCCAGACTATCAAGAGGGATAACTCTGGAAGCATTTTTGCAAAACTTATGTCCTTTTTCAACATAGCATTTTTGCAAAACTTATGTCCCTTTTTCAACTTAGAATTTTTGCATTATCATGCACCTGCAGCTGAGCGTTGGCACCCGTGGGAGGTGCTCTTGTTTCACTTTGTAACTTTTGAATGACACCTCATAAACCACAGGGCTAATTTTAAAGAAACTTGGCAATAATGTTGCTTGGTTTATCCTTTCCAAAAGCTGTTAGCGAAATTTGAAATTTTAATTGTCACATAAATTAGGGCATGGCTGGATAGCCTTTGTTGATTATTAGACCTTGGTCTGTAACAATTGTTTTACCAAGATTTGTCTAAGCAGTCTGCAAACTTTTAATTTCTGGTGCCTGGGTGCCTTTTGCATTAGCATTACTGCTAGCTAACAATCAAACATTATAATCGTGGGTCTACACTAACTATTTTTCAATGTGGTCCCACCGGAGTTCCTACTTGTTGCCATGGGGATCCCACCTTATAAACAGGGGTACCATTGTTCATTATACAGCAAAGATTTGGAAGAATATGAAAGGAAAAGCATCTATAGTTTACTTCACTTTATTCCTAACATATCAAAGGAACAAAGCGAAGTCAGAACTGGCTTGGCAACAGGGCTATTTCGCCAATTCGGCCCCATTCCAAATCCAAAACGGCCCAATTTTTCCCCCAATTTGAAAAAAAAATTCCCAAAGCTATGTTCCATTTTTGTTTTTCTTTTTTTAAGGAAGAATAGAAAAGTAAAAAATGCGCTCAACGTTATTACTTTTTGAATTGAAAAATAAATTTCAAAGTACGACATGTATAAGTGCCAAATAACCATTTGTGTAAAGCTAGTCAAATACGGAGAAATCGGTGATATGGTTCCCGCAGTCGATAGCGGTAAATCTTTGTTTGCAGGAACCCAATCTCCCGAAAATAAGCGTATTTTCATATAGCTTTACTGTTTATAATAACCAATGAAATATCGTAGTTTCGTAGTCTAAGCGATGATGTCAACAATGGCAAAATTATAAAAGCGGGGAAATATAAAATAAGTTTGCGATGTTGGGCTCACACAATAGTTAATTCATCTTTCGTGAAGAGACTTCGAAAATGCCATTCCAAATCTTGTTTGATAGTTTATTTATTCGGCTGTACAACCATAACTGATATAGGCGACATCAATTCCCTAAAATCCTCGACCACTAATGTTAATGTCGATAAGTCATGCCCTATTTATGACCCCGTAATTTTTTTCGATCCCAGTACTCCTGATCAAGTGACTAGTGAACAACAAGTCACTGAATTTTCTACTGTTCAGCATTATCAAACTCACATGAATGTGAGTAGAGATCTGGGTTCAGTCACAGGTAGCCCACTGATGAGGATGGTGTAAAACTTAACAAAAAAAAAAAATATTATGTAAATCTTTTCATGTAAATATATAATATAGATCTAGTCTATATAATTATTTTGATAAAAAGGTTAATGTTATGATTTTTTGTGGTTAATGTTTGGTAATATTGGGCTATCCCCACCTGTGTTGGCTACCTGTGGATTCAGTCACTTGAATATATGTGCACCCATTTGAAGTTCTCTCACCTAGAACACTATACAAAACTTAATGATTATTGTTATAGATCTTGGTGACCCACCCAATTCAATGTTTGATGACTGTGTGATGAATTCAGAGCCAAAAAAGCAAGAAATCTGTACATTAATGATTTGAGTGTCATGGGATGTGTATAAGCTACTTTGATTATTAGAGCAAATGTTACAATTTATACAAGTTTTATTTTTTTTCCCAATTTAAGGCTCTTGTCGATAAATTTTTCCCAATTTCGGGTCAGGGGCCCTTTCCCAAATACCTGGAAAAAGCCCTGCTTGGCCTAGAAAAGATGGAATCTGCCTTTAAGGACTTCTTAATTTTTTTTTAAATAAAAAAGGATTCGATGAAATCTCTTTCTCTAATTTATGGGATCCCTTCAAATACTTTAGGATCTAAGGATCCAAAGACTCTATTAGTGTCAAATTCTGATAGTTCTTGTTTTACAGGAGAATTATGGGCTGGATAAAGTGGAAGTCCGAGATAATGGTCATGGAATAAAGAATTCCAACATGGAGTTTGTTGCGAAGCGATACCACACATCCAAGATATCCTCCTTCAATGATCTGGAGTCACTATCTACATATGGATTTAGAGGAGAAGCTCTTGGTATTTAACTGCTTCTATCTCTTTTCTTAAAATCAGGGCCATGTGTTGAAGGAATTATTTAGTTTGTGACTTATAAACACCTGTCCTCTGTCTGTCTGTCTGTCTGTCTGTCTGTCTGTCTGTCTGTCTGTCAAGAAACAATTTTAAAACATCTTCTCCTTAGCTATTTATCACTTTTTAATCAAACATCACTGAAATGATCCCAAGATCAAGCACATTCAAAATCTTTCACAGAATTGGAGTCCAAGAAGAACTGGTGCCAAAGCAACAGAGTGAAAAAACCCAAAATACCTCCCATACCATAAAGTCTAGAGCTTTCATATTTGGCATGAAACATTACCCAATGCTTGCCTACCTAAATACTTCAAATTATTACTCTTATCTTGAAAATAAGACCTATGTCATAGGTTCCCTGATTTTACAAAGAACTTCAGCATGAAAATATATAACTTTGGAATGGTATGTGGTAGAGTCTTCATCATTAACCCTTGTCATGCTGAATAAATTTTGGCTAAAAATTTTCATCGAATACAAAGGGCAAAAAGCACTGAAATTACCAACTGAAGGTCAATTTTTGTTTTAATAACTAAATCTTTTGACAATTCTGGTTTGAAAGTAAGAAACAAGGTGGTGTAGACTAACATCAGACTGCACATATGTGCAGGCTGATGTTTGTCTATAGCTCCTACCAAAACAGGAATATTCCGGGTTCAGCATGACAAGGGTTAACATGTGTATTGCTTATGACAAGACCTTTCATTGAGACCAAAATCAAGTTTATCAGTCAGTATTCATTCTAGACTGCGCCTTTGTGTCATGAGCACATATTTTTCACAAATGGTCCGAGGATCAGGCCGAACCGGCACTCTTGTTTTCAGGAAAAAAAATTACTCAATTAAGTATTTGTTCTGTACAAAAAGCCAAATTCACTAACAGAGTACTACCTAGAAACATTTATTGATCTCTGATTGGCCAATTGTCCTTTCCATTCAGAAAATTCCAGCAACCCAATTCCTTCAACAAGCATCCAAAACAAAGGAAAATGGAAATAAACTTGAGTCAAAAAATGACCCAAAAGAATCCCTATCTTTTCTCAAATTATGGTTAACAAAACTTGTGGCTGTCAAATGAAAGTTCCTTTAACAAAATGCATTACACTCTGTGCATAAAGCAGGAAAAGAATATTGCCTTTACTGAAGGAAGGAACAATAGGACACCCAGGCAGCAATGATAGCAAAAATATTCAGCTCAATTTTGTCGCCGCTATCAAAAACATATTTGATGTTTCCTGCTTGGCCCTAGAAAACCTGTCTGTGCATAAATATGCAAGTCTATGTATTGGAACTAATAAACTAATTCAAAAAAAATGTGGCTAGCACAGAAAGAGAATGCTTCCTTCAAATGATACATACGTGGATGACTATGTTAAAGTTAATTATTTAACCAAATGTCTTCTTTTCTAATTAGATCAATGCATTCTGAAGCATGATGAATATTAATGTAGTATTTTTAGCTCACCTGAGCACATCGTGCTCAAGGTGGGCTTTTGTGATCATTGATTGTCCGTCGTGCGGTGTGCGTCGTCCGTCGTGCGTCGTCATGCGTCAACAATTTAAGTGTTTACACTCTAGAGGCCACAAATATGATCCAATCTTCATGAAACTTGGTCAGAATGTTGGTCAGGTCATAAGGATTAACCCTATCAAAATGGGAAGGATCCATGCCAAATCACAGGAAAAGGGGCCTTATGACAAATTTTCTTGTTTACACTCTAGAGACCACAAATATGGCCCAATCTTCATGAAACTTGGTCTGAATGTTGGCCAGGTCACAAGGATGAACCCTATCGAAAATGGGAAGGATCCATGCCATATCACGGGAAAAGGAGCCTGATGACCAATTTTATCGTTTACACTCTAGAGACCACGAATATGGCCCAATCTTCATGAAACTTGGTCTGAATGTTGGCCAGGTCACAAGAATGAACCCTATCGAAAACGGGAAGAATCCATGCCATATCATGGGAAAAGGAGACTTATTGACAAATTTTCTTGTTTACACACTTAAGGCCACAAATATGGCCCAATCTACACGAAACTTGGCTGAAAGCCACTGGGGCAATTGTCATGGCGTTGTGTCCGTCGTGCGTCCGTCCGTCCGTCCGTCCGTGCGTCAGGTCGTAAACTTTTACTTTAAAAATCTTCTCCTCAGAAACTACTGGATGGATTTCAACCAAACTTCACAGGAATGATCCTTGGGTGACCCTCTTTCAAAGTTGTTCAAGAAATTTTGATCCAATGAAAAACATGGATTTAATGGGCGTGGCTAATTTCCAAATATGGTAATAGGTGGCTTTTCTCAGAATCTAATAGATAGATATCAACCAAATTTTCCATGAATGATCCTTGGGTGACCCTTTATCAGTCTACCAAAAATTATTGTGATCGGATGAAAAATATGTATTTTATGGGCAGAGGTCATTTCTATATATGTTATATAGTGGAAACTTTGAAAATCATTTTCTCAGTATCTAACTGATAGATATCAACCAAATTTTACATGAATGATCCTTGGGTGACCCATTATCATGCAGTCTTCCAAAAATTATTGTGATCAGATGAAAAATATGTATTTTATGGGCGGAGGTCATTTCTCTATATGTTATATAGTGGAAACTTTGAAAATCATTTCTCAGAATGTAAGTGATGGATATCAACCAAATTTCACTGGAATGATCCTTGAGTGACCCTTTATCAGTCTACCAAATATTTTTGCAATGAGATGAAAAATATGTATTTTATGAGCAGAGGTCATTTCTGTATATGTTATATAGAGGAAATTTTGAAAATCATTTTCTCAAAATGTAAGTGATGGATATCAATCAAAATTCACTGGAATGATCCTTGAGTGATTATTTATCAGTCTACCAAATATTTTTGCAATCAGATTAAAAATATGTATTTTATGGGTGGAGGTCATTTCTCTATATGTTATAAAAGTGGAAACTTTGAAAATCATTTCAACATTAGCAGAACAAAATATCTAAAAATATAGTCAAGACTTAGATTTGCTATTACAAGAAATTCAAGCCTGTGGAGCGACACAAGCCATTCATGGCTTTCTAGTGTTGTCATGTTTTGGAATCCAGGATGATTAATTACCTTGAAAATACATTGCCCCAAGATTTTGAAATGGCTCCACTTTTTTCAACTGAGGGGGCCATGTGACCCCACTGTTTTCATTTCTAGAATAAACCCGGATCAGATAAGGTCAAGGTCATATTTCCAGGTCACCCAATTTAAATGTAAAAATTAACTTGTAAATGGTAAGTGAAAGAGAGTTCATATTTCACATTCCATCCCTGACGGCAGCACTCACCCTTTCTGACTATTTTTTCTCTCACCAATGGGTTGATAATGATAGACCTATTTGGGATAGCAGTTGTTGGCTATGAAAGGATGATGGTAGTACTGGTGTGGTAAAAAATTGGAATCCATCATTAGGTGCTCCAGCTCCAACAATATAACATCTTCACCAGTTTGAACTTAACCCTTGCCATGCTGAATAAATTTTGGCTAAAAATTTGCATCAAAATCAAAGGTCAAAAAAACACTGGAAGTACCAACTATTGGTCAATTTGTATTTAAAAAACTTAATCTATTGACAATTTTTGGTTTGAAAGTGAGAAACAGGTGGTGTAGACTAACGTCAGACTGCACAAAGCAAGAATATTCCGGGCTCAGCAGGACAAGGGTTAAGGTCATCAGTCTTAAAAGTCAAACTGATGTAAATGTTTTACAATTTACATTAGCTTTTACTTTTTAGTGGTATGTGGGAGAGTCTCCATATTTCACATATGTATTGTTCATGATAGGACCTTTCACTGGAAATCAAAGTCAAGGCCATCAATCAAGGTCAACGTCATATTTTCATGGTGACTTTATTTCAATGTAAGCTTGTGTGACATTGGCCAAAACCTTTGAACCCTGAAATCTGGAGACTATATTTCCATAATACTTTCACAAATCCTATATTGTGGGTACCCACTGGAATCTTCTTGTCAAGACAATTCAAATGAGTACCCACAGCATAGGGTTTAAACAAGAAATGAAGATTTTAGACTGGATATACCCACTCTCATCTGTAACTCTGGACTTCATTCTTATGTCCATCTTTGAAGTAGAGGGGATAAATTGCTTTGCACTTGTAGGTCTGTCAGTTGTCCATAGATTTTTAAGCTCGGCTGAGCAAGTAGTGCTCAAGGTGAGCTTTTGTGGTTGAGTGATGTCCTTCGTGCGTCGTGTGTCGTCAACATTTACCTTGTAGACACTCTAGAGGCCACATATTTTGCCCGATCAACCTGAAATTTGGTCAGAATGATTGTCTTGATGAAATCTCGGACAAGATCAAAATTGGGTCAAGTGGGGTCAAAAATGGGGTCACGGGGTCAAATTTTAGAAAAACCTTGTAGACACTCTAGAGGCCATATTTATTGCCCAATAAACTTGAAATTTGGTCAGAATGATTGTCTTGATGAAATCTCGGACAAGTTCGAAATTGGGTCAAGTGGGGTCAAAAATGGGGTCACGGGGTCAAATCTTAGAAAAACCTTGTAGACACTCTAGAAGCCATATTTATTGCCCAATCAACCTGAAATTTGGTCAAATTGATTGTCTTGATCAAATCTCGGACAAGTTCGAAATTGGGTCAAGTGGTGTCAAAAATGGGGTCACCGGGTCAAATTTTACAAAAAACTTGTAGACACTCTAGAAGCCATATTTTTCGTCCAATCAACCTGAAATTTGGTCAGAATGATTGTCTTGATGAAATCTCGGACAAGTTCGAAAATGGGTCAAGTGGGGTCAAAAATGAGGCCACAGGGTCAAATCTTAGAAAAACCTTGTAGACACTCTAGAAGCCATATTTTTGGCCCAATCAATCTAAAATTTGGTCAGAATGATTGGCTTGATGAAATCTCGGACAAGTTCGAAATTGGGTCAAGTGGGGTAAAAAATGAGGTCGCGGCGTCAAATCTTTGAAAAACCTTGTAGACACCTTGGAAGCCTTATTTATTGCCAAATCAACCTGAAATTTGGTCAGAATGATTGTCTTCATGAAATCTCAGATAAGTTCGAAAATGGGTCAAGTAGGGTTAAAAATGAGGTTGCGGGGTCAAATCTTAGAAAAACCTTGTAGACACCTTGGAAGCCATATTTATTGCCCAATCAATTGGAAATTTGGTCAGAATGATTGTCTTGA